>OY720044.1:14109584-14158063 GCA_963082485.1 Eudonia mercurella | reverse complement strand
TGAGATCAGGTGAGAAAATAGTTATTTGTGCAACAAGAGAGCAAAGTCGTTTTTTGCTGCGAGTGCTGATTTTGAATCCTGAGCAAGCGAAGGATTCAAAGATTGAATCACGAGCGTAGCGAGTGATTCTAAAGTTGAATCCTGAGTGTGGCGAGGGATTTAAACGCACGAGATGCAAAAAATTTTGCTCTCGTGTAACACACATAACTTTTCACTTCAGCAGCGAGAACACTTTAGTAGATAAAATATATTACGTAACATTATTGAAACTAGAAATAAATATTTACAGGTTAAATATCAGTTTTATTTGCAGTATATACTTATTTTCATTTAAATACAACAATAAGTTAAACATTCAATAAATTACATTAAATGACATAATTATCTTTTTGCAAAATTTCTTTAGTTAGTTAGTACGAGATTCCGAACGTGTTTGTCTTTGAGGTCGAATTCAAAATTGGAACTTCGAAAGGGTTGGTCTTTGTCTCTCTCTCTCTCTTTCTAATGGCGGGAAAGAGATAGAGTGTGAATGTTTCGAATTGTATGATTAACCCAAGGCTGAATAAGATATTCGCGGCTTTCTGAAAAAAAATTGGTTGTCTTTAAAGTCGGTTTACTGACGATAGTTGAACGTGACAACGAAACAATTAAAAAAAATTTTTCATAAAATTCTTCATTTAGAAAATCATTTTAAATTTAAAAAATAAAAATACAACAAAATACTTGAATAAAATTTATTGTTTAAATTACGCAAAGGCCGATTGTGCTTCTTTGTCGCTCGTTCCGCGCTCTCGCTTGCACTTCAAGCCTTACATGGAACGCCTCAGAGCGAGGTAACGCCGCATTTTTTCGTGCGTGCAGCCGGCTCTATCGAATTATAAGACGTTGTCACGTCAAAAAAGTCACGTCCGCCATCTTGGATCTCGAAATAGATGTTGTATTCGAAATCGGCACCCCCGAAAACCATGGAAATGATACCCATATTGATTTTACATAAAAAAGTTGCGTCTGCCATCTTGGATCTCGAAATAAATGTTGTATTCGAAATCGGCACCCCCGAAAACCATGGAAATGATACCCATATTGATTTTACATAAAAAAAGTCGCGTCCGCCATCTTGTATCTCGAAATAAATGTTGTATTCGAAATCGGCACCCCCAAAAACCATGGAAATGATACCCATATTAATTTTACATAAAAAAGTCACGTCCGCCATCTTAGATCTCGAAATAGATGTTGTCTTCGAAATCGGCACCCCCGAAAACCATGGAAATGATACCCATATTGATTTTACATAAAAAAGTTGCGTCCGCCATCTTGGATCTCGAAATAAATGTTGTATTCGAAATCGGCACCCCCGAAAACCATGAAAATGATACCCATATTGATTTTACATAAAAAAAGTCGCGTCCGCCATCTTGTATCTCGAAATAAATGTTGTATTCGAAATCGGCACCCCCGAAAACCATGGAAATGATACCCATATTAATTTTACATAAAAAAAGTCACGTCCGCCATCTTGGATCTCGAAATAGATGTTGTATTCAAAATCAGCACCCCCGAAAACCATAATAATAATATTTATAAATTGATTTTATTTAAAACAGAGCGAGGTAACGCCGCATAGCGAGGTAACGCGGAACTTTTTCGTGCGTGCAGCCGGCTCTATCGAATTATAAGACGTTGTCACGTCAAAAAAATTAAAAAGTTACTTTGTCTCACTCAGTGAGCAAAATCGCATTTTGCTCACTGATTTCAGGCAGCAAAACCTACATGTTTGAGCTACTGAAGTGAAATAGTATATTATGCAACTAGTGAATAAAAGACGGATTTAATGCGAGGGCCATAGATGAATCACAAGCAAGTAAAGGATTCTAACGAGTGAATCACGACCGTAGGGAGTGGTTCATGATGATTGAATCACGAGCGTAGCGAGTGATTCAAGTAGTTAGAATCCTGAGCGAAGCGAGTGATTCATGGCCTTCGATATAAATCCGTCCTTTATTCAAGAGTTACATACTATACTTTATACCATGACTACGAGAAAAAGAAAGATTTAAGCGAAAATAGACATTTAATGAAGAAAAAAGAAGAATTAATAATATTTTCATGGCTCTGGATACTAATGACAGCAAAGAAAAACACAAAACTGTTCTAAACTCAAGCAAGGAGTTTGTATGTCGAACAGTTTTTGCATGTTATCGAGTATATTTTGCGCAAGGAGGTTATGCATATAGTATTGAGATGAAGGTCGAGTATATTGGTGTGTTCTAAATTCAAACACCAAAACAGTGATTAAAAGGGCTTTTTATTCACTGTTTTCAGTGAATAAAATACGCTTTTTAGAGTGGGAATGGTATAAAATATATATTAATGCACTTGCCTCCCACGTATTTGTTTGAGTGTTTCGCTATGTGATATATATTTATGAAATTCAAAATAAGAGTATCGCATTTAACAAATTTGTCATAGACACACGGCTTTGACATGGCAATTTCTATTATGTTCTCTGTACGATTCGATTTTAAATAATACTTTAAAGTGGTATATTGTATCCGTAGTGATTAAAGTACTTACGATGATTAAGTAAAGTGTTTTCTTTATTGATACCTATAATGTCTAAAGATTAAATTCTGTCTTGCTTGATACGGCCAGTATGAAATTGATAGGAGCAACACATGTATCTCAAAATCATAAAACAAGATTAAACTGTTTTGGAGGTAATTGTTTATTTGTTTGTTGGGAGATGTACAGTCAAATATTAACTACTAGCTGACCCGGCGAACATCGTAGCGCATTTTTTTAAAATATAGCCTATGTTACTCAGCGCTAATGTAGCATTCTAATAGTGAAAGAATTTTTTTAAATCGGTCCAGTAGTTTTTGAGTTTATTCGTTGCAAACATACATACATACCTACAAAAATACAAAATTATAAAGATATAATAATATTAGCATAGATTACTAGACAATGTGAGTTAACTAATGCCATTTACAAATCTTCTCATATAGGAATGGAGACAGTTGCCATTTCAAGAAAACACAACTTATTTGATTAAAATCAATTTATTACAATATTTTTGGTCAGGCAGCTTCAAAATAATCTGAGCGTTCAAACCTACCAAAAATATCTGAACGTTCGACAAAAATCACTCTTAGCCCAATACTTAAAAGATGTACTTTCATTTAATGCCATTTGTTCTCAAACAACAAATAAAAATGAATTTCTACGTTTTGAGATAAGGTTGATTTTTGTCAAATGTTCAGATATTTTTGGTGTGTTTAAACGCTCAGATAATTTTGAAGCTGTACAGACGTATGCACGTTAAACAAAAACAAAAACTGTAAAATTTCTTCAATATATGTTCATCTATATGCCATAGACATTTATTTCAAAATAGCTCTAGTGACGTAATAGTTTGTGAGGTGACAGTTTGTTGTCTAAGATGCGTGCGTTTGTACAAACAAGTGTCTGCTTTGCATCTTAGCATCCTCGTTCCTGTAGCGCTTATGCGTTCACTACATGAACTTTGCGCTCTTCTGAGGAGTCTTCTTCTGAAGAAGATGACGATGACGATGATGATGACGACGATGACGATGACGACGACGATGATGATGATGATGATGATGAGGAATCTGTGGAATCTTCTTTAGAATCTTCTTTGGAATCTTCTTTGGAGTCTTCTTTGGAGTCTTCTTTGGAATCTTCTTTAGAGTCTTCTTTGGAGTCTTCTTTGGAATCTTCTTTGGAGTCTTCTTTGGAATCTTCATTGGAATCTTCTTTGGAATCTTCTTCGGACTTCGGAGGGAGGATGTCTTCGTTCTTCCAGTCGAAATTGATGCCAGTGATCTCCACATACCAGTCGTGGTAGTGTCCTGGACGCACGTACGCTGAACGGAAAAAAATCAATATAGGTATTTTTTAATAGTTTTATTATTATTCTCTTTATTTATTTTCTTTCTTAAAACTAGATTTTTACAATATTTTAATATAAAAACCTAATCCTAGAGTACCACCAGCAGCGGGGCAGGGCCCAAGCTACCGGTGGTCACGGCTGCTGAGTGAGGGACCTCCTGACAATACGTGCCGTGTCAAGGAGTACCTACTGTTTTATTATTATTATAATTATTACGTTGAATGGTATTATTTTATCTTATTAAAGCCTTACAAATAAACAAAGAATTGCTTGGAATAGTTATTCCGTGTTCTGTTCTCGTCATGTAAACATCATTTCACATCACTGGCTCAATCATAGCGAGAGCCATCAAGAAAAAATTTATTGTTAATTAGAGTAAAAGAGACAAAAGTAAAAGATTTTCGGCGGGTTAGACGGAACCGCGCAATTGAAAGCGCGCCTGACCCGGATAGAGGGTTCAAATCCCGCTTGTGGATATTTCTTCAATATTTTTCCAAACTTTTACTTCATTGAGTAATACTTACTGTTCCTTTCTTTTTTTATTTTATTTCTTTACTCTTTTTACTTACAAAAGTCCGTGATTTATCTCATAGTAGCTTACCTGACGGGAAGGGACTATTGCACCCGGCTGAGGAGCCGAAGCTGACGACTCCAACCATGGTGGGCTTGCTGTCAGTATCTACCACCGTCAGCGGGCCGCCGCTGTCACCCTGGAAGAAAGCAACAACAAACCTGTAAACTACATTATTGGCACCTTCTACCAACAGCTTATAGCTTAGGGGACCCACTTTCCCTTTAATTGGGAACACCTAACTTATAACACTCTAAAAAAATAAAATAAAGTCACAAATATAATAAACTTTTATTGTAACATTAACGTTACTAATCTACCTACAAAAAAATAAATCAAAATTCTTGAAAATAAACTTTAAAATCAAAAAATTAAAGAAAATAAAAAACATTGTCGTTCTTATTTACCCGATACCGTATGGGGTAATTGAGATCAGTCTGTGGGGTAAATAGGAACGATATGGGGTAATTGTGAACGACGTAACAAAATCTTTATAAGTACTACAATTATTTTGTTTGGCAGAAATATATAACTACAATACACTTATCATGTGCCCAGTTGTTACAGATAGCGCACATAATCCAATCTTCTTTAGGTGGAGATTCATATTTTTCTCTGCAGAATATACAGTAATAATCCTCTTCATTTTCATTTTCTTGTAACATCCTTTTAAATTTTCTGACTCCCTTACCCTTAACTTGTGGCTTCATTTTCTTAGTATTAGTGGTGTTTATCTTTTAAACTTTCTCTTTTTTTATATTCCTCTCCACTTGTCTTCTCTGTTTTTCCTCTAGCTGATATTTCATAGGTGTGCTGGATAAAATCTGGGCATGTTTTTTATTTCCTCGCTTAGAAGTTACTATTTTAGGAATAACAGGTACATTGGTAAATTCAGTAAGAACCATAAAAATGGATGGAGGAGTGGTATTAATGGTCACATCCATATCGGTTTCATTTTCAGAAACAAAAGTGATATTTTGACTTTGACTGTCAATGAGTTCACTCAAGCTTCCTTCAGTTGCAATTTCACGAACGGAAGCACTTGATTCTTGACAGACGTTGGATTGATCTAATGATATATTTTCGAAGCATTCTTCAAACTTGTCCGTATCAATGGAATAAATTCCAGCCACTCTAAACCCACTGACAGCTTTGCTCATGTTGGCTGTTACAGCAATCGTGTACCTTTCTGACTGGCCTTCCTGATTTTTATTAAAGGCAGGGTACCGACCTTTTTGTGGTTTCTTAAATACTTCTTTATTTAACTTGCGTAAACAACGTTGTTTTTGGCACTGAGTATTTTATGGCTGCTTTGCCCAAAGTAAGCTGTTTACTCCTAACATCATGTACAGCACGGCGAAGATCTTCAGTTTCATATCTTGGTGTGGTTTTTCTTTATTTATTTATTTATGTAATGTCGAGGCATCTAAAACAATTTCTAATGTTAGAACACTTTTATAGGATCAATAAATTCATAGGGGTAATTAGGAACGTTCACATTTACCCTCCTGACACCGTTCCTAATTACCCGAAGTAGGCAACTCAAATCAAAATGGCCGTTACTCGCAATATTATCTTCGATGAACTTAAGCTACAATAAGACGTATAAACAGATATTACTTGTAAGATATTAACAATATGTAACAACTTTAAGCTCAAAAAGATGCTTATTACATACAACATACAACAAAAATTGTAACGAAAATACGTAATAATGTTGTCTGACTCACCGTGACAGGATGCGTGCGTCTTTTCACTCCTTCTGCGGGCGAACTAAGAAACCCCAAGTACGTCTACTTAAAAGTACGCGGGCGGTGTAATGTAGGGGGAAGTATTTGATGGTCAACTGTTCCCAATTTCCCGCCGTTCTCAATTATCCACCTTCCCCTATACTAGAAGCGCCAGATAGCCTTGCGTTAGTAAACAAACTCGCAAAAGGGACAATCTGCATCAGGTGGGTTACTCTTGAAACACAATTGCAATAACCAATTTCCAATCCTAAATCTAAAAAATTCAAATGGCACTCTTAAAAGCGATAATAGCGCCACATTGGATTTAAATTGCGTGGAAATTGAGTGAACAAATTATTATCGAGATGGGGCGTTCCGAAATTGCGAAACTTATCCCAATATCGATACATATTAATCGCATTGGAATTGTATTGAGATTGAGTTTGCGTCAAGAGTAGCCTACCAGGTCTGTTACTTGCCGAGGTACACAAATGAAATTAAAACGCAAAACGATTTGAAACTGGGGTATATTCGAATGCACATGGAATTTCGGTTTTACAGATCGACGTGGGTTGTCGCTGGAGGCTAATCGCGGACTATTATAGTTGGCGCGGGCCGGGCAACCATAGACTATGCAACGCTCGCAGGCGCGCCGGCGGCCGCCGTTACAATATATCCTAAAGTTGAGGGTACACAAAAAATGACTACACATAAAAAAATACTGTGAGCGAGCACTTAAAGCAGAAAAAATTTGGGGCATTTGTATATTATGGATTATACAGCTTGTTAGTTAAACCAAGGGACATATTAAGGAAGGACATTAGGTATTCGATTCCCGATCCAATTCATTAAAAAAAAATATTCTTATTTTTTGCATAATCCTAATAAATAATTTAGCGTATAGACTAAGCGTGGGAAAAGATCAAATATGTGCCGACTGACTGCGCCGGCGGAGCGCGGCGCCGCCGATAGATCATGCCGAAAGGTCACTTTTTGCTTTGCACACCGCACGCACCCCGCGAGGCCACGCTTTTTATTTATTTTATTTTATTTATTTATTTTTCAAAATCTTACATCTATCCTTACAGGTTCTAACCTAATGCGACAGAAGAGATAGTCTTAAATTTTAATTCTTAAAACTACGAGTATATACTACTTACTATAATTAAATTATTACATATTATAACTAACACAATTTAAGGTATTTATCGCAAATTCCCTCAAAGAACATGCAAAAATGTCGATTTTGTCATGGACCTTGTTAATTAGGCCTATTGCGCGGACAAGGGGCGTCTTTGCCAGCAGGTTGGTTCTGGCCACGGGCACGGCCAGCAGGGCCGGGCGCCGCCGCCGCCAAACGTACCGGTCCGGCACACTCAGTGGCAGGCGGCTCAGCAGCTCCGGGTGGTGCGCCAGCCCGCGCAGCACCCGAGCCACGTACAATGCCAGCGCATACTCACACCGCACTCTTAGTTGATAATACCCTACCATCATCATCATCATCATCATCGGCCTATCTTA
The DNA here is from genome assembly GCA_963082485.1 of Eudonia mercurella. Classification (NCBI taxonomy): domain Eukaryota; kingdom Metazoa; phylum Arthropoda; class Insecta; order Lepidoptera; family Crambidae; genus Eudonia; species Eudonia mercurella. The sequence continues at coordinate 14,150,325 of OY720044.1, read as the reverse complement.
GTCCACTGCCGGACATAGGCCTCCCCTAATGAGCGCCATAGCGCCCTGTCCTCAGCTTGACGCATCCAGCATCTGCCTGCAGTCTTTCGCAGGTCATCATCCCACCTGGCCGCAGGTCGTCCTACACTACGTTTACCGAGTCGTGGTCTCCACTCAAGAACACGTTTACCCCAGCGGTTGTCGGTTCTTCGCCAGATATGGCCGGCCCACTGCCACTTCAACTTGCTAATTCTTAGCCCTACCCTACCCTACCATACCCAGAACGAATAAAGTAGGGTACATCAAAGGGTACAATGGGTATACCCCATACAGTTTGAAGTACAGATGTCTTGTGAACTTGTTCTGAACCCGTTCCAACATGACATTGTACTTCCCCTCATGGGGAGCCTATATAACTGCACTGTGCTCCAAGTGACTCCGGACTAGTGCATCGTATAATACCCGAAGCGTTGTAATATTGGTAAACCCCTGTGTTTACCTAAGTACAAAGCCCAGGTTTCTGAACGCCCTTTTGCATATCTTTATTATGTGGTCTCGAAAATTTAGGTCTGGTGTAACATACACCCCTAAATCTCGGACCTGCGATACGCGTTGCATCGGGGTCGCGTCTACTCTGTACTCGTAGCACACAGGGGTACGCGCGCGGGTGAACGTCATCACCGAGCATTTAGAGGCGTTGAAGTGTAGCTTATTTTCTTGGCTCCACTTTACCACCCGGTCTATGTCCTCCTGGAGGCGCTCACAATCCGAACTATCCTTAACCTCCAGCAGCAACTTGAGGTCATCTGCAAACAATAAACATATCCCATGCCTGACGACTTCCGGTAAATCGTTTATCATTATGATGACTGAATGCTGTTTCTAAAATTATCCAATTTTGTTCGAAGAACTTTAAGGTTTTGATAATAAATTTTCTATGTGTGTACTATAATTTATTAATGGAACTTTTTGGTGGTCTCCGAAACCAAATCCACTCATTCAATTCAGCATTCATGGGCCAATTTTCCGCATTACTCAACTTATCATACATTCTTTCTGGTACTCCTATTCTGAAAGACGAATAACCTCGGTCTGTTTTATGAGTAATTCTTTCTATTTCCATCGTCCTATCTTGCCCACATACATTTTTGATATGTTCAGTCAAGGCTTCTACTGTGGTATCCGAATGCAATCGCCACACATGCAAATGCTTCTTCCTTCCTGTAGCTACTATCGCCTTCAACTCTGTGTTCCTACCTACAATGATATTTTTAGTTTGGCGCTTAGTTTTTTTATTCATGGCAGCCTTCCATTCATTCTGATCATGATCAACAATAATAACTTCGCTGATTACTTTATTAGGCTCGACTGAGCAACCGGCCTGCTTAAGTATCTCTGCCGATTTCGTGACCCCACCTTTATTTACAATTTGCGTATTGGCAGATTTCCGTGTGCCCGAACTCGCTTTGTGGCCCTTATTAAAACTGGCCTTTCCGCTAAGGGCAACATCAGAATATGACCTTGCAGAGACTGTATTTTGGTCAGTGGTCAAATTCTGTGGTTGAATAATTACTTTAGAGTTGACCTTATCTTCAATCACCGTCATTATTTTTAATAAATTTGCAAGTTCACATTTTGTTTCCAAAAAATCGTTTTGCTAGGAAGTAATTGCCTTCGCTTGGTTATCTAGACGGGCAACAATATCTGAATGAAACTTTTTGAGTTCTGTAAGCAATTCAGAATCCGCGTCTCTTTCTAAAATGGTTGGTGTAAATATAGCCCGGCTCTCGCGCTGGGTATTAACATTGCTTACAGGTGTAACAACATCTGCGCCGGATGATTGTGCAGCTCTCACAGGCGTATCCATATTTCCACATTTCGGATTTAGGCATATACATTCCGGGCAAACCCATTTCTTTCTATAAGAAAATGTAAATGCTTTATAAGTGTTTATCTCAATCTTAAGACAATTCAAGTCATACTTTTTTCTACATTTTTCGTTTGAACATTCCATATAGGCATTACCCGTAATGGTAGAACAACAAGCGCTGCAATTATTCGCCATAATTATTTAAATCTCATTCCAAATAATAAGTTGGTGTTGATTTGACGGCCGAATTTCGCCGATCGCTTAATCACTATGGTCACGGTCCCGCTCCGCTGCGGTGTGATAAAGACGAATTATTTCTCGCACAGAGCTGGTCTCTTTCCCCCGAGGTGGGGAAGAGCCTACCTCAGCTTCACCGGCACGCGTGATTTTGCACTCGCGAATTTTTGTTCACAAAACGTTCACTCCACCTTAGTCCTTATTGCACTTATCGTTTGTACACCTTTTTATCAATATTGCCTCATTAAATCTCCAAAATTTGGGTAAATTACGAAAAAAGCGTCCGTGCACCAGCGTAGCAAGAAGACGATCTCGATCTTTTACCCCGCCTCGCGGCGCATACGCCGCCGCGGGCACTCTACGCGTATTTTTTTATTTGTTTATGTTTACCCAGGCATAAACTACCATATGTCCCTCGTGTTTAACTAACACGCTGTATATGTATTGTATCTAATTTTTTTCTGCGTATGCTACCTCCACTTCCCGTAACCACCCCACTAGAAGATAAGACACTCAGGGTAGCGATGCATCGCTACCCTGAGTGTCTTATCTTATCTAAGTGGAGTCAGGCTTCAATCTTCTTTTTCGAGTTTCGAATCATCGCGATCTTTTGTGCAACCGAATCCTTTTGCACTCTTCCTGAGTGATGCTGCCATGAGTTTGGCAACGTTTTCGGGGGAAGAGCCGAGAGGGCTGAGAGCTGAGATAGGCCCATCCCAGGAAAACATAATAAATAATAGTACAGACGCTAGCAGTTCAGACTATCTAAAACTAATTATTTATAAAATGCAATGAAAAAATTAAATGCCTACTAGACACAGCCAGGAATCGAACCTGGGTCTTCCGCAATACAGGCGGCTGCACTGACCATTATGCTACCGGGAAAGCTGACGTAGGCACTGAATTTTTCCACTGCTTTTTTTTGGACTGCTTTTTAGCGGCAGAGTGCCATATATCCAACGGTTATTGCAACCGATTGGCTATGCAGATTCATCTTTACAGTTGAAATACTACAAAGATAACACGACGCTTAATAGTAAATTTTACTTTTTATCTTTAAGTGCTAATTGCTGCATTGAAGCCAAATTTTTTCACTGTATTTTATAAATATTTAATTTGGCTTCAGTGCAGCAATTAGCACATAAAAATAAAGAGTAAAATTTACTAATTTAACTATCAAATATTGTTTTCTAAAATTTACGCGAACACTACACATTGAAACAATTTTTACGGTACTGTACTGTATATTAAATCCCAGCACCAACACCATACTGCCAGACCAAAAGATCCAGTAAGCTCTTTCTGCGTAAAACGGAACGCACCTGATTAAATTTAAATGAGGGTATACAAGCTACTAACTAATTATGAGACGACCAACACCTCAGTCTCTCTGTGACCACGGACCCTGCAAAGGGTTCGAAACGTCAGGATAAACATTAAAAAAGTAATGTGTAAAATAAACGCGAGTAGATCCGTAAAAGTTGTTTCATTTAAACTGTCAAATGTCTACAATGAATGTTCATGCCATTGACATTTGTTCAAAGTCTATTGAGGAAAGACAGCCAGACTACCTGACGTGCAGAAGTGTTTACAACGGAGTCCCATGTCTTTTCCTAGCCAGGGAGTCACTCGCACGCAAAGTATTGTTAGTTGACAGTTGCATATTGTGGAGCATTCGTTTGTGGCAATATATGTTTGGTATAGATCGCGCCAAACTTCTAGTCCCCTCTGAAATTGCTTCGTTGCGCAGCTGTACAGTCAGGCCCTGCCGCTCGTCCCCACCTTCGTCCTACTGACGCCTATTTTTTACTACTGTGACGCGACTCGCGCTAACTTCAGAGGGGACTAGAAGTTTGGCGCAATCTATACCAGTGTGTACCTAATACCGATACAATTAGAATAGTAATAGTGCACGTAACAGCTGGTACCAGCATTAAACTACGGCTGAAATCGGTTCCTGAAAAAACCGGTATTTCAAGGCCTGTCGGGACCACGGACAGCTGGCACCGAGTGTGGTTATATTTTTAGTATTTGTGGCAAATGTTTCCTCTCTCTTCCTCTCTATCTTAAAGCAGAAGCGGAGTCCAGATACTCAATAGCTTGTGGAGGATCAGGATTGTGCCTCACTAGCCGTCCTCACCTTGCCGACCCACAAGTTGCTTCTTCATCATCATCATAATCATCAGCTCATTTTTATGTCCCCATCTGCTGGAGCACGAGCCTTCCCTTATGGATAAATAGGGGAAATGGGTCATAAACCACCACGCGGGCCCAGTGCAGATTGGTGGTTGTTAACGACTGCTAATGCAGCCGGGACCAACGGCTTTACGTGCCTTCTGAAGCACGGAGAAGCTCGCGATGTTGAAGTTGAAGTTGCTTAACCTTTGCACTCGCAGACCGGGCGCGTTAACCACTGCGCCATCGAGCTCCACACCTAAGACTCCATGTTGTAGGAACGAGAAAAAGCATGTGCTGCGAGATCATTGACTTGTTTTCTACCTATCTCCCTTACCTGGCAGGAGGACTGCGATGTGTCGTTGTAGTACGCCGCGCAGATGGTCTGCGCTTGGACGGTGGGGCTGTTGTTGTACCACCAGCGGCACTCCTCGTTGGTAATGCCGCGAAGGTGCGTCCACAGGAGAATCTCCGACGTAGCGCCACCTGGTAGAAGAACGGTTGAAACGTTGACAGTAGATCGCGTATGTGGTCTGGACTTACGGCCTTACTAATGAAGAGGAGTACCCAAGTGTAGCAAGCGGGGCTTATTTATATTGTATGTATGTTAGTCTGTAAGGTATTTATTATATGGGCCCCTTTGTGTTTTTACCATCTTGTACATTGTGTGTTGCCCGAAATAAATGATTTATTATTATGATTATTATTTATAATAATAAGGTATAATGAGCTGTACACAGTGTTGGCATCACATAACAGAGTGTAATGTGTTCAAATAATTTTTAACGCAAATTTTTGTTGCGAACAAATTACAAAAACACAAATGTTGAAAAAATTTCCACGAGCAGGATTTGAACCTGCACCCTTCTGACATTCCGGGTCAGGTGCTCTTCCAATTGAGCTATCGTGGTTCTAACCATCCCGCCGAAATTAGTCAACACTTTTTACTTTGTAAGCCAAAGGCGCCTATTCAATGTCAACAACTACCGTCATTAACATCCGATCATAATATTTTTACAAATATTAAAGAAGGGTGCAGGTTCAAATCCTGCTTGTGGAAATTTTTTCAACATTTGTGTTTTTGTAGAGTGTAATGTATTTATAATTTAATTTTTGTTACCTACTTGTTGTTCATGTTAATTATATGTTTGGTATGACATACCTATAAATGTTTTACATTCTTTCTTTTAAAATATTGGAATAGATATTCAGTGTTTTGTTTTCGTTTAGCTAGCTACCATCATCTTATCTAAATATGTCGCCATAACATTTTAATTGTCCCAACAGTTATCGATAAGATAGCCAGCTCCACAGTAATTGAAGGTTCCTTATAAGTTTTTCTGTGGTTCCGAGTGAAGCGCTCTTCCACCATCGTCACTTGAAACAGGTGAAATGAAGGTCATAAGTGCTTCATTCGTGACTATAGGTACAACAACAAACAAACGAAGATCGCTGAGAATCCCCGAGACCTCTGGGTTTAAGGCCGGTGATCTTCACCACTAGGCGGTTCTTCCTGACATCAGGTAGAGCGGAGTTTTAAGCATATTACTAAGGTGCATCAGTGTTGAACACTTTCCCCCTTATTCATAAAAACTATTTAAGCACTATTCAGTTAAATATCGTTTTGTCAACGTCACACAAACGTCATTTTGAGTTTGAGAAAAAGAGACAAAACAATGATTAACTAAACAATGCTTAAGGGGGTGCAGCGCGGACGCAAAACTGCGAGTTTCAAGTTTCTTTATGATAGCGAGCGAGCGGCGCGTGGCAGTGGCGTGACAACGGCGCACGACTACGAATATGCTCGCACACTAATATCTGTACAGAGTAGGCTGGTGATTTAATTAGAGCAATGTTTACTTTCGTAAAATCATAGGCGTTTGGGTAAAAAATAATAAAAGTCTTAATATTTTCATATTCATGTTTTTAAATTGAAAAATAAGACAACAGTGCCCTGCGGAATATCAATACAAACATTTTGATGTCGGATCATTGTTTCATTTGTGCTATATTTACAAAGTTTCTGAAGAAATAAGTTTTTAGATATCATTATTTTACGTATTGTTTATGCAGTTTCTGGGTATTTGTTTCAAATTCCAAGACAACCATGACCTTGTGAAAGGATCAAGCTAACCTACACTAGTCTTTTTAATGTATAAGACCTATTCAGCGCCTAGCACCAGTGACTTAAAAACACGTAAATTTTCAAATTCCGCGCTGCACCCCCTTAATTAAATAGTTTTTATGAATAAGGGAGCCCGCCCCCCTCAAATATTAATTTTATTTTAATTATTTATTTTTAAAGTGAATAATATAACTCAATATTCTGAGAATATTTCAAGCGTCTACCTGTTGCCGTTATCAATATCGAGCAAAAACGAGCAAAAAAATCACGTTTGTTGTATGGGAGCCCCCTTAAATATTTATTTTATTCTGTTTTTTTATTTTTTTTGTTGTTATAGCGGCAACAGAAATACATCATCTGTGAAAATTTCAATTGTCTAACTATCACGGTTCATGAGATACAGCCTGGTGACAGACGGACAGACAGACAGACAGACGAACGGACGGCGGAGTCTTAGTAATAGGGTCCCGTTTTACCCTTTGGTTACGGAACCCTAAAAACCAGGTGGTTACTTACCGTTCCAAGGGTCGTCAGTGCGGCCGTACCCGCTGACCGTCAGCACTATGCCGTCGTAGTTTATATTCTTCTGTTCAGAGTTCTGCAGGCGGCACGGCTGGACGTAGGCTGAGGTGGGGAGGAACGAATCATCAGTCATTAAGAGTTATAAGAGCGTTTATACATTTTTGAATAGTCAACACCTCTTTTAGAGCGCTTTCACATATAGGCGTTTTAGTCGCGCGACTGCAGCGCTGCACAGCGAATCCCTTCATCATACAGCGGCTATGGCGCGGCTAAGTCGCGACGCCCGCCGGCGCTGCCGGAGACACACTGACACAAAGCTCGGAGCGCTGCACTCGCGCTTCTGTCGCGTGGAAGCCGCGCGGCTGTCGCACTACTTAACTATGTATGGATACCCAGTAGCGCTTCTAAGTCGCGCTGCAGCCGCGCGACTAAAACGCCTATATGTGAAAGCGCTCCTTAGGTCTTCCAAGAGGGGCACGAACTTCAGTAAATGCAGAATGCGATAGCTTCATCACCAGCTTTAACGTCCCCACTGCTGGGGCATGAGCCTTCCTTATAAATGGAAATACAGAGAGAATGCGGGCCCAGTGTGATGCGGTGGTTGATAACGACTGCTAATGCAGCCGGGACCGACAGTTTTACGTGTCTTCCGAAATACGGAGGAGCTCGAGATGATAAAGTGGTCACCCATCCTATGACCGGCCTTAGCTGCTTATCTTCAGCAATCGCAGACAGAGCGCGTTAACCTAAATATCCTCTAGTATAGAAGGACCCTTCCAGGGCTAGGATTTCAGGTTGGTTTCAACTGGTCATTGCTAAAATGGTATGGCACTCAGTAATTTTTGTATACGTCTTGTGTAACGTGTGTTTATATGTACAAACAAGGATTAATTGATTATTTGGCATTAGTTGGTACAACGGCCGTAAGGGTTGCCTTGTCCACGCCGACGAGCGCGATGTCGTTCATCTGCCACTAGTCACCAAAAGAAACCTCCCTAGTATAGAAGGACTTGGTCTTCTGCTCGGGTGACCTGGTCATGGTTGAGGGCTGAGGCACTCTGTGAGATGTCCTCGTTCACACCAAAGAGCGCGATGTCATGCGTCTGCTACTAGGCATCCTGTAGTGTACTCACGTCTGTACGAGATGGTCCATAAGAGAATTTCTAGAGGGTACTGGCATCATGCAAGCGTGTCTCCATCCTCCACTAGATTCGCGAGTGGAATAACTCGAAGGCTCCTCTAAAAGTCCTCGGCTCGGGTAGACCGGGTCATGGTGCAGGCACCTTGTAGTTAGTACTCACAGTCATAGGGGATGTCCTGGTCCACTACGACGTATGCGATGTCGTCCGTCTGCCACTAGGCACCCTGTATTGTAACTACTCAAGTCCTTAGTGTTTTTAGAGACTCCATGGCGTTCAGATTGGTATCGAGAGTGGAACAACCCGTGGGCGAGCGTCTCTTAGGTGATGTCGTCGGTCTGCACGCCGGCCTGGATCTTAGATGGTGGCAGGTGGATGTACTCACACACTAGGCATACTAGGTTGCCACTATACGCCGTGTAGAGTACTCACATCTGTTGGGAATGATCCTTAGCGCGTGTCGCCAACTAAATGCTCCGAAGTGTTCAGATCGGGATCGCGAGTGGAATAAGTCGAGGGCGCTTTTAAAGGCTAGTGTCGACATGACCTGGTCTTGGTTTAGGCACTGTGTAGTTGGTACTCACGTCCGTAGGGGATGTCCTGGTCGACGCCGACGAGCGCGTTGTCGTCGATCTGCACGCCGGCCTGGAACTCGGAGTGCTTGTGGATGTACTTCACGCTAGGCACACTAGGTAGCCACAGGCGCCCTGTAGTGTCTAGGCCGTAAGGGATGGTGAGTGTTCCTAGAGGGGATAGCATCACGCAATCGTGTCCCTATCCCCTACTGAACTCCAAGGGGTTTAGATCGATATCGAGAGTAGAACTACCCGGAGGCAGGCGTCTATAAAAGCTTGTAAAGGCGACCCTGGGTCAGGTTGATCAGGTCGTCGCTGAGGCACTCTATAGTTTGTAATAGCTGGTACTCATGTCCGTAGAGGTGTTCTGGTCGACGCTGACGAGCGCGATGTCGTCAGTCTGCACGCCGGCCTGGAACTCGTAGCGCGGGTGGATGTACTTGCACACAGGCACACTAGGTTGCCACTAGACGCCATGTAGAGTACTCACGTCTGTCGGGAATGGTCCATAGCGAGTTACCGTCGCCAACTAAATTGTCCGAAGTGTTCAGATCAGAATCGCGAGTGGAATAACTCGAGGGCACCTTAAAAGGCTAGGACCTCGGACGAGATGACCTAGTCTTAGTTTAGGCACTCAGTAGTTGGTACTCACGTCCGTAGGGGATGTCCTGGTCGACGCCGACGAGCGCGATGTCGTCGGTCTGCACGCCAGCCTGGATCTCGTTGTAGCGCGGGTGGATGTATTTGCGGGTGGACTCGGTGATGTACCCGGGCTTCGTGAGGTTCGTGAGGCCGAAGCGGACAACGAACGTGTGACGGCTGGCGGGCAACAAGTTTTTGTTTAGTTTTTCTTGGAACGCTACAGAGACCAATTGGCGCTCAGCTAGATAAGCCGAGGTACTGGATTCTTTATTCCATTTGGGAATTGGACCCGTTGGGTTAAAGATTTTCGATGCATGCCTATGTTTTGTTATCTCCCACCCACATTTGGAAAGCGTACCGATCAATTGTAAAGCAAAGACATGATTTCAACGATAACAGTTTAAAGGAAATTTACTATCTTTGCATGTGATCACTTTAATGGTGACTGCACAAAGCTTCGAATTCAAGTTTTCCTCGTGGTACCATATACCTAGTTTGAGTAACTGTAAAGTTACTTGACAAGGTAACTCCTGAAGTCCTGTGTAGCACTTAATCTAGAACAAGTTCATCATATTTATGTAATTTCATCAAAATAGAATTAATTTATGTATCCTTCATACAAAAACGCCAACTCTAACCCTCCTTACAAATAAATAAAGAATAAGGCCGGAATAGTTATTCCGTGTTTTGTTCCTGTCATGTAAACGTCATTTCAAATTAGAGTAGGTACCTACCTAAGGGCTGATTTTTCAATCGTCAGTTAAGACGAAGGGTAAGGCAAACTAGCGCTGCTAATGGATTTAATTTGATAACTGCTTAACTGGATTTTTTTTCAAACATTGCGGACCTTCCGACACTAGGTAAACATCTATTATTTAATAATTGTGCACTACTTTAGGTTTGTTTTTGTATTCATTCGCTAACACCAACAGTGCCATTGTTTGTGAATAAATGCGAAAGCCAGTTTTGTGAATAAACCACGCAACAAAAAGTAGTGCACAATTATTAAATAAATACTATGGATGCTTTTCTGTTATCGGACGGTACGCAATGTTTAAAAAAAGATCCGGTCCGTTAGTAATTGTCAAATTATCAATTGGTGGCGCTAGTGTGCCTTACCCTTCACTTTAAAATTCATTAAATAATTTTGACATAATGACAGATTCTCTTTAGGAAATATGTCACAATGACAATGTTATTCGTTGGATAAAACTTATCTGAGGATTGAAAAATCGGGCCTAAAAGAGACAAAACACGGAATAACTATTCGGAGCTTATTCTCTATTTATTTGTAAGGGGGTAGAACTATAGTAATCAAAAGGACAAGTGTCAAACCTTCGAAATGTGTTAATAGGTACTAACTTGGCGACACAATGGGCAGCGGTGATGACCCAGTTGTAGTGGATGATGGAGCCGCCGCACGAGGAGACGGCACCCGCGTTGCTCACCATGCGCAGGCTGATCTGGTGCGGGATCTGGCCATCCTTCGCCTCCCAGCCGCCCACGACCCTTGACCCGCTGGCTGCAACACAAGACACATCGCGGCTGTTTAACGCTGTTTCCAGAGCTATGCGAAGTAGCTAAGGGGGCACGAGGAAAATGACCACCAATAGGAATTGAACAGAAGAAGACTATCGTTTATTCAATCAACATCATCATCATCATCAGCTCATTTTTATGTCCCCACTGCTGGGGCACGAGCCTTCCCTATGGATGGATAGGGAGAATGGGCCATAACCACGTGGGGTCAGTGCCTATTGGTGGTTGTTAACGACTGCTAATGCAACAGGGACCAACGGCTTTACGTGCCTTCCGAAGCACGAGTTCGAGAAGATAAATTTTTGGTCACCCATCCGATGACTGGCCTTTGCGAAAGTTGCTTAACCTCACCACTTCGCCATCGAGCTCCTCATCAAACTTAAATTAAGTTAAAATCTGTTTTCGTTTCGTTTGTATATTTATATTTGTATTTATAGGCCGCCGAGGCCAAAACTGTAGAATATCCAAATATCCTTGGTTTGATTTACTCTGGCTTCACCTAGTTATGTAAAGGAGTCATGGTTATAGCCGTCGTCGATAATTTTTTAAATCCATCCACGTCAAATATTAAACTATTAGCCATACAAATACTATTAGGTATGAATAGGTGATCAATTTCCACAGTATCTACAGGATTACACGGATTATTAATGTACATCGCACAGACGTCTCATTAGTTCTGATAAAGTAATCCAGTTAAGATAAGCTATCGTTTGGTCAATGACGGGAATTCTATTATTAATATGCACTGACACACTACTTTGAAGTTTGTATTCAAAACAATAAAACAATTTTAATATAACTTTCTTTTCTTGTAGAAAAATATTTTTTTAAACTCCACAATGACACAGCTGTCGTCCAAATGTAGTATTTGAAGGTTTGACTAATACGGCAGAGAAAGATTTCCACATTACATTTCTTTGCCTAAATAGGTATAAATAGATTTAGGACGTTTTTTTTAAACAAGCTTCTTACAATCGTGTAAGAAGCTCTGTTTAAAAAAAAAAGTCCATCGGGAAACGGATAAGAACAGATCTAGTCATTATTAGTCTTGACTATAGACATAGATAGTACCTAGTCTAAACAATACTAACGACGCTTTTCCAACATTTGAAGCTCTAAATTTGTAAATAGGCACATAAATGCTTCTCTAGAAAAAATGGCACAGCCAACGACGCAAAGAGCAGTGACATCTCTATAATAATAATAATAATAACATTTTGTCCAACTACTAGCAATTGGACACCATTATGTTAACAATAAGGATGAGAATAAAAAAAATAAGAAAAGTAAATTTTAAATAAATTAAAAAATATATCGTGCTATTTACAGGGTTACCTCCGACATCTTGTGACGTCAAGTGGTCAAGTGGTCAAATGCCCTTAGTACCTAAAATCGCACACCTGTAAGGGTGCCATTTTAAATTTTATTGTTAAGATCGACCGTTCGAGAATTTTCGGTGTCAAAAATTTGTAACCAGTGACTATGAAAAATAATGAGACTCTTACTTGATATCATAACTGATATCATAGCGTTTCCAAAATCGCACCCCACAACGGAAACAGCAATATAATAAGAAATTCAACTTACCACTGCGGATATCTTCTATTATAGCTGGTTTAGCATTTCTTTTTGCAACTGGCTCGGCCTGTAAACGAAGTTAGAAGTTTTGCAAATTAGCCGGTATTCTTGATTTTCAACTTTCTCACCTAGTGGCGCCTTTATTTAATTAATTAATTAAAATTTTATATAAATAGTGCCAGCTAATCATCATCATCATCACCACCAACTCATCAACGTCCCCACTGCTGGGACACGAGCCTTCCCTATGGACGGATAGGGAGAACGGGCCATAAATCACCACGCGGACCCAGAGCGTGTTGGTGGTTGTTAACGACTGCTCATGCAGCCGGGACCAACGGCTTTACGTGCCTTCCGAAGCACGGAGGAGCCCAAGATGATAAATTTTCATAAAATAAAGTTTCAAATAAAGTCAGCTAATACTATACTTACTAATTAATAATATACTGTCAGCAAAAAAAAATTCTAAACTTTTTTAACAGGCACCAGAGTTTGACACAGTTTTCGTTGCAAAAAAAATTACATAGTTTCATTTAAATTTTACAGGTGACAGCTACGAAAGAAGGTTTTATTTTATTTTATTCATAGCTCGGCAAATGACTCCACTCCACCTGATGTTAAGTGGAAACGGAGTCCAGGCGCGAGGACAACTGGTGCAGCGTGAAAACAACGCCGCATCAGTCACCCTCACCCTGCCGGCCCACAAGGTGCCTCTTCACGCCTCGTTTGAACGACATGTCATAGAAAGGAGGGAAAACGTGTGCTGGTAGACTATCACAACTTTTAGAAGTGCGACAAAGAAACGAGTCACCAAATTTCTTTGTGCGCAATGGAATGTTCGAGACAGTACAGCTGTGACTTCGGAGAGCAGCACGCGTACTCCTATGGAGGAAGGGAGAAGGTGGGATAAGGTCAAAGAGTTCTTCAGAGCACTCGCCGTAGTATAAGCGGTAGGTGGTCGGTATTCAATTGTTGCTATTGTCTAAAATCAGTTGCTAACCAATATTTTTAATGACTAAAGGAAAAATAATCTCGGTCACTGGTTCCTGGTGCTACTACCAAACTTTGTAAAAGTAAGTAATGAATCGAACAGGCGGTTGCCAGCCTCTGATGATGTTATAATGATAAGGTACTAAAGTGTTCAGCGAAATTTGTTGCTGACCCTACCTTTTTGTATTATCATCACCTGCTCAATATACGTCCCCACTGACGGGGCACGAGCCTCTATGGATGAATAGGGAGAACAGAGGGTCGACCGCCTAACTCTTTCACTTTCGATCGCTTTGAAAGCGAGGCGAGGAGCAGGCGTCATCTTGTCATTTCGAAAGCAATATGAAAGCAATATCAAAAGCTATAGGCTATTTCGATATTATTCGATATTATATTTCGATATTATATTAGAAAGCGAGGCGAGGGCCTCGCTTTCAAAGCGATCGAAAGCGAGAGTGTTAGGCGGTTGGGGAGCAGGCCATAAACCACCATGCGGGCCCAGTGCTGGTTGGCGGTTGAACTTTTGTATTCTTTATATTTATTAATTTATTCACTTAATTTTGTAATTATGTAGTAGTTCAAACACTAAGAGTATGTCAATAAAGATGATAATATTATTACAAAACGACCTTTTTAAGGCATCAGTGACGTTTGATTCTAATTCTAATATTTAATTAATTACCTCCTAATATGATAACTATAATGAAGAATATAAGAAAATTAAAGAATAATAAGAAATTACATTAAATCTATTACTAATATTATAAAGCTGAAGAGTTTGTTTGTTTGGTTGAACGCGCTAACCTCAGGAACTACTGGTTCGAATTTATTTTTGTGTTGAATAGTCCATTTATTGAGGAAGGCTATATATAGCCTTACATCATGCTATGACTAATAGGAGTGGAGCAGCAATGAAAAATGTTGCAAAAACGGGAAAATAAAATAGTTTTCAAAACAATGAACATATAAAATAAATCAATTTATGGATGCGCTGCCGTCCGTAAATGACAAGTGTCATATATTTTATTGGAATTGTCTTCGTCCATATTTATTTGATGCTCGCGGCCATACTAATTTTGTATGGGGAATTTAACATGTTAATTTGAAAAATAATAATTTATATAACCGCTTGATAAATCGAAAATGTGAGACGGACGATTTGTAGTTTAGATATTGGTGACTGTTAAGACAAAATCAGAGGTACAATAATTTAGATAAACTATAAGATATCAACTAAACGCCGCCGCCACTCGTTTTCATTATTTTTGCCCAACTTTAAATTATATTGTTGAAAAAATTATAGTGTGTTATGAATTTATGGATCGGACTAATTGTAAACACACCCTTTGATACTAAATATATATTTTGTTTATGTAATACGATAGTATTTTCAATTATATCAACTTAACCGTGACTGCATTTTTGGCTTTTTTTGGTCGGCGCACCCCAAAATATTTTTTTAAATTATAATAGGATTTCTTTATTAGCGTTTCCTTTAACATGACATCAAACCTATCACATATGTGTTCGTTGGTTTGCAATGCTATGCTTACCAGAGCCAATCCAATGATCAGTAGAACGCCAAAAACCTGTAACGCCGCCATCTTCGATCGCGGTGCTCAGCAGACTGACTAAAGTATTTATTAGTATAGGTAATTTTCAAAATTATCTACATTGTGAATTTATAATAATTAGGAAAAATAATCAGACTTATCTTATTAAGCTGAGGATAATCCTCCAATAATAAAGCAGTCGATAGCGGACATTAAATGTTTCAAAATATTAAATGATATATAATTAATATAACAAGGTAGGGTCTACATACTTCTTCAACTCATCCATTGTTGCAAACTGATTAATTATTTTTGTATTATTATACTCTTTATTTATTTTAAATCTTAGATCTAGGTTTTATAAAAATTATATAAAAAGTAAATAAAAAAGTAAAATATAACAAAATATCATACAAAAATACAACTTTTATAAAAACCTAAACCTAGAACGCCGCCAGCAGCGGAGCAGGACTCAAGCTACCGGCGATTAGGACTGCAGAGAAAGAAACCTCCTGACAATGCGTGCCGTGTCCAGGAGTGTTGCCTTCTGTATCTGACCCTTGATCCAGTCATCCAGCGAATGCCTCTTGAGATGTTGGTCGTGACTCTTCGCTATAAGGCCGTTTGCAGATACGACTATGAGGACAATGATCGTCGAATCCACATTATTATTGAGTTAGCTTAATTCTTTATTCAATGACGTTAATTTTTTCAGGTTGACTCATTCATTTTCATTTATCCTTTCACTAATTTTTCATTTGACTTATCATAAAATTTTATGCCTCCGACTGCATGTTATAAATAGATGATGTTGCATAAAATATCGAAGAACTACCGTATTGATCTTTTTAATTGTAAACAGTACTTATGTTTGATATTGTTTCGATTTATTTCGCTGGATTTATGTAGTTATTGAATTTTTATCTTGTTCCGACCTATTCAGTTGATTTTCTATTTAGTTATTATTTTTTACGCAGGCGGGTTTTTCGTTTTTATTTTATTTGTCTTTATAGTTAGACACATTACGTATTCGTATTTTCATTCATATTTATATTTCTCATTCATATTTAAAGAGTTTACACATCATGTGGTTGATTAAGTAATTTTGTAGGGAAATTTTTACAATTTTTACCGAAATTAAAAAGGCATTTATTGCGCAAAAAAGGTGTGTACGCGCAATATGTCACATAGCGCCGGATGAACCCTGTCGACCATATTTTAAACTTTTAAATATACTCCCATTGCCATGCTTAGATGTATTCGATGTGGCGGTCTTGTGGCGAAGTCTAAGGACCTAACATGTAGGAGTAACAGAGATCCTAACAGATTAGTATTAGACACAGTGCCTAAAACAATGCGCTTCCTAAAAAATTGTTATGCGATGTGTATTACCATTTTCAACCGCATACCAGAAAACATAAAATGTTTACCGCTGAGGAAATTAAAAAGTGTCCTGCGTCAATGGTTGCTTGAAAATACATTTTACTCGGTTGATGAATTTTTGAAACGAAAGTAGAAAGACGCGATGTGGTGGATGCATACTCTATTTAGATAAATTAAGTATTTCTGTACCTAAATATTTTGCATGCTGTAGCTTACGGCTAAATAGGTTTAAGCAACATTGTATTCTTTGATCAACTGTATTATACCCTATTTATGGCAAATAAACAATTACAATTAAATCAAATCAAAATAAATTTATTTGGGACAAAGACAATTTAAACATACAGATAAAAAGTGGAAAAAAAAATTATAAGACAGTCCCAAAACGGTTCCGACTCAGCAAAATGCTAGCCTTAAGGTTAGCGCTGATCTTCCGTAGGAACCGGTTTAGGTGATGCTGCGATACACAACACAAGCGTAACATAAAAAGTAATTTAAAATAATAATATAAAAAACAAAAATGGCAGCCCTAAGTACAAAAATATTTAATTAGAACAGAAAAAGAAAATAATTGTAGGCTGTATGCTCTGAATTCCTAACTCTATTCTTAAAAACGGTAAAAAAATTTAACAAATATAAAACGGACGGAGTGACCATAGTGTTAAATTCTCTTTGGGAGTGACAGTCACAGACAAAATGGTTGACAAAAAAACATTACTAAATTTAAACAATGATTTGTGTGTTGAAAAGACACTCCAGAAGCTCAGACCAAATAAAAAGTTAAGACGGAACTCTGTAAACAGCAAAGTGAGGCCGGTTTTTTAAATGTGTGTGTTTAAACGGGTGTTGCCATGATAATTCAATTACCCCAAAATACAAAAATAACGTTAAAAATTAGCAACATTATTTTTAACGTTATTAGTTAATTACGTTATCATATGATATAAGTAAATAAAAGTGATCCATTCCGACGTATGTAAGCTAATGGTAAAAAGTAGTGGCGGTAGAAAAGAAATGGAAAAAGTGTTTCAGGAATAAAACTTGTCATTATTTATTCAAATTATTTAATTAAAAACCTTTATGTTTAATTAATTTCTTGTATGCTTCTACTTTCCTTACCTACCTTTTACTTTCTTTAATCGCTTTGCATCTTTGACTTCATGTTAGGTCCATTTTTTCAATTTGCTATTATACCGAACCAATTTTGATAACATAATTAAGGGATGAGGGAGAAGGGTGGGTACCCTTAAGATATTTATTTTATAAAAGAAGGAGGCAAACGAGCAGGCGGGTCACCTGATGGAGAGTAATCACCGCCGCCCATGGACACCCGCAAAACCAGAGGAATCGCCGACGCGTTGCCAGCCTTTATTTAACGAAATAAACCATATACTTAATCAGTTCACCAACAGCGAAGATATCGCGTCGCGTATTCATAAACATTAAAAAAATACAGTCAAATTGAGTACCTACCTCCTCGTTTTTTAAAGTCGGTAAAAATTTACTGATAGGCATTACAAGAAACGAGTAACGTTACGTTGCGTGTCACAGACGTCACAGTACTCAATAATAGGGTAAACAAAAACACTTCATAATGGCAACACTTGTGTTTCAAGCAATGACGTCTAAATTTTTTTTTGATTCATTGAAAAATATTGGTTTCCAAATTACTTACGTGTGAAATATGATTCAATCCGGCTTTTTATCTTTTGAAGATTGATTCTTAAACTCTTTCACAACACAATTCGGCATTTTCACAGATAAATTTATGATTTTTCAAAACGACTTGCTCCCACGAGCCGCGGACCTACACTGACAAGTTAAGGCGTAGTTTTGTTGTACGTGTGTGCGTGTAATTGTGTATGTACACGGTGAGGCGTAGTTTGACCCGGCCTCACTTCGCTGTTCGCAGAGTTCTGTCTTAACTTTTTATTTGGTCTGAGTCCAGAAGCCATTACACAAGAAAATAATAATAATAGATAACAGAAACTTTTAACACAACAAGAACACATCGCTAAACTGCTAAAGTAGCCAGTACAACAAGACGCCTCGTAAACGAAACATACATTGATGGGACAGACAAACAAGGTAAAAGTTATAATGCGCTTGTATCTAACAACAAAGTCTCCTGCGTACTCTGAAAACTAGACAAAAACAGTCTCAGATTATTTTTAAAACTATTTTTACTTTGCAGGTCCCTCAACGGTGGAGGAATATTGTTCCAGCATTTTGTCGCCGCGTATCGGAAACTGCCTCTGAAAGCAGTAGATGTGTGACGTCGAGTAGACAGCTGTAGAGCATGTCTACGGACGCTTTAAGGCTTAAGACTCGAGACCAAAGACAACTTATTATATAAATATGCAGGTGCTTGATCCCTTACAATATTAAACATTAAACAAGCCAAATGAAGTTTACGGCGGTGACGCATTTTCAACATATTGGAAGCTTTTCTTGGGGCTAGATAATTGGTGTGAGTGTGGGAAACATTTATTTATTTATTTATTTATTTTATTTAACCTTTTAAGCAATTTCAATCGCGATGTGCCCCCAGCGCCACGCTACAAATCTATAACGAATAAGTATTATAGTAAAAAGTAGTGATGAGGGCAATTGTTCCATCGATAAGTTATATTTACGTGTTTTTTTACCTAAAATATATAATTTGTTCATTTAGTTAACTCACATCAACACATAATATTTTTTAGTTAGTTAGTTACGACATCAAATAATATTTTTATTAATCTACTTTGTATCTAGAGTAAAATAACATAGTTTTTTGCAACATAGGTATACTAACAATTTTTTTTTAAATTGTTTTATTGAAACGTTAGTGTCTGTGAATTCATTAGAAACTTATTATCGAATCACATCACTAGGCGTCTTGCTTTATAGACTACGGCGTCTAGGGCACTTAGCTGTTTTTAAAATAGACAAAGGCCTCTATTAAAATAAAAACGTAAGTTTAAGTTTTTAGGTATTACGAACAAATTAAAACAAACCAATTGTTTATGTATATTTATTAATAAACGTTCTAATTGGACATTGTCTTCTATAAAAGACGTGGCGTGTGGAGCACGAAATGGTTTGTCTTCTATACATGACTGTGGCGCTCAAAAGGTTAAGAAAGGAGTTACATGAGCCCTTAACGGAATAGTGAAGCAGAAACGAGCACAGGCATTTTGCACTCTTTGTATAAGTTTCTGAGTCTTCGCAAGTAGACGAGGTCTAATTACAATTAATTACAATTACAATTACAATTACAAGAAGATGACGATGACGATGACGACAACGATGATAATGATGATGATGATGAGGAATCTTTGGAATCTTCTTTAGAATCTTCTTTGGAATCTTCTTTGGAGTCTTCTTTGGAATCTTCTTTCGAGTCTTCTTTGGAGTCTTCTTTGGAGTCTTCTTTGGAGTCTTCTTTGGAATCTTCTTTGTTCTTTCTTCTTTCTTTAACATGTAGGAGTAACAGAGATCCTAACAGATTAGTATTAGACAGTGCCTAAAACAACGCGCTTCCTAAAAAATTGTTATGCGATGTGTATTACCATTTTCAACCGCATACCAGAAAACATAAAATGTTTACCGCTGAGGAAATTTAAAAGTGTCCTGCGTCAATGGTTGCTTGAAAATACATTTTACTCGGTTGATGAATTTTTGAAACGAAAGTGAAAGACGCGATGTGGTGGATGCATAGACTCTATTTAGATAAATTAAGTATTTCTGTACCTAAATATTTTGCATGCTGTAGCTTACAGCTAAATAGGTTTAAGCGACATTGTATTCTTTGACCAACTGTATTATACCCTATTTATGGCAAATAAACAATTCAATTACAATTCAAAGGGGGAACGCTGCCTGTATCTTGGGAACCTTGCCTAAAGGGACTCCTTTTAATAATTTATTTTAGTTATTGTATTATATTTTTTAAGGTTTTTTAGTTTTAGGTTCATTGTGCTTCTTTCTTGTTTAAATTTGTATAATAATATGTCATTGTATATATATAATAAACATTATCTATTACAACTACAATTACAATTACAAGAAGATGACGATGAACTTGCCGACGATGACGCTGAGTTTGACGACGATGACGATGACGACGACAATAATGATGGTGATGATGATGAGGAATTTTGGGAATCTTCTTCGGACTTCGGAGGGAGGATGTCTTCGTTCTTCCAGTCGAAATTGATGCCAGTGATCTCCACATACCAGTCGTGGTAGTGTCCTGGACGCACGTACGCTGAACGGAAAAAAATCAATATAGGTATTTTTTTATAGTTTTATTATTATTCTCTTTATTTATTTTCTTTCTTAAAACTACATTTTTACAATATTTTAATATAAAAACCTAATCCTAGAGTACCACCAGCAGCGGGGCAGGGCCCAAGCTACCGGTGGTCACGGCTGCTGAGTGAGGAACCTCCTGACAATACCTACGTGCCGTGTCAAGGAGTACTGTTTTATTATTATTATCTCCTTTATTTATTTTCTTTCTTAAAACTAGATTTTTACAATATTTTAATATAAAAAGAATAAAACATTATAAAAACCTAATCCTAGAGTACCACCAGCAGCGGGTCAGGGCCCAAGCTACCGGTGGTCAGGGCTGCAGAGTGAGGAACCTTCTGACAATACGTGCCGTGTCTAGGAGTACTGCCTTTTGCATCTGACCCTTAACCCAACCTTTCAGCGAGAGCCTCTCTAGGTGTTGATCGAGGCTCTTCGCTATCAGACAGTTTGCCGAAACAACTATCGGTACAATAATGGTTGAATCCACATCCCACATGGCGGTAACCTCGTGAGCCAAGTCAAGGTACTTACTGAGCTTGTCCTTCTCGGCTTTCACAAGGTTCTCATCGTGAGGTATGGTGATATCTACCAGTATTGCCCGGCGCTGGGATCGGTCGACCACCACGATATCAGGCTTATTGGCGACAATAGTCCTGTCCGTAATGATAGAGCGATCCCAGTAAAGCGTTGCATGACCATTTTCGAGTACTGGCGCACTTCCGATTCAACAAGGCCATATCCAAGAGCAAGTTGCTGGTGAATTATTCTGGCTACTTGGTTGTGTCTGTGCAAATACTCTCCGTTAGCAAGATGAGTACAACCAGAAATAATATGTCGGAGTGATTCACCTGGACGGCGGCATGCCCGACAGATGTCGACCGTACCGTTCCTCATAATATATTTCCGGTAGTTATTCGTCTTGATAACTTCATCTTCAATGGCACAGACAAAACCTTCGGTTTCCCCAAAGAGGTCACCGAAACGTAGCCAGTTCACCGAGGCAGGCAAATCTACATCAGGCCCAGTTAGAGCCCGATAGTAGCGCCCGTGTAGCACCTTGGTCTTCCATATTTCCTTGCGATCAAGAGTGCTTAGCACCACGGGTTTGCGCCAATTTTCTGTTGCCAAGGACAGCGGCGTAAAGTGTCTATCAACAGCCACGACATCCAAATGCATCCCGCACGCACTGTTAAGAAAATAATCCCTGAGACTGCACACCTCACGGTTATGTAGGTCCTTGGCATATAAAAAGCCGCGGCCCCCACATCTCCGCGGGATGTACAGCCTCATAACAGATGAGCGCGGGTGTAGCATTCTGGAAGTCGTGAGCATTTGACGGACTCTTCTATCCAAGGCGTCCAATTCGGTCTGAGTCCATCTTAGTATGCCAAAGGAGTATGTTAGCAAAGGCATAACCCAACCAATAAAGGCACGCGTCTTATTGCCACCCGATAAAAGACTGTTAAGTACTTTTCTCAGGCGGCAAAAGAATCGCTCCCGTAATGACTGTTTTATGTCCCCGTCATCAACACCCAAAGACTGTGACATACCAAGATATTTATATGTTTCAACTTCAGAAAGAGATCTGATGTTTATCGTATCGGAAAGTTGTAAATTGGTTGAATTTACTACTCTCCCACACAGTACATGCATAACCGCACACTTATCCACCCCAAACTCCATCTTGATGGCACTGCTGAAAGTCTCAGTAATTTTCAGCAGTTTCATCAAGTCTTGGCGGTTTGGTGCAAATAACTTGAGGTCATCCATGTACAGCAAATGCGACATAACTTCACCCCCTCTCCGTAATCGACAACCTAACCTTGAATTTCTCAACAAAGTACTGAGAGAATTCAAGGCTAGACATGGAATATGCCACGCTCTATCCTTATAAAATCCTGCGTGGCAGAAACACTATCTCGACATCCTGGTTGACACAAGACCGTGGTCCACTGCCGCATACATGACATCAAAAAAGATTTTAAAGTTATATCAATTTTATATAACTCTAAAATCCTTACCAACCATGCGGCACCGAATCATAGGCCTTTTTATAGTCAATCCAAGCTGTGGAAAGAGTCCCTCTGCCACGCCGAATCTTCTGGCATATGGTCATGTCAATGAGGAGAAGCTCCTTAGTACCACGGGACCCAACCCTACATCCATTCTGAGTCATGTCCAAAATATTGTTTGCAACAATGTGCGAGTTAATTTTTGTTCTCAGAATGGATGTAAGGAGCTTATATAAAGTTGGTAAGCACGTGATGGGTCTATAATTTTTCGGTTCCGTAGTACTACCTGATTTATGGAGCAGAAAAGTGACACCAGTAGTCAACAAACTTGGGAGTGAGCCGAACTCTATGGCTTCTTGAAATTGTGTTGCCAGTAACTCGTGTGAACATCGAAACCATTTGATCCAGAAGTTGTGCAATCCGGTCCTGGGCATTTCCAATTGTGGGCCATACGGACCGCACAACTTACGTCAGCTGTACTAATATTTATAGCCTGCATGGTCTCGATAGGTTCACACGCCTCCCTGATAACACTCATCCATTCACCTTCCATGTGCTCAACGGGCACCGAGCAAATGCTGCGCCAGAAATTAGTCATGGCATCAACATCTGGTAGCTGCCCGTCGTTCACACGTTGATCAGCTCCTTCCCAGCGTCTGTATACTTTTCTTTGGTCACTTTGAAAGAGGCGATTTTGTTGGTATCGGTCCACACGCACTCTGTAGCGACGTATACGGTTTGCCCACGCATAGACTTTTTGCTTCAGAAAGTCAATACGTTCCGTCACACAAGCCATATAGTTTTCCGGACGAACATCAGTCCCAACAAAGGCTTGTGTGACGAATCGCATGACGCGAGGCCGATTATTGCCATTTCTGAAGCAAATTAGCTTTGCAATGAGTGTCCTGAACCTAATAATACGACCGTCGATCCTCAATTGCCAAGCAGGGACAGTCCCGGTTTGCCGCGGTACTCGGCCAGAATCCTGAAATTTGACACGAGCAACGCGACACACCGCGATAGCCCCACAATAAAGGATCGAGTGGGTATCAATTAAATTTTCACTGGTTCCAAGATAAGGAACCAGTAAATCGTTATAATAATATAACATTATAATTATTACATTGAATGGTATTATTTTATCTTATTAAATCCTTACAAATAAACAAAGAATTGCTTGGAATAGATATTCCGTGTTTTGTTTTCGTTGTGTAAACTTCATTTCACATCACTGGCTCAATCATACGAGAGCCATCAAACAAAAAATTGATTGTTGATAAAAGAGACAAAAGTAAAAGATTTTCAGCGGGTTAGACGGCACTGCGCAATTGCAAGCGCGCCTGACCCGGATAGAGGGTTCGAATCCCGCTTGTGGATATTTCTTCAACATTTTTCCAAACTTTTACTTGAGTAATACTTACTATTCCTTTCTTTTTTTATTTTATTTCTTTACTCTTTTTACTTACAAAAGTCCGTGATTTATCTCATAGTAGCTTACCTGACGGGAAGGGACTATTGCACCCGGCTGAGGAGCCGAAGCTGACGACTCCAACCATGGTGGGCTTGCTGTCAGTGTCTACCACCGTCAGCGGGCCGCCGCTGTCACCCTGGAATAAAGCAACAACAAACCTGTAAACTACATTATTGGCACCTTCTACCAACAGCTTATAGCTTATGCTAGAGGCGCCAGATGGTCTTAGTAAACAAAGTCGCATAAGGGACCATCTGCATTAGGTCTGTTGAAATATAACTACTTTTTGCGACTGACTTAAAGCAGAAAATGGGGGTGCAGCGCGGACGCAAAACTGCGAGTTTCAAGTTTCTATAAGATAGCGAGCGAGCAGCGCGGGGCAGTGGTGTGACAACGGCGCACGACTACGAATACGCACGCACACTAATATCTGTACAGAGTAGGCTGGTGATTTAATTAGAGCAATGTTTACTTTCGTAAAATCATAGGCGTTTGGGTAAAAAATAATAAGTCTTCATATTTTAGTAAATTTTACTTTTTATTTTTAAGTGCTAATTGCTGCATTGAAGCCAAATGTTTTCACTGTATTTTAAAAATATTTAATTTGGCTTCAGTGCAGCAATTAGCACTTAAAAATAAAAAGTAAAATTTACTAATTAAACTGTCAAATATTGTTTTCGCGAAATCTAAATGAAAAAATCATTTAAATGAAACAACTTTTACGGTACTACTCGCGTTTATTTTACACATTACTCTTTTAATGTTTATCCTGAGTATTGAAATTAAAAAAACATCCTAATTTTAGTAGAGAAGATGGTTGGAATCTACCACCAACCTGGGATCCCATCATCAAATCCCAGCACCAACACCATACTGCAAGACCAAAAGATACTGTAAGCTCTTTCTGCGTAAAACGGAACGCACCTGATTAAATTTAAATGAGGGTATACAAGCTACTAACTAATTATGAGACGACCAACACCTCAGTCTCCCTGTGACCACGGACCCTGCAAAGGGTTCGAAACGTCAGGATAAACATTAAAAAAGTAATGTGTAAAATAAACGCGAGTAGATCCGTAAAAGTTGTTTCATTTAAACTTTCAAACTTCTACAATGAATGTTCATGCCATTGACATTTGTTCAAAGTCTATTGAGGAAAGACAGCCAGACTACCTGACGTGCAGACGTGTTTACAACGGAGTCCCATGTCTTTTCCTAGCCAGGGAGTCACAGTCGCACGCAAAGTATTGTTAGTTGACAGTTGCATATTGTGGAGCATTCGTTTGTGGCAATATATGTATGTTACCAGTGTACCTAACACCGATACAATTAGAATAGTAAGTAGTAGTTAACCACTGCGCCATCGAGCTCCACACCTAAAACTCCATGTTATAGGAACGAGAAAAAGCATGTGCTGCGAGATCATTGACTTTTTTCTACCTATCTCCCTTACCTGGCAGGAGGACTGCGATGTGTCGTTGTAGTACGCCGCGCAGATGGTCTGCGCCTGGACGGTGGGGCTGTTGTTGTACCACCAGCGGCACTCCTCGTTGGTGATGCCGCGAAGGTGCGTCCACAGGAGAATCTCCGACGTAGCGCCACCTGGTAGAAGAACGGTTGAAACGCTGACAGTAGATCGCGTATGTGGTCTGGACTTACGGCCTTACTAATAAAGAGGAGTACCCAAGTGTAGCAAGCGGGGCTTATTTGCATGCCCCGCTTGCTAGCGGCATGCTGCGTATAATGAGTTGTACACAGTGTTGGCATCACATAACAGAGCGTAATGTTGTAAGTGTATTTATTATTTAAATTTTTGTTACCTTGTTCATGTTAATTATATGTTTGGTATGACATACCTATAAATGTTTTACATTCTTTCTTTTAAAATATTGGAATAGATATTCAGTGTTTTGTTTTCGTTTAGCTAGCTACCATCATCTTATCTAAATATGTCGCCATAACATTTTAATTGTCCCAACAGTTATCGATAAGATAGCCAGCTCCACAGTAATTGAAGGTTCCTTATAAGTTTTTCTGTAGTTCCGAGTGAAGTGCTCTTCCACCATCGTCACTTGAAACAGGTGAAATGAAGGCCATAAGTGCTTCGTTCTACGTGCATAGCGGCAACAGAAATACATCATCTGTGAAAATTTCAATTGTCTAACTATCACGGTTCATGAGACATACAGCCTGGTGACAGACGGACAGACAGACAGACAGACGAACGAACGGCGGAGTCTTAGTAATAGGGTCCCGTTTTACCCTTTGGGTACGGAACCCTAAAAAACCAGGTGGTTACTTACCGTTCGAAGGGTCGTCAGTGCGGCCGTACCCGCTGACCGTCAGCACTATGCCGTCGTAGTTTATATTCTTCTGTTCAGAGTTCTGCAGGCGGCACGGCTGGACGTAGGCTGAGGTGGGGAGGAACGAATCATCAGTCATTAAGAGTTATAAGAGCGTTTATACATTTTTGAATAGTCAACACCTCTTTCGTGGCTCGGCTAAGTCGCGACGCCCGCTGGCGCTAGCGACAGCCGCGCTTCACAGTCGCACTGCAGACGTGCGTTGAACGTGGGGGTGACTAGCTCATTTCCAATATGGATTCTAAGGGAGACACACTGGCACACTGATCGCACGCGGCTACGCGGCGTATCCGCCACCACAAGCTCGGAGCGCTGCACTCGCGCTTCTGTCGCGCGGGCCTCGCGGCTGTCGCGCTACTTAAATATGTATGGATACCCAGTCGTGCTACTGCAGCGCGACTTAGAAGCGCTGCAACCGCGCGATTAAAACGCCTATATGTAAAAGCGCTCTTAAGGTCTTCCAAGAGGGGCACGAACTTCAGTAAATGCAGAATGCGATAGCTTCAGCACCAGCTCATATAACGTCCCCACTGCTGGGGCACGAGCCTTCCTTATAAATGAAAATACAGGGAGAATGTGGGCCCAGTGTGGTGCGGTGGTTGATAACGAGTGCTAATGCAGCCGGGACCGACAGTTTTACGTGCCTTCCGAAGCACGGAGGAGCTCGAGATGATAAAGTGGTCACCCATCCTATGACCGGCCTTAGCTGCTTAACTTCAACAATCGCAGGCCGAGCGCGTTAACCTAAATATCCTCTAGTATAAAAGGACCCTTCCAGGGCTAGGATCCAGGTTGGTTACAACTGGGCATTGCTAAAATGGTACTCAGTAATTTTTGTATACGTCTTGTGTAACGTGTGTTTATATGTACAAACAATGATTAATTGTTCAAATCATTTTTAACGCAAATTTTGTTGCGAACAAATTGCCTAATGCACAATGATTAATTGATTATTTGGCAGTAGTTGGTAGTTGGTACTCACGTCACGGTCATAAAGGATGTCCTTGTCCACGCCGACGAGCGCGATGTTGTTCGCCTGCCAATAGGCACCAAAAATAAAACCTCCCTATAGAAGGACTTGGTTCTCTGCTCGGGTTGATCTGGTCATGGTTGAGGCACTCTCTGAGATCCTGGTTCACAACAAAGAGCGCGATGTCATGCGTCTGCTACTAGGCATCCTGTAGTGTACTCACGTCTCTATGAGATGGTCCATAAGAGTTTCTAGAGGGTATTGGCATCATGCAAGCGTGTCTCCATCCTCCACTAGATTCTTTGAGGCTTTCGGATCAGGATCGCGAGTGGAATAACTCGAAGGACATGGACATGGTGCAGGCACCCTGTAATTAATACTCACAGTTAGTGAGATGTCCTAGTCCACTCCGACGTGTGTGATGTCTTCCGTCTGCCACTAGGCACCCTGTAGTGTAACTACTCACGTCCTTAGTGTTTTTAGAGACTCCATGGCGATCGGATTGGTATCGAGAGTGGAACAACCCGTGGGCGAGCGTCTCCTAGGCGATGTCGTTGGTCTGCACGCCGGCCTGGATCTCAGATGGTGGCAGGTGGATGTACTCGCACACTAAGGCACACTAAGTTGCCACTAGACGCCGTGTAGAGTACTCACGTCTGTTGGGAATGGTCCATAGCGAGTTACCGTCGCCAACTAAATTGTCCGAAGTGTTCAGATCGGGATCGCGAGTGGAATAATTCGAGGGCACCTTAAAAGGCTAGGACCTCGGCTCGAGATGACCTGGTCTTGGTTTAGGCACTCAGTAGTTGGTACTCACGTCCGTAGGGGATGTCCTGGTCGACGCCGACGAGCGCGATGTCGTCGGTCTGCACGCCGGCCTGGATCTCGTTGTAGCGCGGGTGGATGTACTTGCGGGTGGACTCGGCGATGTACCCGGGCTTCGTGAGGTTCGTGAGGCCGAAGCGGACAACAAACGTGTGACGGCTGGCGGGCAACAAGTTTTTGTTTAGTTTTTCTTGAAACGCTACAGAGGCCAATTGGCGCTCAACCAGTTAAACAATAGGTCAATCAGGCCTCAGCTTGTGTCAATCAATCACATTCCATCAATTGTAAAACAAAGACATGATTTCAACGATAACAGTTTAAAGGAAAATTACTATCTTTACATGTGATTACTTTAATGGTGACTGCACAAAGCTTCGAATTCATGTATTCCTCGTGGTAGGTACCTATATACCTAGTTTGAGTAACTGTAAAGTTACTTGACAATTTAACTCCTGAAGTCCTGAGTAGGTACTTAATTTAGAACAAGTTCATCATATTCATCTAATTCCATCAAAATAGAATTAATTTATGTATCCTTCATACAAAAACTTCATCCTTCATTCAAACTTTAACCCCCTTACAAATAAACAAAGGTTAAGGTCAGAATAGTTATTCCGTGTTTTGTTTCTGTCATGTAAAAGTCATTTCAAATTAGAGTGGGTAAGGGCTGATTTTTCAATAAACTGAATAATTTTGATATAATGACAGATTCTCTTTAGGAAATATGTCACAATGACAATGTTATTCGTTGGATAAAACTTATCTGAGGATTGAAAAATCGGGCCTAAAAGAGACAAAACACGGAATAACTATTCGGAGCTTATTCTCTATTTATTTGTAAGGGGGTAGAACTATTGTAATCAAAAGGACAAGTGTCAAACCCTCGGACTCAACTTGGCGACGCAATGGGCAGCGGTGATGACCCAGTTGTAGTGGATGACGGAGCCGCCGCACGAGGAGACGGTGCCCGCGTTGCTCACCATGCGCAGGCTGATCTGGTGCGGGATCTGGCCATCCTTCGCCTCCAAGCCGCCCACGACCCTTGACCCGCTGGCTGCAACACAAGACACATCGCGGCTGTTTAACGCTGTTTCCAGCAGAGCTATGCGAAGTTGGTAAGTGGGGCACGAGGAAAATGACTACCAATAGTAATTGAATAGAAGAAGACTATCGTTTATTCAATCATCATTATAATCATCATCATCAGCTTATTTTTATGTCCCCACTGCTGGGGCACGAGCCTTCCCTATGGATGGATAGGGAGAATGGGCCATAACCACGCGGGCTCAGTGCCTATTGGTGGTTGTTAACGACTGCTAATGCAACAGGGACCAACGGCTTTACGTGCCTTCCGAAGCACGGAGGAGTTCGAGATGATAAACTTTTGGTCACCCATCCGATGACCGGCCTTTGCGAAAGTTGCTTAACCTCAGCACTCGCAGACCGGGCGCGTTAACCACTGCGCCATCGAGCTCCTCATCAAACTTAAATTTAAGTTCAAATCTGTCAATGCAATCTAAAGCACTTTTTTTATATGCAATAAATACATTTGTATCTGTATATTTATATTTGTATTTATAGGCCCACCGAGGCTAAGCAGGCCCAAACAGTAGAATATCCTAACATCCTTGGTTTGATTTACTCTGGCTTCACCTTGTTATTTAAAGGAGTCATGATTACAGCCGTCGTCGATAATTTTTTAAATCCATCCACGTCAAATATTAAACTATTAGTCATACAATAACTATTAGGTATGAATAGGTGATCAATTTCCACAGTATCTACAGGATTACACGGATTATTAATATACATCGCACAGACGTCTCATTAGTTCTGATAAAGTAATCCAGTTAAGATAAGCTATCGTTTGGTCAATGACGGGAATTCTATTTTTAATATGCACTGACACACTACTTTGAAGTTTGTATTCAAAACAATAAAACAATTTTAATATAACTTTCTTTTCTTGTAGAAAGATATTTTTTTAAACTCCACAATGACACAGCTGTCGTCTAAATGTAGTATTTGAAGGTTTGACTAATACGGCAGAGAAAGATTTCCACATTACATTTCTTTGCCTAAATAGGTATAAATAGATTTAGGACGTTTTTTTTTAAACAAGCTTCTTACAATCGTGTAAGAAGCTCTGTTTAAAAAAAAAAGTCCATCGGGAAACGGATAAGAACAGATCTAGTCATTATTAGTCTTGACTATAGACATAGATAGGTACCTAGTCTAAACAATACTAACGACGCTTTTCCAACATTTGAAGCTCTAAATTTGTAAATAGGCACATAAATGCTTCTCTAGAAAAAATGGCACAGCCAACGACGCAAAGAGCAGTGACATCTCTATAATAATAATAATAATAATAACATTTTGTCCAACTACTAGCAATTGGACACCATTATGTTAACAATAAGGATGACAATAAAAAAAATAAAAAAAAGTAAATTTTAAATAAATTAAAAAATATATCGTGCTTTTTACAGAGTTACCTCCGACATCTTGTGACGTCAAGTGGTCAAGTGGTCAAATGCCCTTAGTACCTAAAATCGCACACCTGTAAGGGTGCCATTTTAAATTTTATTGTTAAGATCGACCGTTCGAGAATTTTCGGTGAATTTTCGGTGTCAAAAATTTGTAACCAGTGACTATGAAAAATAATGAGACTCTTACTTGATATCATAACTGATATCATAGCGTTTCCAAAATCGCACCCCACAACGGAAACAGCAATATAATAAGAAATTCAACTTACCACTGCGGATATCTTCTATTATAGCTGGTTTAGCATTTCTTTTTGCAACTGGCTCGGCCTGTAAACGAAGTTAGAAGTTTTGCAAATAAGCCGGTATTCTTGATTTTCAACTTTCTCACCTAGTGGCGCCTTTATTTAATTAATTAATTAAAATTATATATATAAATAGTGCCAGCTAATCATCATCATCATCACCACCAACTCATCAACGTCCCCACTGCTGGGACACGAGCCTTCCCTATGGACGGATAGGGAGAACGGGCCATAAATCACCACGCGGACCCAGAGCGTGTTGGTGGTTGTTAACGACTGCTCATGCAGCCGTGACCAACGGCTTTACGTGCCTTCCGAAGCACGGAGGAGCCCAAGATGATAAATTTTCATAAAATAAAGTTTCAAATAAAGTCAGCTAATACTATACTTACTAATTAATAATATACTGTCAGCAAAAAAAAATTCTAAACTTTTTTAACAGGCACCAGAGTTTGACACAGTTTTCGTTGCAAAAAAAATTACATAGTTTCATTTAAATTTTACAGGTGACAGCTACGAAAGAAGGTTTTATTTTATTTTATTCATAGCTCGGCAAATGACTCCACTCCACCTGATGTTAAGTGGAAACGGAGTCCAGACGCGAGGACAACTGGTGCAGCGTGAAAACAACGCCGCATCAGTCACCCTCACCCTGCCGGCCCACAAGGTGCCTCTTCACGCCTCGTTTGAACGACATGTCATAGAAAGGAGGGAAAACGTGTGCTGGTAGACTATCACAACTTTTAGAAGTGCGACAAAGAAACGAGTCACCAAATTTCTTTGTGCGCAATGGAATGTTCGAGACAGTACAGCTGTGACTTCGGAGAGCAGCACGCGTACTCCTATGGAGGAAGGGAGAAGGTGGGATAAGGTCAAAGAGTTCTTCAGAGCACTCGCCGTAGTATAAGCGGTAGGTGGTCGGTATTCAATTGTTGCTATTGTCTAAAATCAGTTGTTAACCAATATTTTTAATGACTAAAGGAAAAATAATCTCGGTCACTGGTTCCTGGTGCTACTACCATACTTTGTGAAAGTAAGTAATGAATCGAACAGGCGGTTGCCAGCCTCTGATGGTGTTATAATGATAAGGTACTAAAGTGTTCAGCGAAATTTGTTGCTGACCCTACCTTTTTGTATTATCATCACTTGTCGGCGTGTTGGATTAATCTGTAAGCCGGCAGGTACAAATGGAAATAAATAAATAAATAAATAAATAAATAAATCACCTGCTCAATATACGTCCCCACTGACGGGGCACGAGCCTCTATGGATGAATAGGGAGAACAGAGGGTCGACCGCCTAACTCTTTCACTTTCGATCGCTTTGAAAGCGAGGCGAGGAGCAGGCGTCATCTTGTCATTTCGAAAGCAATATGAAAGCAATATCCAAAAGCTATAGGCTATAGCTTTCGATATTATTCGATATTATATTTCGATATTATATTAGAAAGCGAGGCGAGGGCCTCGCTTTCAAAGCGATCGAAAGCGAGAGAGTTAGGCGGTTGGGGAGCAGGCCATAAACCACCATGCGGGCCCAGTGCTGGTTGGCGGTTGAACTTTTGTATTCTTTATATTTATTAATTTATTCACTTCATTTTGTAATTATGTAGTAGTTCAAACACTAAGAGTATGTCAATAAAGATGATAATATTATTACAAAACGACCTTTTTAAGGCATCAGTGACGTTTGATTCTAATTCTAATATTTAATTAATTACCTACTAATATGATAACTATAATGAAGAATATAAGAAAATTAAAGAATAATAAGAAATTACATTAAATCTATTACTAATATTATAAAGCTGAAGAGTTTGTTTGTTTGGTTGAACGCGCTAACCTCAGGAACTACTGGTTCGAATTTATTTTTGTGTTGAATAGTCCATTTATTGAGGAAGGCTATATATAGCCTTACATCATGCTATGACTAATAGGAGTGGAGCAGCAATGAAAAATGTTGCAAAAACGGGAAAATAAAATAGTTTTCAAAACAATGAACATATAAAATAAATCAATTTATGGATGCGCTGCCGTCCGTAAATGACAAGTGTCATATATTTTATTGGAATTGTCTTCGTCCATATTTATTTGATGCTCGCGGCCATACTAGCGACGTTTTACCTACCAATAAAACGTTTATTAAGCATACTTACCTTCTTCCAAGCCTAATTAAACATGAGAGTAGCGAACTTCATTTCCGTTTCCTGTACTATGCAGAGCCGTCTGTTTGCTGACGTCACTTTTCAAGTTTCCCGCCAAATGTCACGTGACGTCACATCCTTCCCACTATGGCGCGCCGCGGCTAACGCGGTTTCTGTTCATTGGTTCGAATGTTTTCTCCAGGCGGTAATTAAAAATATTAGGCTTGGAAGAAGGTAAGTATGCTTAATAAACGTTTTATTGGTAGGTAAAACGTCGCTATTAAGCAACTTGACCGTTCTTCCAAGCCTAATTAAACATGAGAGTTGTGTTTGTTGACGCCTGGTATTGGGAAGGACGCCAATGTGATTAGATATGTATATGAACATTAAATATGATTTAGGTTAAACAGTGATTTATAAGAAAATACAAGAGTGTAATAAATGAAAAAGTATATTGAATTCTCTAAATTCGATATTATATAAAAGTAAATAACTTGAATATCATAATTATAAAGCATATTAATTATTATATATTTACTACATATCAAGATGATAGGTAATTAACAATCAATATTATAGGGGGGATCCCAGTTGATCCATTGGTGACTTTAAAATTAATCACGAACTGGGCTGAATAAAGTTGTAATTGAGGTTTTATTACTAGTATTATGGGGCGTGATCACTTCTCGCTTATAGAATTTTTGAAAGGTGTTTGCTGATTTCCAGTTACCTCTGGCTAGAATATCTTCTAATGGAAAACTCTCAATCCAGTTTTTGGACGCCACAGCTGCCCTACAGCTTCCGGGGGTAGCATGTATACCGGCTTCTTGTAACAGTCTTTTCACCCATCCGGCTATCACAGCTCTGGAGGCTGGTTTAGGATTTCCGTGTATGTTTACGAATAAACTTTCTGTTTCGGCTTTATTCCTGCGATCTTCAAATAATTTAATATTAAGTCTTAGCCAGTGTACTGGATCAAGGGCTTTGCTTTGTTCATTTGTTGAAAGTTTCCAGGCAGACTGGCGGTAAGTTGCAGTGTCCGTTTTGGAGCCGTGGCTAGGCCACAGTATCGCGTGGTTGTCTGAAATAGTACATTGTTGTGGATTTATCTTCAGTAACGTTAGATCGTGGATTCTTCTTCCGGAACAGAGCAGTAAGATAGCCGCAAGTTGACTAGCCGATTTGAATAGGTTCTTCGTATCGGGGTTTTTCTTCGAAAGGTATTCGGCGAGTACATCAATGTCCCAGATTGGGGCCTTTGGTAACTTAGGTCTTGCCAAAGCTATTGCTTTTAGTACACGTTTTACCAAAGAGTGGGAGCTCAGTTTATACCTGTTGTTTGGGTCACAGAAGGTAGACACTACGGACTTGTGTACTTGAATTGTGTTAAGAGCTAACCCTTCTTTTTGGTGAAGGTCCGCCAAAAACCTCGCTAAGTCAGATCCATTTGGGTTAGAAGCTTGGACTTTGTTTTCTTTCGACCAGTTAATCCAACGAGTCCATGCGGGTCGGTAGGTATTAAGCGTTGATGAACGCCAGCTAGACATCAATAAAGACCTCTGTTCGTTAGTCCATTCTGTCAGTGATTCGTCCCACCCCCACATTTCCATACTTCCAGCGTCATGCCGTCCACGTTGGCGGGCGGAAGGCCTGTTGAAGTATCCACCAGTACTTGACATAAATCTTTTATAGTGAACGGGGCGGCAAGGGCTCTGTTCTTTAGATCCGGTCTCCAGTAAACCTTCTCCCATCGTGGAACTACAACGAGAAACGTTCCTTGTGCCGTGTTGAGGTGAGCTAGCACTTTCGGAATCAGGTAAGGCGGTGGAAATATCCAAGCTAGGGTATAGTTCCAAATTTGTCCCAGGGCGTCCCAGAACCTCGCTTGTTTGTCGAACCTGTCGAGTGTGCAGTAGTTCTGCACCACATGTGCTTGCTTCGATGCGAAGAGGTCGATATCTGGTTTC
Organism: Eudonia mercurella; assembly: GCA_963082485.1. Classification (NCBI taxonomy): domain Eukaryota; kingdom Metazoa; phylum Arthropoda; class Insecta; order Lepidoptera; family Crambidae; genus Eudonia; species Eudonia mercurella. The sequence continues at coordinate 14,115,171 of OY720044.1, read as the reverse complement.
CCCCATTTGGCAAATATGACTTCTGTCACAGATGGCAGAAGGTGCCACTCCGGTGGCGCCCGGTTCCGTGAAAGTCGGTCCGCATGGCAATTGTACCGACCTGGCAGATGATAAACTGACATATGTATGTGATGTTTGTCCAGTATGTGAAAAACTTGACGTGCTAGGTCTGTCAATGCTATTGACTGCGTTCCGCCCTCGTTGCGCAGATAAGAAACGACAGTCTTGTTGTCGCACTGTACGAGTACTGCTGATGACTTCAGGAGATAACATTTCAGGTCCAAGACATTCCGGATTGCTATCATCTCTTTTTTGTTGCAGTGCAGGCCTTTTTGTTCCGGTAGCCACGTCCCCGATAGGTCCTCGCTGTTTAGTTTGGCACCCCATCCTATATCGCTCGCATCTGTAGTCAGATAGTGGGTAGTCAAATGCATGTGGATCCGTGATGGAGTTTTGCAATTGAGTTGCCACCATCGTAACTCCTCCATAGCGCCCTGTACCAGCCGCACAGTACCTTTGCTCTTTTTCAGTAAAGCATTGCATTGATGCTGTAGGTGACGATAATTCAGCCGTCCTCGTGGAACCACGAAACTGGCAAAGTTCAAGGTTCCGATGATTTTCTGAAGTTCTGACAAGCTCGCTCGTTTTGACTTTAGTAACTTCGTGGTCAGAGCAGTTATTTTTAGGGTTAGTCTGTCCGGGAGGCGTTTCTCGTTCAGTCCGGTATCCCAGATTACACCAAGGAACTCTACTGCCTTTCTTGGGACTAAAACGGTTTTGGCCCAGTTTATTTGCCAACCCAGAAATTCTAGGGTGCGCACCGTCAAAGACGCATGATCCTTTAAACGATCTTTGCTTTGGTTTACCAAGTAGAAGTCGTCGAGATAGATCAGTATCCTTACACCTTGACTCCTTAGGTATTCGCCGATCCAATTGGTCAGGCAGGCGAAAGTTTTCGGTGCTGAACTTAGACCGAACGGTAAGCAGGTCATCTCTAGCAGGTATCCGTCGTAGAGGAGCCTGAGATACTTCCTGTGCGCTGTAGCGACAGGTACGTGAAAGTACGCTTGGTGGATATCTAGCTTTATCATCCAGTCCTGGCTTTGTAAGAAGTCCGAAACACGGTGTACGTTTACGAGTCTGAACTTGTCTACCCGAACGTATCGATTTAGATTTTTCAGATTGAAGATAGGACGGAGCGAGCCGTCGCTCTTTGGTCGCAGGAACATCGACGAGATAAAGCTGGGACCGGACACGACCACATCGAGAACACCTTGTTTCATCATTTTGCTTATAATTTGCGTCATCTCGGGACTGAGCGGTGTTAAAATATTGCGCGAGCCCGGAGGGCAAAGTGGTGGCGCCATTTCGAATGGTATGTGATATCCCTGAATTACTTTTAATACATGTCGCGGAGCTCCGAGACTCGACCATTGCGAGTGGTATGAGTGGAGCTGTGCCGCTCGGAAAGTGTCGGCATAGTCAGTCCCGGCGTCGCGGCGCCGGAGCTCTCCGATCCCGGTGGGATACGGGAGAGCGCAGTCGAGGGCCGCCAGCGTGCTTGTGAGCGTGACTTCTCCCTCTTCCTTCCCGAAAGGAGCCGCGTGCGGGGGGACCCCTAGCGGCAGGCGGGCCCCTTGCTGCGGGCGGCCGTGGTATCGATACCTGGCGGTCGCTCAGCTTTGATTTGAAGTTGGAGCCCGGTGAGGGGCCTGGACCGATCTGCGGTGCAGAGTTGTTGCGGTCTTTTTGCCAAAACGTGTTTTTCACGCCTCCAGATTTTTCGAGTGCCGAACCGAATTTTTCGACATCGAAGAGATGACTAGTAGAGGGTGGAATTTTGCGAAAGATGTCTTTGTTGTAAGGATCCTTCACCGCCGACAGGATGGCTTCCCGTCTGTGTTGTATGACCTCGGCACGATGACCGCAGACGAGTTGAAGAGTGTCATTGTATGTCTTAATATATTCGCCGTTGGCCAATATATCAAATATTTTCTCGTGGAGACGATCGTATGTGAAGCCGTTGTTTTCTTGAGCTTCTGTAAAGAAAGTTCGGAACTCTCGCTCCAACACCTCACGCTGCTTTAAAAGAGCGAATGTTATGCTGGAAAAGGTTTTATCTAAATTCAAATTAGTTCGGGACGAATCGAAACGCTTAACTTCGTCGTTTGGCTCCAACGCGGTGAAGCCGGGGGTACATTGGTATTGCTTTTGAACGTCTGCGTATCTGACGTTGCTCCAGTCGTCGTGATCGACTCTTTGAATTTCTTTTAATAGATTCAAATATTCGGGGTTCGCAGGGGGTATAGCAGGTTCTTTTATTTTCGTCGACAAAGACAGGTTGAAATCGAAACCTTGCTCCTTTACAGAAGGGGCTGTACTTGGACACTCATTGCAATATAAGTCGTCGCTAACACTAAGATCAATATGATCGGCACATTCGTCATTGTCTTTATTATTTGAAGGTAGAATATGTTCTTTGAGGTTTTTAAGTTCATCAAAAATTTTATTAAACTTACGGTCGTATCGGCGACGATCCTTTTTGTTCGATTTCCTTTTTGGACGCTTCTTACGATTATCACTAGATGACGAGGACGTCGTCGTACTATTTGAATCCGACGAGCTAGAGGTGCTTCTTTTCCTTTTCCTATTAGGCTGAACATGATCATCCTTGTCAAAGCCACTTTCCTTACTTGTAGACGGCTCCTTATCCATTGTAAAGCTAAAAGGTATAAGAAACACACGAACGGCAAAAACCGTTAGAAAATTTTCACTTCAGTTTAGCTTCACTACTGTAAATTTCTAAAATTTTAGTACAGATAATAGTCTATCTATGGTATATGCCCACAGCGGAGCGTACGACCTTGTTTGAAATTTAGAACGCCAATGAACAGAAACCGCGTTAGCCGCGGCGCGCCATAGTGGGAAGGATGTGACGTCACGTGACATTTGGCGGGAAACTTGAAAAGTGACGTCAGCAAACAGACGGCTCTGCATAGTACAGGAAACGGAAATGAAGTTCGCTACTCTCATGTTTAATTAGGCTTGGAAGAACGGTCAAGTTGCTTAATAATTTTGTATGGGGAATTTAACGTGTTAATTTGAAAAATAATAATTTATATAACCGCTTGATAAATCGAAAATGTGAGACGGACGATTTGTAGTTTAGATATTGGTGACTGTTAAGACAAAATCAGAGGTACAATAATTTAGATAAACTATAAGATATCAACTAAACGCCGCCGCCACTCGTTTTCATGATTTTTGCCCAACTTTAAATTATATTGTTGAAAAAATTATAGTGTGTTATGAATTTATGGATCGGACTAATTGTAAACACGTTCCCTTTGATACTAAATATATATTTTGTTTATGTAATACGATAGTATTTTCAATTATATCAACTTAACCGTGACTGCATTTTTGGCTTTTTTTGGTCGGCGCACCCCAAAATATTTTTTTAAATTATAATAGGATTTCTTTATTAGCGTTTCCTTTAACATGACATCAAACCTATCACATATATAGTTTTCGTTGGTTTGCAATGCTATGCTTACCAGAGCCAATCCAATGATCAGTAGAACGCTAAAAACCTGTAACGCCGCCATCTTCGATCGCGGTGCTCAGCAGACTGACTAAAGTATTTATTAGTATAGGTAATTTTCAAAATTATCTACATTGTGAATTTATAATAATTAGGAAAAATAATCAGACTTATCTTATTAAGCTGAGGATAATCCTCCAATAATAAAGCAGTCGATAGCGGACATTAAATGTTTCAAAATACATATTAAATGATATATAATTAATTTAACAAGGTAGGGTCTACATACTTCTTCAACTCATCCATTGTTGCAAACTGATTAATTATTTTTGTATTATTATACTCTTTATTTATTTTAAATCTTAGATCTAGGTTTTATAAAAATTATATAAAAAGTAAATAAAAAAGTAAAATATAACAAAATATCATACAAAAATACAACTTTTATAAAAACCTAAACCTAGAACGCCGCCAGCAGCGGAGCAGGACTCAAGCTACCGGCGATTAGGACTGCAGAGAAAGAAACCTCCTGACAATGCGTGCCGTGTCCAGGAGTGTTGCCTTCTGTATCTGACCCTTGATCCAGTCATCCAGCGAATGCCTCTTGAGTTTTTGTTGTGACTCTTCGCTATAAGGCCGTTTGCAGATACGACTATGAGGACAATGATCGTCGAATCCACATTATTATTGAGTTAGCTTAATTCTTTATTCAATGACGTTAATTTTTTCAGGTTGACTCATTCATTTTCATTTATCCTTTCACTAATTTTTCATTTGACTTATCATAAAATTTTATGCCTCCGACTGCATGTTATAAATAGATGATGTTGCATAAAATATCGAAGAACTACCGTATTGATCTTTTTAATTGTAAACAGTACTTATGTTTGATATTGTTTCGATTTATTTCGCTGGATTTATGTAGTTATTGAATTTTTATCTTGTTCCGACCTATTCAGTTGATTTTCTATTTAGTTATTATTTTTTACGCAGGCGGGTTTTTCGTTTTTATTTTATTTGTCTTTATAGTTAGACACATTACGTATTCGTATTTTCATTCATATTTAAAGAGTTTACACATCATGTGGTTGATTAAGTAATTTTTTAGGGAAATTTTTACAATTTTTACCGAAATTAAAAAGGCATTTATTGCGCAAAAAAGGTGTGTACGCGCAATATGTCACATAGCGCCGGATGAACCCTGTCGACCATATTTTAAACTTTTAAATATACTCCCATTGCCATGCTTATATGTATTCGATGTGGCGGTCTTGTGGCGAAGTCTAAGGACCTAACATGTAGGAGTATCTAACAGAGATCCTAACAGATTAGTATTAGACACAGTGCCTAAAACAATGCGCTTCCTAAAAAATTGTTATGCGATGTGTATTACCATTTTCAACCGCATACCAGAAAACATAAAATGTTTACCGCTGAGGAAATTTAAAAGTGTCCTGCGTCAATGGTTGCTTGAAAATACATTTTACTCGGTTGATGAATTTTTGAAACGAAAGTAGAAAGACGCGATGTGGTGGATGCATACTCTATTTAGATAAATTAAGTATTTCTGTACCTAAATATTTTGCATGCTGTAGCTTACGGCTAAATAGGTTTAAGCAACATTGTATTCTTTGATCAACTGTATTATACCCTATTTATGGCAAATAAACAATTACAATTAAATCAAATCAAAATAAATTTATTTGGGACAAAGACAATTTAAACATACAGATAAAAAGTGGAAAAAAAAATTATAAGACAGTCCCAAAACGGTTCCGACTCAGCAAAATGCTAGCCTTAAGGTTAGCGCTGATCTTCCGTAGGAACCGGTTTAGGTGATGCTGCGATACACAACACAAGCGTAACATAAAAAGTAATTTAAAATAATAATATAAAAAACAAAAATGGCAGCCCTAAGTACAAAAATATTTAATTAGAACAGAAAAAGAAAATAATTGTAGGCTGTATGCTCTGAATTCCTAACTCTATTCTTAAAAACGGTAAAAAAATTTAACAAATACAAAACGGACGGAGTGACCATAG
>OY720044.1:14025383-14109384 GCA_963082485.1 Eudonia mercurella | reverse complement strand
GGGCACCTGACATTCACAGTACCTCACTCGTGAGCTTCAAATCCCACTTATTTAAAAAATTTAGTTTAACGTAAATTATATAGCATATTTTACTATTTTATTTTTAAGTGCCAATTGCTGCACTGAAGCTGTATTAAATACTTATAAAATACAGTGAAAAAATTAAACGCCCACCCCATCCAGCCAGGAATCGAACCTGGGTCTTCCGCAATCCGGGCGGCCGCACTGACCGCTATGCTACCGGGAAGGCTGACGTAAGCGCTGAATTTTGTCACCGCTTTTTAATTTTTTGAATGCTTTCATAGCAGAAGAGCGCCATCTATCCAACAGTCATCGTAACCGATGAGGGCCATGTAGATTTATCTTTACAGATGAAATACCACAAATTTGATAACACAACGCTATAGTAAATATAACTTTTTCACTTCAGTAGCTCAAACATGTAGGTTTTGCTGCCTGAAATCAGTGAGCAAAATGCGATTTTGCTCACTGAGTGAGACCAAGTAACTTTTTAATTTTTTTCTTTTAGAAAGCCGCGTATATCTTATTCAGCCTTGGGTTAATCATACAATTCGAAACATTCACACTCTATCTCTTTCCCGCCATTAGAAAGAGAGAGAGAGACAAAGACCAGCCCTTTCGAAGTTCCAATTTTGAATTCGACCTCAAAGACAAACACGTTCGGAATCTCGTACTAACTAACTAAAGAAATTTTGCAAAAAGATAATTATGTCATTTAATGTAATTTATTGAATGTTTAACTTATTGTTGTATTTAAATGAAAATAAGTATATACTGCAAATAAAACTGATATTTAACCTGTAAATATTTATTTCTAGTTTCAATAATGTTACGAAATATATTTTATCCCCTAAAGCGTTCTCGCCGCTGAAGTGAAAAGTTATGTGTGTTACACGAGAGCAAAGTTTTAAGCATCTCGTGCCTTCGAATCCCTCGCCACACTCAGGATTCAAAATCAGCACTCGCAGCAAAAAACGACTTGTTCTCTGCTCTCTCGTTGCACAAATAAGTAAAATTCGTTTCTGTTAGATGTTTGTAGTCCCCTATGCCTCACTGACATGCCACGGCGTGCAGACACTTGGCCAGCGCGACGCCCTTCTCGGTGAGCAGCAGGCTGAGCAGCACGTGCAGCAGGCCGCAGTCCAGCGCGCGCAGCTGGCAGTAGGGGTTGTTCTGGCACGCCTCGGCCAGCACCCAGCAGGCGGTGGCGCGTACCTCGGCATTCTCACAGCTGAAGCAGATAGGGAACATCGCGAAGCCGCCGAGTTTGAAAAAATCTGGAAAGGGCGATTAATGAAGGGTTGTATTTAATCGATCACCGAACTAACCTAACCTGACCCACAAAAATACTAAGTTAGCACCTAAAAATACAAAGTTAGCACCTAAACTACTATTTAGATGCTAACTTAGCATTTTAGGTGCTAGCCTACTATTTTTTTGTGGATCAATTTATTATTTCTCATTAATAAATAGATATTATTTTAAATTACATTATATCGATAACAGAAGTATCGATTGACGTAAGGGACATTTTAGCCAAAATGAATTTTATATATATTAGGATTCAGAATTTTCCGCTCTATCGATTGGTATACTTAGAATTGCTCTATCGTTAAAAAATGTCCCCTACGTTAACCATTTTCAGGCAACCTACGACTATAATCGCACATTTTTATGCACTTACATTAAATTTCACCACTGAACTTATCCTTTACAGTAAAATAACATATATTTTTCGAAAGCTTCTAGCCGCTACACCTTACATTTCCGTAACGGAAGCATGTTAACATTTATTTTCAATTTAAGAGACATGCTATCTTTAAAACTACTGAGTTTTATGAAACTTAACAACATTGATAAGAAAGAGATGATAAAACTAAGAAACTTTGTCCTGTACGTCAATAAAATTGGATAAAACGATAAAAAGTTAGACAGATATCGAAAAAAAAAACGCTTTTTGGCTCTCCTGTAAAATCGTGGTTTGTCCCTTACATTAATTGATACTTCCGGCATCGATATCTCGATCAACGCAAATGGTGCATCGCCATCGGTGGTAATGAATGGGTTAAAATACTTAGTGTTACTTTTTCGATCGCCTCTCGATTATGAATGTTGAAAACATCGTCACATTGTCTTTAACGATTTCAATTTCAAATGATGGTCTATTATATAAAAAACAAAACAAAAAATAAAAAATATATATTTATAATAAAATAATAATAATAAATCATTTATTTCAGACCATACTAAGCCCATACTGATGTGTTAGTTATAAAATAATCTTAATCTATGTTAATAAGTAAACAATGTAATTGAATATTAAATTAAATCATTCAAATTAATTAAATTATATTTATGATCTATTAAATTATCTCTTTAGACATTTAAAATTATTTCTTTATCTACTTACTATAATTATGTTAATTATAAACTTACGTACTTTTCCTATCTTGCCCGAATTAAAAGACTTTGATAATAAACATATTTAAGCACTATTTCTCTAAATTGCTCTTTATGTAACTAATTTGGGTTGAGAATTTTTATCTTTTCATTTCCATTCACTTCCCAAAGCACACATCCAGGGTTTGGGTTATTCCTGTTTCCTCCATTGAAAGTCCCCATCAAATGGGGGAAGAAACAGAACTTTTTTTGATTTGAACAGAATTGATGTCTCATAACCTCATAATGGGGGAAACAGGACAAAAAGTTCTGTTTCCCCCATTGATGGGACTTTCAATGGAGAAAACAGGAATAACCCCAGGGTTCCAGCGAAAGTACAAAATAATATTAAAAACGTGTTGAAAGAATTTGTTATGATGACATTTATTGGTGCGTCTTACTTGATGTACCAACATTTGGTATAATTAAACTTTAATAACGTTCATTTTACATAATAATCATTTGTTATACAAACACTTAATATTTATTTATCATAACGTTTACATAATGTTCATTTTATGTAATACCATTTAATATATCGTTCATTTCATATAATTTTGTTTGGTATACGCGTCATTTTATATAGCTATTATTTAAGATAATAACTTTTAAAATAATGATTGATTACTATAATCATTACTTGGTATAACACTCAATTGATATAATAATCTGTTGGTTTACAGTGTCAGTGACAGAAACGAATCGCTGCAAAACCGACTCCACGTAGTCTTGTCTGCCCTTCCCCTAGAGCAGTCTTTCCCAAACTGGGCGATAACGCCCCCTTGTGGGCGCTGGAGGCCTAGAGGGAGGCGGTAAGGGGCCCGGAAAAATTGGGGGGTGCTGATGTAATTTAAAGGGGCGATGGGTGTTTTATAACTTCAGCTACTTCATATTTTAAAATTCACTGAAATTAAAATCCTCCGACTACACAACATTCATTTATTAGTTCATATTTATATCCTATTTTATTGTATAAATATAAACTAAAAATATATCAAATATTTATTATTTTTAATGCGTTCACAACGCTATTTATATTTTAAGATATTTGGTATGTAATAGGTATCAAACATTGAAAAATATTCGTGTTTAGAATATAGGTTTAATTAAACTCCAGGCGAGACTAGTATGTTAATGAGGTTTTTAAGGTGAAAAAAAATGGGGGGCGCTACAAAATAACTGATTTTCAAAGTGGGCGTTAGACGAAATAAGTTTGGGAACCTCTGCCCTAGAGTGTAATTTAAGCCCGCGTAGGCGCGGAGGAGCGAGGCGGCCCGCGAGCTGAGGAGCAGGTGATTTCAAAAGCTAGCGCCGCGGCTGAGGCTTGCAGCTTGCGGCTTGCGCCGGAGCCGAAGCTGCGGTGGTGAGCGAAAACCATCTGCGATGATAAGCTTGCGTGGGACCGCCAGAGTCCTATAGCGTCGGAGCCGTGACAGAAACTATGTTTGCTGCATGCTTGCTTGCTTGCTTGCATGCTGCGTGCTTGCTTGCTGCATGTCTGCTTGCATAATGCATACCTACTCGAGTGGTTGTTATTAGGTTTGTTATTATTGTTAGATAATTTAAATTAGGTGATCAGTTGATATTATATGAATTGGATTTTATATTAAGTAATCATTATATGTTTTAAGTATTATACAAAAATAGTGTTATCGTAAATAATAATAATAATAATAAAACATTTATTTCAGACCAGTTAGTGCATACATAGTGGTTAGTAACATAGGTACTTAATAATATATTAGTAATACAAAACAAAAAATAAAAACAAACAAACACAAAAGAACACACTACTTTAAAAATTTGAGTTTTTTTTAAAATGAATGTTATACTAAATGTTCTTATACTAGATAAATGTTATATGTTTTAAATATTATATCATGTAAATGTTATATTAAAGGGCTGTTATATTAAATGAGTTTAGCTCAATCGTTTGTTATATGTTTCAAAATTATGTATTTTAAAATTATATCATTCCATCATTATATTAAAAAAGTGTTATATTAAACAAAACTATATCATTTGATTGTATATGTTTTGATCATTATACGATATGTTGTTATATTATACATTACACACCCGACATTTATTATTTAGACATTAGAATTGTTTTATATTATGCTATTTAAACATTTTAATTTTTTTCTATCTTTCTTGAAAGAAAGGACTTTAATAATAGACATATCGTCGCTTAAGTTCTAACACCGCGGAAGTAAAAAATGACAACTTTTCAGGAGAGCAAAAATACCGTGCCATTTTATATATCGCGATCATAATAATTATGTTTTTGTTTTCAAAATAAAACACTCCCATTGGTTAAAATTCCTGTTTTGGTCTAGAGGTGCGTCTATCTATCCTCTATCGAATGACATGCAAAAGTAAAATGCAAAAATTTTGGACATCCGCGGTGTTAGAACTTAGGTGACAATATGACTTTTTTAACCATTTTCTCTTTTCAAGACATCATTCATGCACTTAATCTGCCTGCTAAACTAAGAATGTTTCATGTTCATTTTCATTCACTTCGCAATCCACCCATCCAAGGTCCATCACAAAAGTAGAAAATAGTAACGCAATACTAACAAGCTTACAAAGATAAAGATTGCCAAAAACAAATCTTGCTACTCACCATTAGCCACATTGATATCATCTATGTACTCCATGAGGTTGTGGAACGCAGTCACCACATCCCGCGGCAGCGTATCGCCCGCCTTAATACTCTGTATCTTCGCCTGGTCGGTCAGCACTTTGATGGAGTTTTGCATAATGACAACCACATCCACTGTTAGGCTTTTCATAGCTTCCTCTAAGAACTTGCGCCTCTGAAATAATATAAGTAGGTATAAGTTAATACTTTATAAAGGTACACTATTAACAGTAACATTATGTATTATTACTTATGTAATATAATAACATAATAGTTATAATAATGCATGGGTTTGAAATGCTCCAATCACTCCAAAAGGTATTTCTAATTTAAAATACTTTGAAGTCATTTTTAAACTTGTATAATTTGGCAAAGGCATATAATTTTGTAAATGTCGTTACCACAGCTAAAAAATAGACATCCTGAATAGGTAGTAGTAGGTATGTAAAAAAATGTTTGGACAATTTAAAAGTTTATTTGAATAAAAAAAAAATTACTTTGCCTTTGATACACAGATATATGGTCTGTGCTTTGATATAACATGCTCTATTACATGTTACAAACACACGACACTTATCGTTCACACTGATGAAACATGCTATATAAACATGCTTTATAACATCATCATCATCGGCCTATCTTAGTCCACTGCTGGACATAGGCCTCCCCTAATGAGCGCCATAGCGCCCTGTCCTCAGCTTGACGCATCCAGCATCTGCCTGCAGTCTTTCGCAGGTCATCATCCCACCTGGCCGCAGGTCGTCCTACACTACGTTTACCGAGTCGTGGTCTCCACTCAAGAACACGTTTACCCCAGCGGTTGTCGGTTCTTCGGCAGATATGGCCGGCCCACTGCCACTTCAACTTGCTAATTCTTAGAGCTATGTCGATGACTTTGGTTCTCTGTCGGATGTATTCGTTACGAATCCTAACCTTCAGAGAAACTCCGAGCATAGCTCTTTCCATGGCTCGCTGAGCGACTTTAAACTGGTGGACCAGCCCTACCGTGTGTGTCCACGTCTCAGCTCCGTAGGTCATGACGGGTAGGACGCACTGATTGAAAACTTTCGTTTTCAAGCATTGCGGTATGGATGACGAGAAGACTCGGCGTAGTTTTCCAAACGCTGCCCAGCCCAGCTGGATCCTCCTTTTGACCTCCCTCTCAAAATTGTTTTTACCTAATTGCAGAATCTGCCCGCGGTAGGTGTATTCAGAAACGATTTCAAGAAGGTGACCATGTACGACGACCGGTATTGGATCAATGTGGCCATTGATCATGACTTTGGTTTTATCCAAATTCATGCCAAGACCGATGCGTCGCGAGGCTGAAGCTAGGCCGTCCAGCATCTGGTTCAGCTCCTCTAGCGACTCCGCCATTAGAACTATGTCATCAGCGAATCGCAGGTGTGAGATGTAGTCACCGTTTATGTTAATGCCTTTTCCTTTCCAGTTCAGCGTCTTAAACATATCTTCCAACGCGCTTGTGAACAGTTTCGGGGATACGACAATTTTTGTCATATAGTCTGGTCTGGACTTTGAAGTTTTTCATGTCAAATTGAAAGGTATTGTGATAGGTATTAGAGTTAAACAATAAGCCCCCCGACCAGGCAAATGATGCTGATGATTAGCATGATCAAAATAACTGTTCCTTTTATACACACCTCTTCATCCATCGGTCCTAGGTCAGAGTTCCCAGGTGCATCTTCTGCCTTAGTTGCTTCCATCGCGAACCGCAGCAACCCCTGGTATTGAAAAAGATACTTTGGTAGAAATTATAAAATCAAGTTCAATAAATAGTTTTTGTCTTCTTGGCACAAGTTTTACTATAAAAATTAAGTAAATCCTAATAATATAATAAATAATCCTAAATGTTTAAAATAGCAAATTAAATACAGAAGCATCATTTTTTACTCACGAAGACTTGCGATTTCTTTAACAAATTGTGAACTGTGGTCAAGGTGCCTGGTCCGTGATAGCTGAAGTTAAGCAACTTTCGCAAGCCTGGTCATGAGATGGGTATGATAACCATAAAAAGTATCATCTCAGGCTCCTCTGTGCTTCAGAAGACACATAAACCTCATATCTAAATGGGGCTCCAATAATCTTGATGAGTGCAATGCCAAGAAAACACAGGTGTGTGCGTTCATGGCAAAAAAGTCACCAATCCTTCCACTTCTAACTCTTCAGGGTACATCTCTGAGCCTGCAAAGCAGTATCAACATGCTTGGTGTGACGATTCACTGCGATCTGAACCATAGGGACTACATAGAAGCCGTGATCAAAACAGCCTCACAAAAACTCGGTAATCTGAACAGGGTGCGGCGATTCTTTACGCCTGACCAGTTGTGCCTTTTGTATAAGGTCTTGCGTAGAGTATTGCTCACACATCTGGGACCTTATCGATGCTTTGGACAGATTGCAGCGTCGCGCTGTACGCATTATCGGCAACGCAGAAGTCACAAATACTCTTGAAACTCTGCAATTGCGTAGAGATATTGAGTCACTCAGAGTGGTTTACCGCTTATACCATGGCGAGTGCTCTGAAGAACTCTTTGACCTCATCCCACCTTCTCCCTTCGTACATAGGAGTACACATGCTGCTCTCCAGAGTCACCTCTTCACTGTCTCAAATATTCCAACGTGCACCAAGAAATTTGGTGACTTGTTTCTTTGTCGCACCTCCAAAACATAGAATAGTTTGCCAGCACACGTTTTCCCTCCTTCCTATGATATGGGGTCCTAAAAACGAGGAGCGAAGAAGCACCTTGTGGGCCGGGAGAGTGAGGGTAACTGATGCTGCGTTGTTTTCATGCTGCACCAGTTGTCGTCGCATCTGGATTCCATATTCACTTAACATCAGGTGAAATGGAGTTGTTTGCCGTGCTATGTATAAAAATAAAAATAAATAAAAAGCCGTTGGTCTTAGCTGCATTAGCAGTAGATAACAACTATCAACCCCGCACTGGGCCTGCGTGGTGGTTAATCCCATGTTCTTATCCATCTATAGGGAAGACTAAAGACTACTTTCCCAGCAATGTGAATGTAAAATAAGGTGGTGATTTTTTTTTTTTTTTTTATTTATTTATGAACATGGAATCTACAGCACTTTATAAACTAAGTTATTACATTGTATACTTAACCTACTGCCAATTACAGATCCCTACTTTGTAAAACTATATATTTAATTTATGTCGCTTAAGCAAATTAGAAAACAAAACAGATAGACAACACAATAATTTAGAAACGGCAAAAACTATTTAAAAAACAAATAAGTTAAAGTAAATCAGTGGTAGGTAGGTACGCATCGAACAGTGCGAGTGCGAGTGTGAGTTGAGCGTGTGAGTGTGTGAGTATGTGGTATGTGTGTGTTTGTTTTAAGTACCATACGAGGACGTAGGCCTGAATACACAAGGAACATCCGAGGACGTTTTCAATCCGAGGACTTTTTTGTGAGTCCTCGGTTTGACTTGACTACTGCATCGTACTCTACGTGCGATTTTGAACCTTTCTATATACTTATTAAGGAAAAGTCAAGAAATCCTCGGATTGGTCTTGGAAATTTCTGTACACACCCCGACAGAGTGTGAACACCAGGCGGCGCCACTATCGATTTATACACACTTGCTATACACATGAGTCATGTATGTTGTACTGTCTGAGGACTAATGTGTAAATTTTACACTCAAGACCTCGGATTAGTATCAGTATCTGACAAAGTGTATTTAGCTCCTCATATGGATAGATTTTCACGTCGTTATCAAAGATGTTGTTTTTCCGTCCTCGTTTTGTAAGAACAAAAAATGTAAGCAAAGTAAATATTTAAAAAAAAATGATCATAACTTTTAATGCAACCTTCATTAACAAAGACTTCCCTATTCGAGTGGCTCGCACGCCGGTCTCTGGTGTCACCATCTCCGAGGTTGTTGTGGTACCGTCGTTGTTCCTGATTTTCATAACACAATTTAGGAGGTTATCAATTCGGTTGTACCTATATGTTTTTTTATGTGTTTGTTCGATCTTCGTCATTAATGCACCGATTTGGATGATTTTTTTTTTGATCGATAGATATTTTTCCCGAGATGGTTCCATTTTTACAAGCTTTTATTTAGTTTCATTCACCTGTCCCGGTGTCTGCAATCAAATCTTGTAAGTTAAATATGATCCACTTCCCGGTTACCGATTTAGCTAAAATTTTGCATGCATGTGTAAATCGGATGACAATCCAAAATTATTAATACATGAAGCTGATCTGATGATGAAACTGGAATGTGGCCATAGGAACTTGGTTGTTAAATGACACAACCCCATCAAGTTTAGACTTGTTAGATCCGTCTTGACGAGAACTTTGGTGCTAAATGGTAACTAGGGTCTGATGACGGAGCTGGAAGATGGCCATAGGAACTCGGTAATTAAACGACACAACCCCATCGAGTTTGGGCTCGTATGGTTCGTCTTGACGAGTATTTTGGTGCAAGATGGTAACCAGGGTTTGATGATGGAACCGAAAGGTAGTCATAGGAACTCGGTAGTTAAACGACACAACCCCATCGAGTTTGGACTCGTTTGATCCGTCTTGACGAATACTTTGGTGCTCGATGGTAACCAGAGTCTGATGATGGAGCTGGAAGATGGCCATAGGAACTCGGTAATTAAACGACACAACCCCTTCGATTTTGGGCTCTTATGATTCGTCTTGACGAGTACTTTGGTGCTAGATGGTAACCAGAGTATGATGACGGAGCTGGAAGATGACCATAGGAACTCGGGAAAATAAGTTCGTTCGTTCGTTCGTTCCGTTTATTATGAATGTGGATCCTGTCTTTGATTAGATGCTCCTTTGCTCCTTTCAGAGTAAAATCTCCGGTCCTCAAATAATCATCTCCATTTCTGTCCCTCTCATACATCTGGTTTTGTTCATTCTTTCTTTCAATCTATTCTCCTGTAGAACGCGCTGCCTCTCGAAATCAGGATGGCTACATAAAGAAAGTCCGCGACCTCTTGTTTGATCGAATCATGGCAGAATCATCTTAATAACGTCCTATTAGAACAACTTATGTATTTTATGTATGTTTATTTATTGTAGTTTACGTATTTAAAATACACGTAATTATATGTTTATGTATATACAATATTTATGCATGTGTTATATACTTACATTTAAATTATTTATAATATATCTTATTGAATCTACTAATGTTATCTCTGCACCACCTTAAAGTTGTCTGGTAGAAAAAATAGTTTAGCATTAGCTAAATATAGAGAAAACGAAAATATTAAAAAAGTAAAATAAAATTAAAAAAAATAAAAAACCTTTTTAAAAACAAGCTTTTTAATATGCAATACGAAATAAACTAGCTGGTTAGGTACCCATCAATAAACAAACATCACAGACATCTGTACTCCATAGGATCTCCTGAATGACGAACAGTACACATATTGTGACTGGTTAATGTATTGCATGCAAATGAAAGTAGTTGGTTAGGTACTCATCAGTGGACAAAGGATCGTGAACTACGGAGATACCCTATAGAACTCTTTAGTTATCAACAGTACACATATTCTGGTTAGTTATTGTATTGAATACGAAAGAAAATAGCTGGTTAGGTACCTATCAGTAGACAAAAGATCGTGAACTACAGAGATATTCTATGGAACTCCTCAATAAAGAATAGTACACATATTATGATTAGTTATTGTACTGAATACGAAGAATAGTAGTTGGTTAGGTACCAATCAGTGGACAAAGGGTCGTGGATTACTGAAATGCCCCATAGAACTCCTCAGTGACAAACAGTACAAATATTGTGATTGGTTATTGTGTTGAATACGAAGAATAGTTACTGGTTAGGTACCTATCAGTGGACAAAGGGTCGTGGTTTACTGAGATACCACATAGAACTCTTTAGTTATCAACAGTACACATATTGTGGTTGGTTATTGTATTGAATACAAAAGAAAATAGCTGGTTAGGTACCTAACAGTAGACAAAGGATCGTGAACTACAGAGATACTCTATGGAACTCCTCAATAAAGAACAGTACACATATTATGATTAGTTATTGTATTGAATACGAAGAATAAAAGTTGGTTAGGTACCAATCAGTGGACAAAGGGTCGTGGATTACTGAAATACCTCATAGAACTCCTCAGTGACAAACAGTGCACATATTGTGGTTGGTTATTGTATTGAATACGACAGAAAATAGCTGGTTAGGTACCTATCAGTAGACAAAGGATCATGAACTACAGAGATACTCTATGGAACTCCTCAATAAAGAACAGTACACATATTATGATTAGTTATTGTATTGAATACAAAGAATAATAGTTAGTTAGGTACATAGCAGTGGGCAAAGAGTCGTGAACCACTGAAATACCACATAAAACTCCTCAGTGGCAAACAGTACACATATTGTGATTGGTTATTGTGTTGAATACGAAGAAAAGTAGCTGGTTAGGGATCTATTAATGGACAAAAGATCTAGCCATAGTCAACTAACAATCACTTCGAAGACACCGACACCCCATGTAAGTTCGCAATGTAGAAGGAACAAAAATATGTGATCAAACATTATCATAAAAAAAACAAAGATGTATAAGTAATTTTAAAAAAAACGAAGTGTTGAAAAAAATCCACGAGCGGGATTCGAACCCGCACCCCATGACATGACGAGTCAGGTGCACTACCAACTATGCTATCGTGGCTCAATCCAACTCGCCGAAATTAATCAACACTATCTACTTTTACTTTATAAGCCAAAGGAGCCCTATTCAATGTCGACAACTACGTCATCAACATCCGATCTTAATATTTTTAAAAATATTGAAAGATCAGTTAAGAATTAGGCAAGCTATATTTATGATAATTTACATATTATTTTACGCATATTTGCGAAATATTGTTGTGATTGAGCCACGATAGCATAGTTGGCAGTGCACCTGACCTGGCATGGGTACGGGTTCGAATCCCGCTCGTGGATTGTTTTTCAACAATTCGTATTTTTCAAATTCTAATTTGTACGCTCGTTGCTATTTGCGTAAAATTATATGTAAAGAATCATAAATATAGCTTGCCCAATTCTTAACTGATCTTTCAATATTTGTAAAAATATTAAGATCGGATGTTGATGACGTAGTTGTCGACATTGAATAGAGCTCATTGAACAGAGAGTCATGGGGTACGGGTTCGAATCCCACTCGTGGAATTTTTTCTACACTTTGTCTTTCTTCTTACCATATTTACTTTTTATTTATTTAAATGTAACTGCATTTAAAAGAAGAAATAAAGTATATAAGTTGCGAACCCCCCCGCCCGATCCTCTAAATGCCACTACACATTTACAGAATACACTAAACATGTACACTAGCTTAGGCCCAAGACACCGTAATCGTAGAACAAGGGTACGACGAGCCGGTTCACACGCGCTCTATACCAGGTACAGACATGTACCTGGGCGCTTCTCCCCACCACCATGACCCGGTTAACCCGAGCCGAGGTCCGAGCCTCTTTAGAGGCGCCCTCGGGTTGATCCCTCCGATCCGATCCGAACCCCTCGAAAAATCTAGTAGGGCACGGGGACACGCACTAGTGCGTGATGCCGTTACCTCTAGAAAACCTCAGAAGGTGATAAGTTTCACACGGCTTGAGGAACCCTTTACGTTTCTCGCCGCCCCCGAAAAAAGCCCGGTGAAGCTGAAAATGCCATCAGCAAACTCTCCAAAAAAAATATACCCTAAATATGTTTAAAAAAATCTTAGAATTTTTGTTTGTCCGTCTGTCTATTTGTTTGTTAAGTACTCTTATCTATCACACACAAACCGCTCAACAGATTTTGATTAAATTTTCTGTGTTAGAAAGCATAATTATCTAAAAAAAATACGGTGTTACATCTAAATCAGTTGGGTCAGATCATAGACACAGCTTGACTTCTCTGTGGTATTGTGTTCTCACACCACCACCATTCATAGTGGTGTATACGAACTTCTTATGGTAAAAAAAATATTTAATATCCTGTATAATCATTTTTATAGCTCTTACGAACGGAGTCACGGGCAAATTTTAATTATCCATAAGTGACTTTTTTTTAGAAGTAGCCGTTACTTAGAGTAACTACTAACTAACTACCTACCAGAACCTACCAGAACTTCTAACGGCCGGAACACAACAATGTTGATAACATGGTTGTTATGGCGACATATTTAGATAAGATGGTGGTAGCTAGCCAGGCGGAATTAGAACAAGCCCTACCACCGACCAAACCGAGCACAATTTGTACCCCCGCTGGGAATCGAACCAGGGACCTCTGGGTTTGAGTTCTTACCACTAGACCACAGGTGCGGTAAAAATTCTTAAATATGTTAATATTTTTTATGACAATTCTACTACCAGTTTTACCGCCTCTGTGGTCTAGTGATAAGACCACCGGTCTCAGACCCAGAAGTCTTGGTTTGATTCCCAGCGGGGGTACAATTTATCGCGGTGGCGCATTCTTAATTTAATACAATAAATATAAATAGGATAATTTATAATAAAGCTTCCAAGTAATATTAAAAAAAAAAATACGATAACTGAAGTCAGAGATTGTGCATTTCGCCTCTTTAACACAATCAAATATTTTGGTCTCAATACGAAAATAGCAGTTCACATATACCCCAACGCGAGTTATTGTAAACTTCGCCGCGCCAAGTCGAAACTACTTAATCCTTACAATTACAAGTCCTGACTAGGTATGACTAATCCCTACTTCCATAAATAGATCAGAGAAAATAAATCTAAGCTTTTTACTATTTAATGTTACATTGTTATTACAATGTTAACTAAACCTTTAAGATTTAAATGTATTATAATATTTTAAATATAAAATCATATATTACGTAAGTGAAATAGGAATCATAATAAATTATCACAACAAGTTACCCGTAGACTGCTGTAATACGTCCGCACCGTATTGGAGTCTTGTGTGCAATCTGCGGCTACTGCGATGCGTGCGACTCTAGTCACAAGCATCGCTAGGTTTCTTTGATAAACAAACGCCTACACTTCCAGGCAACAAATTATTCGCGATTGGTCATTTTGTCAGCCAATAGTGAATATATTGTGTTGGAGCATTAAAAAATAAATATTCTCAGATGGTACTTCAAACATGTTATTTTTACACATTAGTGGTCCTCGTATTGTATACGCGGGACTCGGGAAAACGTCCTCACATAGTTTGTGTAAAGTCTAACACAAGGTCCTCGCACTGTACTGGGCTCAAGAGAAAGTGTGTGAAATGAGGCCTCGGATTGTCATGTCTAGTCCGGCGATTGGGTCCTCGAAAGGTTAACACAAACGTCCTCGGAAAGATGTCTTCACAAGCGTTGGCAGTGTATTTTAGGTCCCCGCATTGGTCAACGAAAGTTAATAAACAAAATGCTGCGATAACGCCACAAGAATAGACCTGTCAATTAGCAATGTATGTTCTGTTTCTTTCCATCGTATTAAAAAAGCAATACAACGTCATTAACATAGTTTTTGAGAGAGTCCTCGGATGGGTGATATAAAACCATAGTCCTCGAAAGGCCGTCTGCACAAACAGGGGTGTGTTTGTGTGTGTGTGTAGTGTAAATGGACATTAAATGTGGTGCATGAGGGTGCATGGATGTGCGTATAATATGCTTGTGAGTGCTCTTTATCATCGGTCTGACAAGCAGGGGCAATTCTTCAGAAGTCTAAGTGTGAATTATAAATGTGCTTACAGACCAAATATATGTGTGTGTGAGGCTATATACTTTATTTTACTTTACTTTATTTACTAATATAGTCGAGATCTGTTTTTTGAAAGATGGTTTACTAAGGTGGAAGATATCGATAGATGAGAAAGTTTTGTTATAACTGTTGAGTGAACGGTAAATAATTGAATTTTGAGCGTAGTTAGAATGGCTAAGTGGTACATGAAAAAGAGGGGTATGTCTAGTGCGCTTTGTCGGTGTTCTGATTTGTAAAAAGAGAGATAATAACTCAGAACAATCAATCTTATTATTACAGACATCGTGTAAGTACAACATATCAAGGAGAGTACGGCGATCTTTGAGCTGCATTAACTTATGAAACGTACGCGCTTCCTCGTAGTTGATTTTCTTGTGCTGACTCCGATAATTTAATGCTTTTATGAACCTAGTTTGTAGACGTTCGATTGATTCGATATATGTCATGTAATTAGGGTTCCACACGTTACTGCAGTATTCTAAAACACTGCGGACGTATGAAAAGTATAAGACCTTAATGCAGTCAGTATCCGAAAAGGGGCGACTGACACGCAAGACAAAACCTAAGTTCTTGTACGCTTTAGTGACCATAGTATTTATGTGATCAGACATCAACATTTTGGAGTCAAAAATGACCCCGAGATCTTTAGTGACGTTAGTGCGTTTTAAAGGCACGTTATCAAGACTGTACTGATGAGTAAGTATATTTCTTTTACGTGTAAAGCTAATCTGAAAACATTTAGCAACGTTGACTCCGATACGATTATCATGATAATATTTGCACAACTGATTTAGGTCACCCTGAAGCTTCATAGCATCTTCATTAGTTTTTATGTTTGCGTAAATCTTTGTATCATCCGCGTACATCAGGAATTTAGCAAATCGAAAACATTTTCCAACATCATATAAATACGATGCGTACAACAAAGGCCCCAGGATTGAGCCCTGAGGGACTCCAGATGGGACTTGCACGAAGTCAGAGCGATGTCCGGCCACAACTACAGCCTGCGAACGATTCCGTAGATACGATTCAACCCAACGAAGAAGATTTCCACGAATTCCCAACTCTTGGAGCTTTCGTAGAAGGATAATATGGTCAACGCGGTCAAACGCTTTTTCAAAATCTGTGTATATGACGTCTATTTGATAGCCACTATCCATCCCACAGAGTACATGTGATCTTAGATAAATGATTGGTCTTGTCAATCATTTATCTAAGCTGGTGATTTATTAGTTTATTTGCCTTTTTAGGGTAATCTATCGATTATATCGAATATATCTATTCATGGAAAACTAACCTGTAGATTCCTTGGTTGCCGTGGTTGCACAGGTGGAGGTTGCACAGATGCAGGTTGCACAGGTGCAGGTTGCACAGGTGCAGGTTGCACAGGTGCAAGTTGTAAGCTCAGTTCATTTCCTCTAGGATAAGTAAGAGCACCCGATATAACAGGGTTACTAGAATTATTATTATCTGGATTAGAACCCATTTTGTTTCAGATTATGTTTACAAACGTGGGTTTACGAAACTTCTGTCACGTTTAGCACTTCACACAGCAATTATGAGTTTCACAATAAAACAACGTTCTTATTTCATTAATATGATTCACATCATAAAAAGCTCAATGTTTTATTCGAGAAAGGAGAATAGTCCAGAAAGAATCGAAACTTCAGACACATCGATCGAGCAATACTTGACACTTGTTTTTTTTTTCTATTGTTTTACGGCTCCGGATGAAATTATTCAAGCCTATTTATAAGTAATTTTCTTAGTAATACATAAATAAACAATATTTCTTTCCTGTTGATGAATGATAATAGAAATAAGAAATGATATACCCCCTAACCCTTTGAATATCTCAGTAAAAATGTGGGACTTTACTAAGTCCTCGGGCAGACTTCTTGAGAAAATTTGAAAAGTGACGTTGCACTGTTTTGTGTCATTTGCCAACACTCATGCACACTCACGAACACTTAACGGTTAATAATCCACTATTATTTAACATTAATATTCGATATAATACAAATTTTAGAAAATAAAACAAATCGCAGACATGACTTAACTTTCCCGCCAAGAAATCCCAGCCAAAGAGTATATATATACTTGTCAAACTGACAGTGACAGTAACAAAGACATTTTTGCACAAAAGATCCCGATGGGTCGAAGTGTTACTGCAAGAGGGAAACCTCAGCAGGCCCCACTAAGATAACAAAGACATTTTTGATTGTGTATTGTTTTACGGCAGAGACACAGACCACATTGACTCTAGTAAATTCAAAATCATTTTGCTACTACATTTTGCACTATGCCATCGGTTCGTAAGTCTACTCTGGGCGGGAGATCTTGTACTGAAAAGAACCGGCAAGAAACTCAGCAAGTGTCCTCCCTTACAGTGTTAAAAATATTGGAAAATGCCCGATTATAGCAGGACACTTTCCATTACAAATAAACACAGAACATACTTATAGAAGACAACCACTACATGTAAAAAAAAAATTAACGAAAAAAAATCTAGTTTAACAAATTTACATCAGGTAAAAGTTTCAATTTCCACAATGTCATACAGTACCTTAGAGCATGGTTTAATGCTCTAAGAGTTTCAGCCATCCAAAATTTCATCCCATCCTATTTTAGTTCTCTTAATACTGTTGTTACTAATTAATACAGTTCTCATCAGAAAAATCGAAACACCTTGCAAGTTTATGTTTTGTAAGGATTATCAGAAAAATGTGTATATTTAGGAATATATGTCAAATGTCGTTTAATAGTATATAATATAAGGTTTTCAAATCCTAATGTTAATGTTCTAAATTCAAATTAAATTTTCATAGGTTTCGTATTTTGTTCAACAAGTCAAAGGCCGGCAACACGTCTGCGATTTCTCTGGTTTTGCGGGTGTCCATGGGCGGCGGTGATTACTCTCCATGAGGTGACCCGCCTGCTCGTCTGCCTCCTTCTTATATTAAAAAAAAAATTTAACCCTGTATGGAGTATGAAAGAAATTTATAAAACAACACACTCTTAATACTGCTTCCATACGATTCTTCATCGATTAGAATTTTCGCTTGTCATGTAATGGCCAAACTGCCAGCTATACAATCATGGGATTTTTTCATGAAATGAAAACTCTTTTGTGTAAAATTAGGACAGAAACCATAAAAACGGGGAAGTGTTTCGATTTTTCTAATGAGAAGTGTATTATTGATATCGACATTAATGTAAAAAGCGACATGACGACTTCTTGGCGGGAAAGTGAAGAGCCATGTCTGCGGTTTTGTTTTATTTTCTAAAATTTGTGTTATGTCGAATATTAATGTGAAATAATGGTGGATTATTAACCGTTAAGTGTTCGTGAGTGTGCATGAGTGTTGACAAATGAAACAAAACAGTGCAACGTCACTTTTCAAATTATCTCAAGAAGTCCGCCCGAGGACTTAGTAAAGCCCCACATCTTTACTGAGATACTCGAGGGGTTGGGTGGTATATCATTTCTCATTTCTATTATCATTCATCATCATCATACAGAAAAGAAATATTGTTTATTTATGTATTCACTTTGACACTGGCTAAATGTGCTAATCGCACAAAGCCATCAACAAAATGAAAAAAAAAAAAAAAAAAAGCGACATGACATATATCACTGACACGCACTCAACTTTATGGTTGTGTCACTGTCAGTCATTTTGATTTGACATCTGACACTGACAGTTCATTTCACGAAGTTGTCAAGACATTAGAAAAGCAAAGTTGCCAAGGTAGAAAAAGTTTAGGGTTGTTATTTTATTAATCATCTTTTTTTATTATACAGCGTGGGAAGGAGTATACCGACAAATTGTAACCAAGGATTCCTGGTGGTATTACGAGTAAATTATGTTACATCAATATGGGTCTAAAACTGCGTAATTAACTTACTTTATTTTTAGAACAAAAATAATAATTATCGACAGTACTTCCTTGTAAACAAAACCTAAGTTCAAAGAGTGAAATAGAAAACGTCAAACTTCACGAAAGACTCCGACAAAATACGATAAACGACGAATGAAGTCAACGTCAGTGTGAGACATTGATTATTAATTATTACTATGTACTTGTGTGAAGGTGTGTGTGATTACGTCAAATAGTTAGGGCGTGTTACCCTTGAGATTTTTTGAACTTGTGAATTACTTAAAAAATTAATATCTCGAAAATTAGGCTTTACTGGCCCATGTTTATATTACTTTTTTTTGTCCAAATAGGCATTAGAATCTTTGGTTACAATTTGTCGGTATACTCCTTCCCACGCTGTATAATACAATGTTTGGATATTTTTTTAAATATATTAATGCATGGAAAGGTTCCTTATTTTGTGCTCTTTTCATAAAATATAATTTCATCACCGTAAGAATCAGGGGGCCCAGCCTCCATACAAAAATGGAACATCTCCTTTGTACCTATAAATTTGTAATGAAATTTAAGCGATGGGGAGATACTTACGAGTATTTATAAACATTCATTTATGCGAAAACAAATTACTAAAAAGTGAGAAATAAACAAAAATTTTAACAAAATAAAAAACCGACTCCAAAAAATTTGAGTAGAAAAATTGCACTAAAAAGTAAAAAATAATTGCGTGTCTAGTTTGTTCAATTTACTTGCAATTAACCTATATTATACTCAATCTTATATTTTTTCTTAGGAAAATATATAAGTACAATTATTGTTATTTTTGGAGCCGGTGCCAGCCAACGAAATTTTTGGAGTCGGTGCCAGTCCGCGTTTGTAGTCAAAATTTCATGCAGCATAAGATTGAATGTATTATTATGTTTTATTATAGTATGTCGGTAAATGTTAATGTTAAAGTTACCTTGCCTGGCACCGACTCCAAAAATAACAATAATTGTACCTATATATTTTCCTAAAAAAAAATATAAGATTGAGTATAATATAGGTTAATTGCAAGTAAATTGAACAAACTAGACACGCAATTATTTTTTACTTTTTAGTGCAATTTTTTTACTCAAATTTTTTGGAGTCGGTTTTTTATTTTGTTAAAATTTTTGTTTATTTCTCACTTTTTAGTAATTTGTTTTTTTTCGATCTATTTATCAAACGCGAATATGGGAAGATCTACTAAACGCGCTGCTCGTATGAGACAGCGCCGTTTAAATGAGACAAGCGAAGAAAACGAGAAACTACATCACAAATGAAACATTGTTCTGGTGTGTCATTGTTAAACCCTCGCGCGCCATATGTACGCACGGCCGTACGTAAGGTGGCCCGCTAATTATACCTAAAACGCGGGACGGGAAATTCCATCAGTGTAGATAGATAGATAGACCCTTTTTGCACACGGAAACATCAAATACACGAAAAGTCTTACATATGCTGTGTACAAAGGCGGCCTTATCGCTCAAAGCGATATC
Source organism: Eudonia mercurella (assembly GCA_963082485.1). Taxonomy (NCBI): domain Eukaryota; kingdom Metazoa; phylum Arthropoda; class Insecta; order Lepidoptera; family Crambidae; genus Eudonia; species Eudonia mercurella. The sequence goes on along the minus strand of OY720044.1, from coordinate 14,089,130 downwards.
TTCCAGGCAACAGTGGAAGACGGACAAACAAACAGCTTTCGCATTAACAATATTAGTTCGGAAGGATTTATAGCCGGAGTGGCTGAAAATACCATATCGCTATAGGTAGGTATGCCTACAATATTTGAGGAATTCAATTCCTCAAGGATTCCATCATCAGAACTGAGTTCCGGTGCCTGCCTTCTTTTGCTTTGTCGTAGTCGCTTAACTATCTTAACCGAGATATGTTATCACCACCCGTGAAATACTTATCATTGAGGAGTTCCGGTTATCATCAGTTACACTTCATCAAATGATACTTTCTGAATGCAAATGCTTGACTTATTGCTGAAAATACCAAAATCGCTATAGGTACGCATACAATATTTGAGGAGTTCCCTCAATTCCTTAAGAATTCCATCATCAGAACTGGATTTTGAAAAAAATGGGACCAATCTGGAAGTATATCCTTGCAAATGAAAAAAGAATTTTCCAAATCGGTGTATAAATGACGGAGTTCTGAGGTAACACACATTAAAAAAAAATACAGCCGAATTGATAACCTCCTCCTTTTTTTGAAGTCGGTTAAAAATGGTAAGTGACGAAGGATAGTGCCGCATAACTCCGCACAAGTCGTCCTCTAATTCTGCTGGACTTATATTAGGCCGTATACAGAAAGAAAGCAGGCAGCCTGCGCCGATCTACCAGCGCTTATTGGAACCGGCCTGCGCGGGTAATCTGCGCAGGTAATAGGCGCCGAGTTTCTATACAATGCCTTAGACTTTAGAGCATTAATGCTCTAAGTACAATGCACAAAACCAGTACTGATAAGCGCCGAACGTCTCCGACAAGCTTCGACACGCGCAGGTCAGCGCTGGCACCGCCAATTTCAAGCCATTTGTTCATTTATTTTACTACGTACAACACACATTTTTTTTCGTATAAAATAATGGATAGTGGCGTGTTGATTTCCTTAGTAAATGATTGTATTCTCCGAAACGTTTCCTTTCTCTATTTATTACAGGATGTATAGCTTGTTTTCGCATTTTGAAATAAGTACACATTTTCTAACAAAACCAAATCATCGTCCGATGAGTTCGAAATTTTGCTTGCTACTCAGAAAATAGTCCCTGCTTCAACCTGCTTGCTTTATGTAACTGTTATCTGAGTGGACCAGCGCCGATAAGCGCTGGTAGATCGGCGCAGGCTGCCCGCTTTCTTTCTGTATACGACCTTATGCACTAAAGTAGGCAAAAAACTACTACACTTAGATGAAACTTGTTTGTGCTCGTTATGATTTTACGATCGCGCAACATTCAAAATGCCGGGTTACTGGATGGGTTATCAAATTAAAATATCTCGAGCACCTCTCTGCTACGGAAAGCACGATAAGCCGTTTGGTTCCGGTTGTTGCCGTAAGATGGCACCCATTTCAACGGGTAAAATAGGTAAAGTAAAATGATAGTCTTAGAATTTTCTAGCGTGATGGATTACGACACTTGTCGTAACATTATCTAGGAGGGAAAGATTACGCTCAGCAGTGGGAAGTTAATTAAATAGGCTTTTATTGATGACCTATCAAATTCAACAGCATTGTATGATTTATAGGAATTCCAGTAATCAAATCGATCAGCTGACCACGCGATTAAATCTGTGTAAATCTCAATTTTTTTTTTTTTTTATATTAACAGGCAAGCACAGTGCCTTGATCTCACCTGATGTTAAGTGATGATAAGGCCAATGATGGAAGCGCACTTCACCCGGGATCCTCAACTAGTGAGGCACTGGCTATCTTATCTCTAGCTGCCGGAACACAACAATGCTACAAACATTGATGTTATGGCGGCATATTTAGATAAGATGGTGGTAGCTAGCCAGGCGGACAAACAAGCCCTACCACCAACCAAACCTAGTACACAAACATGTACCCCCCGCTGGGAATCGAACCCGGGACCTCTGGGTCTTAACCGGTGGTCTTAGCCACTAGACCACAGAGGCGATTAAAAACAATTTCAACTATTGTTTGCATAAATAATAAAGCTCTTCATAACCAGGAGATAAGCACCTGCGTATCTTATCAGGGCAGATATGGACGAAGATACATACTCCATTACAATACAAAGTTGTTTTTCAACAACATCTCTTGGTGGTCCGATACGTGTTTTGCAATTTGATACCGGAGTATTGTTTCAACTGGAAGGAAAGAATTTTAACACCCTCTTTGTAACACAATACATAATACAACGAAGTTTATTCGAACCACGATTTAAAGGTAAGTTTGTACAATGACTGATTTACCCACACATTGATGTATTTTTCAAAGAGATTGTTTGTGTCGGGAAAAACGCAAGTAAACTGAAAGTATAGCAAGCAGTCAGCTAGTGACCACGATCAAAATATTGGGTAGACTATGTATACTAAGTGTACTTTCCCGTGTGGTGCCGGGGGTAAAGAATTGCGCCACCCCATCTCTTCCCGTGGGTGTCGTAGAAGGCGACTATGGGACCATTCCAGAGGATGGGCAGCAGCGTCTCTCTGTGATTATTCTCACCTTACTGCGATCGCCAACCCGCCTGCCAAGCGTGGCGATTATGGCAAATTTCCCCTTAAAATTATTTATCCTTGAGGGAGGTCTTTGTCCAGCAGTGGACGTATTTTTGGCTGAGATGATGATGTATACTAAGTACCTATTTTTGCTTTATATCTGTTTATAATGCATCGCTATATGTTCAAAAGTTTTGATTTACATTGTTAGGTCTGTTTCGATCTGAAATCGGACTATTCAGACACCAAACCCAGTGTCTTTTAAATCGGCTGTAATAGACGCAAGGCCTTTGTTGATTTATCAAATGATCATTTATTTTTAAACGCTTTATCACCTTATCGTTGAAGCACGCATTTGTGCGATTTGTTTCGCGAAAAAATGTTAATTCATATAATCTGTTATTTCAGTTTTGATAACCAGTTGTTTAACAATAATTTGGCAAATATTACATGGCGATACAAGAGGAGCTGAATGGCGCAGCAGCCAGCTTATCATCAGTGTATGAATGTCCCACGGCTAAGCTTATGCCTTCCCATAATAACAATAGCATATGGGTAAATTATGCCATGAGAACGACGTTGGCCGAATGCTTGTCAGTGAGTTGTTACGACTGCTGCCTAAGCTGTCAAAAAGCGTCCTTCTGCGATTCACACCGTGGTGCGAACCAGCCGTGGTGTGAATCGATGAAGTAGGTACCCAAGATAATCCTCCGTGCTTCAGACATGCATGCACTGTACCGTACAGGGCCCGCGTGGTGGTTTAAAGCCCTTCCTGTAGTGTTTCCATCCATAGGAACTTTAATGAGCTGGAGATAATGCGATGATCTCACGATAATAACCTCGATCCAACTCTCTGTTTCAGCGATGGCGCCCCGCCAGCACATAGTGGCACAGCCTGAACGGGTCCCAGTGCAGCAAGTAAGACCTCCGCCCCCGCCCCCTCCGGGCCGCGTGCAGCGCCCCCCACACGACAACCCCGCGAACTACATCGCTAGACCCAGGCCCGCTGCCGCCGCTATAAATACCGCTGCATCACGCTGATCTCATTCTAGATTGGAGTCATGAGCGCAAACATGTTTTTTTTTTCTCTCTTTATTTTTACAGAGGGTTTGATCATATTGATTTTGTCACCCTCGATGGAAACATAAATCATTAAATTAACACCTTCATCATCATTTCAACTAACATTCCAGCTTTCCCTAATAATGGAAAAGCTAAAATTTTATTGTAATTTCCAATCAAAAAATGTCCTGAATTTGACGATAGATTTACAAGCCGCTTTTAAATTAACTGCAATCGTGTAGACAGAAATCCTTGACAGAAATGAATTCTCTAGTACCGGGACTGCTGTTAGTCGTCCCGACCATCCCAGAAGCGTGCCTAGAGCGAGTTTTATCGTGATTCGATCACGTAAAACAAAACAAAAACGAGAATTTGTATGAAAAAAATTTAACTCTCCTCGTTTGTCACTAGATGGCGATGCTTCATTGCCATATATGTAAATGGCAAATAAAACTCACACTAGCCACATAGATATTATAATCGATTTATTCATAGTATATATCTTTACTCGTGACTCTACTTAATTTAGATTTAATCATATTTCCGTTGCTTTTATTGACACAGAACGCGGAAGTGTAAATTCTGTATTGGACAGTGGACCGGGTGCCTAATTTGAGTTTCAGAGAACATTCATTACGTCAAACATTCGTTATGGCCTTATGGCATTCATGGCATATTGAAACAGCAGCGTCTCCAGGGTGAATAGTGTGAGTTTTATTTACTATCCGTATTTATTCGATTACGTTTACGAAAACGAAAATGACAGTGGCATTGAAGCAGCGCCTCCTGGTGACAAACGAGAGCATTTAAAATTTGCCATTTAAAATTTGGAGGCGCTGCTGCTTTAATGCCATACTAATTTTCGTTTTCGTAAACGTAATAGAATTATTACGGATAGTGAACAAAACTCACATAGGCACCCGTTGACTTACTTGCTTACGAGGAGAGTTAAGGCGAAGGGTAAGGCACACTAGCGCCACCAATTGATAATTTGACAATTACTAACGGACCGGATATTTTTTAAACTTTGCGTACCGTCCGATAACAGGAAAGCATCCATAGTAATTATTTAACAATTGTGCACTACTTTTTGTTGCGTGGTTTATTCACAGAACGGGCTATCGCATTTATTCACAAACAATGGCCACTTTTGGTGTTAGCGAATGAATACAAAAACAAACCTAAAAGTAGTGCACAATTATTAAATAATAGATGTTTACCTAGTGTCAGAAGGTCCGCAATGTTTGAAAAAAAAATCCAGTTTAGCAGTTATCAAATTAAATCCATTAGCGGCGCTAGTGTGCCTTACATAGTTTCCATACAAACTCTCGTTTTCGATAACGTGATCGAATGAGAATTAATACTCGCACCAAACCCATGAGCATTAATTACTTGCATTTAAGGATAATTTATGGGTATGTTCCGATATACGCTGCGAGCACTGTCCAGTGCTCTTACTGGTGAGAAATTTGTTCCGTTATGGACTGACAGTATACTGCCGCAGTATCCTAGGGAAATGTATGACGTCATAAATCGTCACCATTTTTGTACTGTAATTGGCACTGGCATTTTGGAGGTAAGGTGCTCTCATTGCTTTGATCACGTGATCAACAGCGTCCAGAAATGACATGGATGACAGTATACTGAACTGCTGATAGCTAACTATAAAGGAACGGTTTCGCAGTATACTAAATTGACGTCACACCTTACAGTGCTCGCAGTGTACTTACTTATATCGGAACATATCCACAATCTATCTGCGGCAAAATAGGGTAGTTGTGGTTGACAGGTTATTATAATATTCTTAATGCCGGCGGACCCCTATTTTTTTATATTTTTAAATGATTTACTTATTTTGTTTTTAGAAAATATTTAAAAAAGTAAATTTATATGAGAAAAAATAAATAAAGGGATAATAATAATAATATAGGTAAGCATTTATTTCTTGCCACACAATGAAAAACAGTAAGGAGATACCTACATAACAAAGAAAAATTAGGTTAGTAATTTTTTAGCTCACATATATAAAAATTATATGGCGTGTTAAAAAACTAACATATTACCACAGAGTAAATTTAGATATATTTACTCTGTGATGTACTGTGTGATACTGTGGTATTACTATATAATACTGTGAGTATTACTATTTTACCTACCTAGGTAACTTGTACTAAAAGCTGAATCTAAACTTCTACCAAACTAACTCGTCAAAAACAGTACGTCTATGTGTTTCTTTATAAGTAATTTTAATTAGTAGGGCTAATGTTTATTATAATAATTGTAATAACATCTAATGTAAATATTTGAAATTAGTAATTAAATAAACTTTATTAAAACAATCATAATAATTTTCATTTTATAAGCAAGCCTTTTGTTATTATAATACACTTACTGCTGACCATAGTTACTACAAAATACTACACTACCCCCGACACTACCTACATGATAGCATAGATGGAAAATTTATTTTCATCCCCCCATCTCGGAAAGAGTATTTTTACTCTTCGATATCCGAGTGCAAAAGCCGTTTTTATCCGCTAGAGGATAAAGTAAATTGAATTTAGAACATCGTGTGCACTAAATTTGTGAATTTAAAACATCATTAAACCTATTTACTTATACCTCCATGGTGCCGAATTTATTAGTACACAGGTCACTAACACCAACATTACAGTACCTACAACAAAAATATATATCCTACAACAAACTGTATCAACGTTACTTTCAATTTTTCTTAATTATACCTAAGTATTATTTGTTATAATTTAAAGATTATTCTGTAATACTTACCTACCTATCACAATGTAGTAGTTAATTCCTAAACTGAAATAAAAGTATCTTGTGATTGTAAATATTATTTTTTTTGCATTTAGTAATTTCCTCGCTGAGGTGGGATGAAAAATTACGTGTTGCACTCGAGTGCAAAGATTTTTCACCTCGTGCTCTTTTGATTCCCTCGCTAACGCTCAGGATTCTAATTTTTGAATCACTTGCTGCGCTCGTGATTCAATTTTAGAATCTTTCGCTTGCTCGGTCATCAAAATTGAGCACGCGGTTAAAAAGCAACTTTGCACTCTTGTATAACAAATAACTATTATTCAGTTAGAATTTTATTTTCTGTTATTTGATGTTTCTTAGTTTTAATTTAATAGGACAACAAACAAGATAAACAATGACATCAACCTATCTTCAATAAATGTTCAACCGTATGGCTAAGGCATAAAGTTCAAAGTGTATTGAGGAAATTTGACAGTTTCCGAAAACGAAAATTTGTTTGTATGACAAAATTTTAACTCTTCTCGTATGTCGCCAGGGGGCGCTGCTTCGATGCCATACTAATTTTCGTTATCGTAAACGCAATCGATTGAATACGGATAGTAAACAAAACTCACACTAGGCACTCTGGAAGAGGTCGCTTAGAGTGTGAAAGCCTCAGACCAAATAAAAAGTTAAGACGGAACTCTGCGAACAGCAAAGTGAAGCCGGTTTTTTAAATGTGTGTGTTTAAACGGGTGTTGCCATGATAATTCATTTACCCCAAAGTACTAAAATAACGTTAAAAATTAGCAACATTATTTTTAACGTTATTAGTTAATAACGTTATTATATGATACTAGCTGACCCGGCAAACGTTGTTTTGCCATAAAAAATAAAAATAAAATTTAGGGGTGGACTACCCCTAACATTTAGGGGGATGAAAAATAGATGTTGGCCGATTCTCATAGATACCGGATGACCCGGCAAACGTTGTTTTGCCATAAAAAATTAAAAAAATATTTAGGGGTGGACTACCCCTAACATTTAGGGGGATGAAAAATAGATGTTGGCCGATTCTCATAGATACCGTATGACCCGGCAAACGTTGTTTTGCCATAAAAAATTAAAAAAAAATTTAGGGGTGGACTACCCCTAACATTTAGGGGGATGAAAAATAGATGTTGGCCGATTCTCATAGATACCGGATAAGCACAAAAAATTTCATCAAAATCGGTCAAATTACTAAAATGGCTATTAAAAAATAAGGGTTGATCGTAGAAGGGTGAAAATTGAGGATTGTATGTATTTTTGTATGTTGTATCATAAAAAAATAGAAATTAAAAATTTTGTCTAAAAAATAAAAATAAAAATTTAGGGGTGGACTACCCCTAACATTTAGGGGGATGAAAAATAGATGTTGGTCGATTCTCATAGATACCGGATAAGCACAAAAAATTTCATCAAAATCGGTCAAGCCGTTTCGGAGGAGTATGGCGACTAAAACTGTGACACGAGAATTTTATATATTAGATAAATATAAGTGATCCATTCCGACGTAAGCTGTTGGTAAAAAGTGGTGGCGGTAGGAGTAGGAGAATAAAACTTGACATTATTTATTCAAATTATTTAATTAAAAACCTTTATGTTTAATTAACTTCTTGTATGCTTCCTTTTACTTTCTTTAATCGCTTTGCATCTTTGACTTCATGTCAGGTCCATTTTTTCAATTTGCTATTATACCGAACCAATTTTGATAACATAATTAAGGGATGAGACCCACCCTTAAGATATTTATTTATTTATTTTATAAAAGAAGGAGGCAAACGAGCAGGCGGGTCACCTGATGGAGAGTAATCACCGCGCCGACCATGGACACCCGCAAAACCATAGGAATTGCAGACGCGTTGCCGGCCTTTATTTAACGAAAAAAAACATATACTTAATCAGTTTACCAACAGCGAAGATATCGCGTCGCGTATTCATAAACATTAAAAAATACAGTCGAATTGAGTACCTACCTCCTCGTTTTTTAAAGTCGGTAAAAATTTACTTATAAGCATTACAAGAAACAAGTAACGTTACGTTGCGTGTCACAGACGTCACAGTACCCAATAATAGGGTAAACAAAAACACTTCATAATGGCAACACTTGTGTTTCAAGCAATGACGTCTAAATTTTATTTTGATTTATTGAAAAATATTGGTTTACAAATTACTTACGTGTGAAATATGATTCCATCCCACTTTTTATCTTTTGAAGATTGATTCTTAAACTCTTCCACAACAAAATTCGGCATTTTCACAGATAAATTTATGATTTTTCAAAACGACTTGCTCCCACGAGCCACGGACCTACACTGACAAGTTAAGGCGTAGTTTCGTTGTACGTGTGTGCGTGTATTTGTGTATGTACACGGCGAGGCGTAGTTTGACCCGGCTTCACTTCGCTGTTCGCAGAGTTCTGTCTTAACTTTTTATTTGGTCTGAGGTGAAAGCGATCTCTATCAGACAACTTTTGTACGTCTTGCCGTTGGTCACGGCTGCATTAACCGTCGTTAACAAACACCGCACCGCGCTGGGCCCGCGTGGTAGTTTATGGCCCGTTCTCCCCATCCATAGGGAAGGCTAGCCCCAACAGTGGGGATATAAAATGAGCTGATGATGATGATGACTATTGATGACTGTTTAATTATCAGATCAGCTTCATTTAAAAGTTTTTCATTTAGGTACCTAGTTGCCGGCTGCACGACGCTACGGTATTCCAACCAAAAAGAAATAGAAGTGAGTAAGTTAAATGTCTTTTATTGCAACGACGATGTGCCGAACAAGCAAACGCAGATATTATATCGGCGTTAGTTCGGGCAGGTTGGTTCATTATTGCATTGCCTCATAATAATAATTGATCTCCAACCAACAATAAAAATAAACATGGACGCCGCGCAGAGTCGCCAAAGCTAAGGCACAAAATATGGAGAAACAGTAGGTAAGCTTTATACAAACGCCTTTTTTTGAGTTTGCTGGTTTTTTTTTTTTGTTGACCTAGGGGAAAAATATGCGAACATATTCATCTTGGTTTTTAATAAAAAAGCAAGAGTGATCTGGGGCTGACATTTTATAGGAAGGCCGACCCAGTAAACGACCCCTGGGGTTGCCTTTAGCCTGGAGGGCTGTGAAGGCTATCGGACCGCGCCGCGCCGGCGCCGCCTCCCAGAATGAGAGGCGTGGGTGGCGTTACTCACTACGAGTACGCGCCTGAGACGGCGCGCCCCTAGTGGGGCGCGCTCAGACTGCAGTGAAGCTGCCTGTGTCTACTGACTTAACTATTTGTCACAGTGTCCTGTGCCGCAAGTAGGCAATCCAGGTCACTTGACAACTTATTGGGAGGATCTGATAAGGCGTGTTTAGGCCTACGGAAATGGGAAATGTGAGGGAGGACGGAACTATAGTCCGCTGCCTTTCTAATGAGCGGGTTTGAGTGATTCTCCGAAGTTGCCCCTGGGTATAATAACGTTGCCAGGCGTACCAGAAGCGAAGAAATATTAACCAATAGGATGATAGAGAGGAGATTTGATGCAATCCTATTGGTTCATATTTCTTCGTTTCTCCGCACCGCAGCCTCGCTCCGCTTCAATGGACAGGCAGCCTAAAGCCGGACATAGTTAGGCTTTTTGATAGCGTGTCCGGCCAAAATAAACGGTGTACATTGTACTTTTTTTGACTGATTAATAATGACATTGAATGGGCGCCTTTGGCTTACAAAGTAAAAAGTGTTGAATAATTTCGGCGGGCTGGTTAGAACCACGATAGCTCAATTGGAAGAGCACCTGACCCGGAATGTCAGAAGGGTGCAGGTTCAAATCCTGCTCGTGGAAATTTTTTCAACATTTGTGTTTTTGTAATTTGTTCGCAACAAAATTTGCGTTAAAAATCATTTTGAACATTTTATAGTAATAAAGTACTTAGAATGATTTGGTATTCGATTTTATTTATATTACATTAGAATTTAACAAGATTTATGGTAATAATTAAGAAAGCTTGATTTTACATGCAATTTTTTTGTCGTAACTATTATTACTGAGACACAAAATCCTCAATAATGTAGGGTGTCCGGCCTTTTTACCCAAATGTCCGGCCAAACTGGCTGGTGATTAGGTTTGGCGACCTGCCCCCCAACCGCCTAACACTCTCGCTTTCGATCGCTTTGAAAGCGAGACCCTCGCCTCGCTTTCTAATATAATATCGAAATATAATATCGAATAATATCGAAAGCTATAGCCTATAGCTTTCGATATTGCTTTCATATTGCTTTCGAAATGACAAGATGACGCCTCCTCCTCGCCTCGCCTTCAAAGCGATCGAAAGCGAGAGAGTTAGGCGGTCGACCCCCCGGCCACCCTACCTGGATATTTTCAGCTTCGCCGGGCTTTTTTTGGGGGCTACGAGAAACTTAAAGGGCTCAACGGCTTGTTACTGCGATGTTATGTTACTTAAGAAAATCGTTGATTATCTCTATTTCCTTTATTTATTTAGTGGTTAATCCTTTAATTTGTCGTTAAATAATAAATAACAAGGATTTGTGTTTACCTCAAGTTTAATAATTTATAACAGCAGTAACAAGACGTCGATAGAACAAAACTTCGCAGTATGATAGTTTCCAAGTAAAATCGTTCGCAGTACAGCTTCTCGATGTAACGAAACATCGTAGTAATAAGACGTCGATTTAACAAGGCATCGATGTCGTTGAAAGGTTTTCGAAGAAACAAAATTCGATGATAAGGCTTTCGCGTTCAAGCAGGCTCCCTAAAAGCTTTATTCTCATAAATATTACGAATAAGTATAATTAATTTCATAGACATACTCTAGTAAAGAAAAAAGCTAATCATGTAAATAACTATTTAGAGGTGATTTTGAATATTTTTCTTTCGAAAGAATTTCATAACATACCTATATTTCCTTTGCGTTCTATACATATATGATGTTGTATATTTTTTTACATAACATTAGAAGTGCATTTCAAAGATGTCAGCGCCTTAAGCATACCTTCTGTCTTCTTATATCGTGGTCAAAGTGACCGCGTGCCGCTCGCCTTGCCGCGGTGGCGAGCGGAGCGGCAACGTCGCGCATCGATCCGCGGCACACGCGGTCGGCCTACCGCGTGTCGTGTAAGGCGCAGTTTCCTTCGCACTAAATGCGCCTTGCAAAACTAAAATAGGTACCTTGTTTTGGGCAAATTTTTCTTATAACTTTTTAGTTTATCATGACCATCACATTTTTATGTCCCCACTGCCGGGGCATGAGCCTTCCAAACAGAAAGATAGGGACAACGAGCCATATACTACCACGCGGGCCCAGTGCGGATTGGTGTTGTTAATGACTGCTAGCTAATGCAGCCGGGACTAACGGCTTTACGTGCCTTCCGAAGCACGGTCCAGGGTGCCTAGTGTGAGTTTTGTTTACCGTATTCATTCGAATACGTTTACGAAAACGAAAATTAGTAGGTATGGCATTGAAGCAGCGAATCCTGGCGTTATACGAGAAGAGTTAACATTTTGCCATACAAATTCTCGTTTTCGTAAACGTTAACGAATGGCGAATGAAACTCGCACTTGGCACCCTGAGCTCGAGATGATACATTTTTGTTCACCCATCCGATAATCAGTCTTTGCGTAAGTTACTTAGTTTACCAATCGCAGACCGGCCGCAGTAACCACTGCGCAATCGAGCTTCCCTTTTTTTACTTAAGTCACACATAAAATAATCTGACAAGGCCAATAGTGGAAGCGCACTTCATCCGGAATCCTCAACTACTGAGGCACTGGCTACTTTACATCTAGCTGTCGATGTCGATGATTTCTATTGTGTCTAGTTTTATGGTTAACGAGAGGTTAATAAGTAAAGCAAAAACTTTGTACCCGTTTTTACGAAAATTGCGCGGACGGAGGAGTATGAAACGCACACTTATAGTTTAAATAGAGAAGGTTATCTGAATGTTAATATATTTTTTAAATATATATAAAAATATATTAAATCAACAAAAACAACATTACACACACTACCATGTATTTGACACACACGCATATGTATCTGACACGAACGTATTGTTTGTCTTTAATGCGGCCGACATCTGTCAATGCCAATCCAAACTCACATTCTATCTTTTTTCATTTTTCATTGCTTAGGATACAATCCGTGCAGCCTTAATAAAATTACGGTCGAATTTCGACTATGACTGGGTGACCATTAGTTTAAATAAAATCGTTGTAGCTAGCCAGGCGGACAAACAAACCCTACTAACCACCAACCAATCCGAATTCCGAGTTTACAAAAATGTACCCTCGCTGGGTATCAAACCTGGTAGCCTTTGGCAGTAGTGGTCATAATTACTATGCCTCGATGGCTGTACTAGCCAATGACTGCACTTTCAAACAACACATTTTGTTACGTGTTACTTTAATATAAAAGTAGTAACAGTAAACGTACCACAGCTGGGCTCAGATTTTCTAAGTATGTATTGTTATGAACATGAGGAGAGCGGGTCCTAACTAATCAATCACAGATAGGGTTGCCATATGATAATTTGATAAAGGAGAGCCCTCCTTCATGGATCTGTGGCGGCTCCATCTACCGCATACGCCGCACATTGACACGAAGCAAAAACACCTTCTCAACTGTGTCAACAGATGGCGCCACAAACGCATACCAACGACGTCGCCCATACTACGACGATGAATTAGTATGGGAAGCCTGCATCGCGGTAGCGAAGTTTCACCGTCTCCTTCGCTATATATAGCACCTCCAACTAACATCCGTTGGACCTCGGTCCCCGAGCTATACCACCCAGCTCGGAGGAAGATCTTCCCTTTGGCCTTCCTCAATGTGGCATTCTACCTACCACCAGGCTCCCCTACAGATCTAAAAAAGGAGGACATTTATAATGTTTTTTTTTTAATTATTTTATTTTTATCATTAAGTATATTTAATCTGAGCTGCTAATTTTTGCAAAATGGTCCTGGTTTTTCAATAAATAAGCACCTATGACGACAACGAGTACGAATTACGTATACCAAATGGATAACACTCAATAGGAAGAGAAGAACATATTGTCCTCCTTTAGGATACTATCTGGCAACCCTACCACAGACCACATAGCCTCTGTCACTGGCAGACTGTGCTATTTTAAAACCGTCAACCACAACCGTGTCTCACTCAGTGACCAGGCTCTGTTTCTGACATTTTGCCCATTGTCCGAATTACTCCGGATCCAAATGACAAAAGCAGGACACTGCGCTACTTTTGTATGTTAATGGCAAAGCCAAAAACCCAGATGCTATAGCACACCGGAATCATTTAAATTATTGTGAGGCAAATTAGTTCCCCGATCGATCGTTGCTTACTTAGCATTGGGCTAGATGTTACTCTTAAACACACCCAAATCTATACTAATATTATAAAGTTGAAACCTTTGTATTTTTGTATGTATGTATATGTACGTATGTATGTATGTATGTATGTATGTATGTATGTATGTATGTATGTATGTATGTATGTATGTATGTATGTATGTATGTATGTATGTATGTATGTATGTATGTATGTATGTATGTTTGCAACGAATAAACTCAAAAACTCCAGGACCGATTTAAAAAATTCTTTCACCATTAGAATGCTACATTGGCGCTGAGTAACATAGGCTAAATAAAAAAAAAATGCGGTACGAAGTCCGCCAAGTCAGCTAGTCGTTAATAAAATATAACTAGGATGTAGGTTCCTAATAGGTATATCGGATCATCACCAGTTTGTGTTTCCACTGCTCTAGGGCAAACTGGAAACTGGAAACTGGAAACACTACAGGGGAGAACGGGTTCACAAACCACAACGCGGGCCCAGTGCGGATTAGTGGTTGGTTGATAATTCGTTGACAATAGGATATAATTTGGATCCACCTTGTTGAAGGTCTTCGCTGCCTTCGAAGGAACCACACATCTTGTATCAACTTTGTACAAGACTGCAGAGGATAAGCTTCATACAAATGCGCTGTAGCAAAACGCACGCATCACGGACACCTCTCACGGACGCGGATCTCGGAACAGGGTGCCAAGTGCGAGTTTCATTCGCCATTCGATCACGTTGACGAAAACGAGAATTTGCATGGCAAAATGTTAACTCTTGTCGTATGCCGCCAGGAGGCGCTGCTTCAATGCCATAGTAATATTCGTTTTTGTAAACCGTAAACATAATCGAATGAATACGGATTGTAAACAAAATTCACCCTAAACAATCAGATCGGATCATTATTTTGTGTCGGTCGGAACTTAGAACAGTCCGAGCGCACTGTTGTGTTGATTCCGTGAGAGTGGAGGCGCGGCTTGTATTATGCTTACCTTCTGGGTCTCCTTATTTTGTGGTCTTTATCTCAAACAGCGTCGATGAATGATCTCCCCTATAACACGACTTAGCATCACCGCATCACACAAAACATATCAACATAAAGAAAATGTAAAATAAAAATGAAAACCCGTCTATCACTCCAGACACAGATTAGTTAATAGTTACTACGTAACAGATACATCACTCCCTACAAAAATTCTAATACCTACCGCGTTAATAGCCTACTTCATTTCGTCGCGACGCGTTGGCGACCGCTGCATGCTAAATTGTGCCTAATAAGCTCGTCTATAGAGTTGTTATCGATTCGCAGCCGTGCGGCCTCGCTGCCATCGTAGTAATGCTAGCGTTGCTGTTACGATAAAAATATTGTTCACACACAATAACTTGTACCTAAATATCTAAACAGTATAAATATCCATAACTCGAGTATAAATAGGTTGGATACCTATTCATCATACAAACATTTGCCCCTAACGGGATTCGAACCCACGACCGACCGTGGTAAGCAGGGTCACTAACCACCACACACCACACTAAACGTGTTGTCACAACTTTAATGCAAACGTAGTCACAGTTCATTTATATTTGTTTGACGTGTCGTGTCGCGAGTCGCGACGTGTCAGAACGGAATCAGTTTCATACATACAATGCTTCATACATTTTTAGATTTATATTTTTATGTTGTGACTCAAAATCCGCCTTTAATTCTATTCTATAAATTCATCCAAATAGGTAGGTATCTATAATGTATACTTAAAAGAGTTTAATTAGGTATGTACTTACCTCTCCTTATCAACAGGCAAACTAAAAAATTACAGGTTTTTTTCCTTTTATTAGATTTACAACTATCAACTTCACAAAAATTGCCTGCGCGGCGGGCGGCATTGTTTTTATTATTAAAACGAGATTTTAAATCACACAATTACTATTCAAAATAATCTAAACCACACAAATGTCAATCAACATTTATATTAAACTTATTCACTATTTACAATACTTATTTAATAATAACTACAGAATACCTACAAATGATCGATGTTTTATGATGATGCAACGTGCACAGCGAATGAGCAAGCGATAACGAGCGCTTGCGACAGCCCACTGGCTTTTAGACCGCCGGCGGTCCACCGCCTCGGTAGGTAACTAACGCGCGCAAGTACATGGAGTGACGGAGGCCTGCTCCAGAGATTACTCGGCAGCTAATGCCGCGTCAGTGCGACGTTGCCAGCCCGCTCGGGCCGGGCAAACTTGAACAGTTTTACCCCGACAAGAAACAAAAACAACATTCGGCTCGCAGAGCTGGCCGGCCGTGGTTGGGTGCGACGTTTTTTCTTGTGCACTGTTACGAATTTGTTTTCGTACTTCCTCAATTTAGATTTTTCTTTTTTTTTTGTTGTATTAAGCCGGCAAACGAATTTGATGGCTGCTTAGCGTTGCCGAACATAAAGCCTCATGTCAAGGTGCCTGTAACTTTTAGTATTAGCAGGCCTACGTCACTCCATGTACTTGCGCGCGTTAGATACCTACTAGAGATGATAAATATATTCATTAACCATTAAAATTAACTAATAAAAAAAATATCACTAACATTCAATAATTGAAATTAATAATATCAGTTGAATGACTAAATAAAAACCCGACAGACGACGAGCGACAGAGACACGACATCAGCTATCAGTTGACGTCAAATCTAAATTGACCCCTAACCATTATTAGTTAAAGCACATTTTTTTTTATATGTTTTTTTTTTCTTTTTCAACTTGTCATTTATTGAATAATTTTGGATGCACTCGATTGTACTATTTTTTATTTCACTATCGAAATAAAAGTCTTTTTATTTATTACGATTTATCGTTCGTTCGCCATGTAATATTTTTAACTGATATTTTCATCGATACGATATTTTTATTGTTTAGAAGTCGGTGGTTGATCGTTGTGTAGATAGGATTGCGTGGCGATTCGAGTGCAATATCGATGTTGTTAGCTGACGTTAATTAATTTTATACAGTTCTTAGTTGATTAAGTAAGTAGGTAATTAGGTTTTCATTGAACATTAATAAAATGCCAAGACGTCATACAGAAATTTGAAGTCATTTTGTGTCAAAAGTGTAGTGAAGAGGACAAAAGTGCATGTTGCAGAAAAACGTTATTATTTATAGGTCTTTAGTTTTTAATTTCTAATTATTTTTTCTTTGTTTTTTTTTTCAAGTTAAGTTCTGTATTTAAATTTGTTTAGAATAATATTTATAGGAACTAAAATTATTAAAGAGGGGTGAATCTTCGATACATTGAATAATTATAAAAAAAGTCATATACGGCAGCGCCATCTTCCGTAGGAGAAACCTCAGTTACTAATTAGTTATCCACATAATGTCACTAGATGGCGGTAGTATAGATAGCATTTTAAATTAATAAATTACTTTTAGTTATTTTTTAGTAACTTTCTTATAACCATAACTTTCGTCATCTTCTCAAGAAGCACGGTGGCCTAGCGGTTTCCTATGGTAGTGATAGAATAGAGAAAGTCTAAGTTCGATCTTTCGGAAATAATTTAATATTTTTTTTTAAATTTTATGTTCATTTATAAGTTTTTAATATGTTTATATCAATCTTACAATAATAATATACACAAAAAAATGAACTAGTTTTTTGTAAATATTATATATATATTTTTAGCGCCATCTCTCTATCCCATCTTTTTTCTATGAAAGGCACATCTATAATATTATACAATATAGTTTATAATTATTAATGTTTAAAATTAATATGAAGGAAAGTTCATTGAATAGTTTTAAAGTAACACTTTAAAATAATTATTCATTTTAACGTACATGTGTTTAAAGTTACTACTTCGATAAAATTATTAACTGATATTTTCAACCATTAAAATTAACAGTTAAAAATATTTATCAATTAACTTTTAGCGAAAAAATATTTTCAACCATTAACGCCGCCGTCTCTAATACCTACCGAGCGGCTGACTGCCGGCGGTCTAAAAGCCAGTGGACTGTCGCAAGCGTTCGTTATCGTACGCTCGTTCGCTGTGCACGTTGCGTCATTCATAAAACATCGATCCTTTGTATTCTATAGTTATTATTAAATAAGTATTGTAAATAGTGAATAAGTTTAATATATATGTTGATTGACATTTGTATGTTTTAGATTATTGTAAATAGTAATTTTGTGATTAAAAATCGCGTTTTAATAATATAAAACAATGCCGCCTGGCAATTTTTGTGAAGTTGATGGTTGTAGATCAAACAAAAGGAATAAAAACCTGTCATTTTTTAGTTTGCCTGTTGATGAAGAAAGGTAAGTACCTACCTAATGAAACTATTTTAAGTATAGGTACATTATAGAAACGTACTTATTTGGATGAATTTATAGAATAGAATAGGTTGGTTTTAATTACTTACTTTCAACATTAAAGGCGGATTTTGAGTCACAAAATAAAAATATAAATCTAAAAATGTATGAAACAATGTAGGTATGTATGAAACCGATTCCGTTCTGACGCGTCGCGACACGACACGTCAGACAATGACCTGTGACTATGTCTGCATTAAAGTTGTGACAACACATTTGGGGCGTGGGTTCGAATCCCGTTAGGAGGTAAATGTTTGTATGATGAATATGGATACCTATTTTAAAAAACATGGTTTATACTTCACTGACGAAAAATCACGGATTACTTTTTTATTTTATTTTATATTTTAAAATCAAAACCTATGATGTCTTTTTAATATTTTACACGTATACTATATTAAATTATCTTTCTAATTAAAATAAAGTACTTGTATGTTTCATCTGAAATAATTGTCAGAAAATAAACAAGAAAATCGCGCAAAAATCGCGAATATAGTATACGTGTAAAATATTAAAAAGACATCATATGTTTTGGTTTTAATATATAAAATAATATAAAAAGTAATCCGTGATTTTTCGTGAGTGAAGTAGATATAAATCATGTTTTTTAAATTAAAACAACGCTGTCACCACGCTTTCTATAAAAACAGATGCTCTATTCATGTAACTATTCAAGACAGTAGTTAATTGGTTTGGCTTAGAAGTACAACAGTTGTTACATGAAGCAACTGAGTGGATACCAAATTTCATAATAATAGATTCAGTGGTTTAGGCGTGAAAGCGAACTGACAAACAGACAGACAAAGTTACTTTCGCATTTATAATATTAATAGGGATTAATATACTTACGTATTAATATGCTCTAGTTATATTGTTCCTTTTTATCTTTTTAGGCGCAAAACGTGGGTAGAATTGATTGGAAGGCCTGATTTAGCAAGTCAACACATCAAACCAAAAAATCATATCGTGTGCTCTCTTCATTTTGAAGATTCTGCGATAATTAATATACCACGATTACGACCAGATGCATTGCCAACAAAATTGCTTCCAACTGTACCAACCACTGCAAGCTTCAACACTGAGTCAGAAGAACAAAAAACAGAAGAAAGAAAGGAAATATCTACTCAGAACAAATATGCTACTATTAGTATAATATCATCAAATAAACTTAAAGATGCTGATATGAAATCAGAATCCGCACAAACCACCCATGATACTACGACTCAGAATACACAAACCTTAGCAACTTTATCATCGAATACACCAAGAAAAAGAAAACTAAGTAACGATTTGCAGAAGTCAAAACTGAAGATAAGAAAACTGGAGAATGAATAAGATAAAATAAAACATGAATTTCAGTCCAAAGAATCACAATATCTTAAACGGTTTTCTTTCCAAACTGAAGATGATCTCACAAAAAGATTTTATAAACTCATTGAGTGGCAGAGCAATTTAAGAAACAAATCTAAAGGCAACCGCTACGATCCAGAGTTTAAGCTGTTTGCATTAAGTCTTCATTTTTCTAGTCCGCAAACCTATCGAAGTTTGAAGACATTTTTAGGGCTTCCAAGCGAAAGTACCCTGGAAAGATTTAAGATGGTAATTCCACCTAAATTCGATGGTCGTAATTTGGAGTTCCTATCAGCTAAATTAAAATCTATGCCAGAAAACGCAAAATACTGCACTCTATGCTTAGATGAAATGGATCTCAAGCGACATTTACATTATGACACCAGGCGGGATGAAATAATTGGTCTTCATAATATAAATGGAGAAGTTACGCCGGAAATTGCTTCTCATGCCTGTGTAATAATGCTCAGAGGCATTATTGTCAACTGAAAACAACCGATTGCGTATTCTTTCCTAGGTTCTCCAAAACATTACGAAAAATTAGAACACTGGTTGGATGAAGTTATTTTAAAACTTTTAAATATAGGAACTATTACCTAATCTGTGGTATTAGTATTAATTCCCATTCGATACGAATACGAAACTGTTTGTCAACATTTTAATTCCCCTAGTTTGTCAGTAGGAGTTGGTTCAATGCCATACCTACCATTTTTCGTTTTCAAGTAAAGCACAAACTTTGCAAGTACCAAGTACTTTACCTACCTATATGAATTAAAGGATTTTTTTATTAAGGACTGATCTGCATACTTTCTTTACTTAGGATTACATATTATTTACGCCGGTGGGCTGGGTTTCGAACTCGGGACCTATGTGTCTACGACAATGGACTACTACAACAGAAAAGTCATCCGCCAAAAATATACCTACCTATTCTTTGAAAAAGCATAAACAAAAACAAATTCGTTCCCGACTCGGGGACTTGTACTATTATGTATTGTGTGCTCGGGGCTCCAAAGAACTAACCAAAAGCATTGTTGTGTATCCTTTATTTTCTGTAGTTGCTTTGCTTTGTCCTGTTTGTAAAAAAACGAACCATTAAATGTTTAAAAAGGTTTAGGTAATTATTATTATAGGTGAAACGTTTTAAACTGAATAGGCATGGTATAGTTTAAATTAACCAAGCCGCCAATCTTCTTCACGACCCGACAGACAGACACTAATTGTATGTAGGCAAACACACTAGAATTTGTTTGCAACAAAATTACATGGCACCACAACAGATTGCGAACCAAACGCAACGCGCTCCGGGCAGACAATGATGCGTTTCGTTCACGATATTTTAATGATTGAGGTTGGGCTGTACCGCAAATTTTAATATAATCTATGATAACTTAGATTACTTAGGTCCATGCTTAGGTGATCTATTTCTTAGATCTTCCATTTGTGTGGGTTGCTCGACAGGGTAAATATTTTTCGGTAGACTTAGAGAGACCTAGTGTGCCTAGATTCTATTTGGCATAAAGCAGCGCCTGCTGGGTGCGTAGCGCGAGTTTTGCTTGACATTCAATCAATTTATGACGAGAATTTAAATTTAAAACACCTCCCCGTGATAAATAAGGTGCGTTAAAATTTTGCCCTTCAAATTCTTGTTAAATCTCGCACTAGGCACCCTGAAGTGGGTGTCTTGCCAGCACCTGAATGAACTCGGTACTTAAACCACACCTAAAATAGTAAGGTTTATTATATTTTTTTGTTAGAATTAGAATATCGTAGGTGTTCGCCACAAAAACTCAGTGTTCCGTTGTCGGCACCAAAAAATAATATAGAATTTCCTTGAAATTTTCCTGGATTTAGCTAAGCTAGGATGCAGGTGGTCTATATTCCATCGTTGTTAACATCAGCAACTGATTGCTGACCTCAATTTTTAATGATAAAAAGAGAACTTTCTTACTTACTTACTTTGATGTAAATTTGTTAACCTAGATTTTTTATTTTTTGTTTTTTTATACATGTTGTGGTTGTCTTCTATAAGTATGTTCTGTGTTTATTTGTAATGGAAAGTGTTCTGCTATAATCGGGCATTTTTCAATATTTTTGACGCTGTAAGGGAGAAAAAAAAAATGGCACAAACAAAGAGAGGCCTATGCCCAGCAGGGGGTCGGGAGGGGCTGATGATGATGATGATGATGATGAAGGGAGAAAAGAGCTGGACACTTGCTGAGTTTCTTGCTGGTTCTTCTCAGTACAAGATCTCCCTTACAAACCGATGGCATAGTGACATTCACAAGAGCTACTTGTAGCCTAAACTGAATAAAACTATTTTGAATTTTGAATTTGAATTACAATACTCCACAACCATTATATTGATTGCTCTTTAAAAAAGTACAATCAAAAAAAAAATTTTCAAACAAATTCTAATTTAAGAATTAAGAGGATCAAGAGAAGTTATTCTCAAAGCATATTTCGTGTTCATTCCAGCGCTGCCTACTGCTCGCCGCTAACAAAGGCCGCACCGGAATCGTGCCAGCCGCCAGCAAAACTTTCTTCGGACCACGGCCAAGGCAAGAATGGGGTCGACGCATAGTGCATAGTCTGACAGCAGTGTGGAAAATGCTGTTTTTTGATTATAACCAGCTTACTTGCAATCAGCAAACTCTGACCAAAAAAAAGATCACGTTAATTGTATGAAAAAACATTTCATTAAATTCTAAACCAAGGACGTTACGAGTATTCTAAACTTTACAGAACTGTTCTGAACTTTTAGTGGCAATCACCGTAGCCGAGCAGTTTGCACACAGGACTTTGGGTGGCGCTAACTCTGAGGTCCCGGGTTCGTTTCCCGGTTGGGTCAATGTCGAAAACGAACTTTTCGATATTGTGTCGGATCTGAGTGGTTGTGGCAACACCGTTGTTTCTGATTTCCATAAAACGAGTGCTTTTGCTACTTACCTTGGGATCAGAACAATGTAAGTATGCGATGTTGCCTAATACAATTTTTTAAATTACTTTATTAAAATAAATAAAACGCTACCAAATATATATAATTTATTTCGTTTCTACTAATGGTTCTTTTTATCTGCGAGTTTTTAACTAGGGTTGGCAACTTTTTGAAAAATATAGTCATCAATAAAAATGAGAACTAACAGGATTCTTATCATTTTTCTATATACTTATATAAATTAAATTTATTGACATTCCTCGGTGGCTGAGTGGCGCACGGTACGGTACCCAAAGGTTCTGGCTTCTAATCCCAGGTCGAGCAAAGTGTGTTTCGGACTTGTGTACATGTACAGCCCGCGGTTTTGTGTGTATGATCTGATCACCAACATGAATTTGGCAAGCGTGGTGATTACGCCATTACTTACCCATCAAGTGTAACATGACTTGATTTCAAAGATATAGACAAAGGCCTATATGCTAAACTTAACATATTATTTATTTGCATCATCATCATCATCATCATCATCTCAGCCAAAAGACGTCCACTGCCCAAAGGCGTCCCCCAAGGATCCCCACAACGACCGGTTTTGTGCTGCTCGCATCCAGCTATTTGCATACCGGAATGTAAATACTATTTAAGTTTTTTTATTTATTCATATGCTATATTCTTGTTCTGCTATTCTTCACTGTGCATGTGGGTCAATATGGACGCAGGCCTTCCAATTTATTCCATGGGCATTAACACGAGAAGATGAGCCATAACAACCCACCAAGTTGACCTAAACCGCGTTGATGAGTTTTAACATCTGTCATTTTATATATATACAACAACCGGGACTAATGGCTTAACGTGCCTTTCAAAGTGCGAAAGGAGCCAGGATAGTTCAGTCACCCATCTAATAATATGGCACTGCGAAAGTCGCTTACAATTCACGATATCTACCCGGACGCTAAATGTAGCTTCGTCTCGGCTTACTTATAAAGAAGCATGCTTATAAAAAGTATAAATCATAATTTATATTAGAGATTTATTTATTTAATCCGAAATGACTGTTTACCTAAGGTAATTACCTTAGATTATATACTTACATTCGTCCAAAGACAAGTTATACAATATAAAAACAATTAAGTATTACACAAAATTTAAAAAGTATGAAGTTAAATGTAAAATAAAAAACCAAATACTTACGTATTTTTTAAAGTACTGTCTGCCAGTGCCAACCCTAGTCTTAACTGACGCGTATTCATTTCTGGGTGTGTAGGGAGGGTGAGGGGGTGAAATAGGGGTGTCTCTTAACTGCCAACGGTCGTATCGATTTTTTTCTTTAGTGGTACTGGCATTTTAAAACAAACTTGAGAATCTATTTGCAACTACATATGTCTATTTTTTTCGTTTTCTATGCTATATAAGTAATGTGTGACGAGTTTTCTAACCATGGATTTCATCATCATACTCATCATCAGCGCAATTTTATGTCCCCACTGCTGATGCTGATGGTTGTTAACGACTGCTATTGCAGCCGGGACCAACGGCTTTACGTGCCTTCTGAAGCACGGAGGAGTTCGAAATGATAAATTTTTGGTCACCCATCCGATGACCGACCTTTGCCAAAGTTGCTTAACCTCAGCACTCACAGACCGGGCGCGTTAACCAGTTCTCGATCTTAAATAGAGTAAAAGTATTGTATCTTTCTTTGTATGTTACCCCAAGACAGGCAAGTCGGTTTTAAGACGACGACACCTCGATTTGTGGACATTCAAAAAGGCTGATCCTTAGTGGCGCTGTCGTAAGGTCCAAAATACGTAGCGCCTGCGACAATTGAGACCGTAAATTGACAGATTCTATAAAATATTTAAAAATAATTATTGGTTTTAGTTATCTAAATATGCAGCTACCAAATTACGAATATTGATGTTATCAATGTATTTGAGTAGTTTCCAAGCATGAAATTAAGTAATTTTGTCGTAATTTCAACAATAGTGATTTTTTTGTGATGTTTCCAAAAATAATTATCTATCGCGTCAAAATTGAACAATCGTGTATTTGAGGTAGCAGATTCAAGATCTAAGATATCAATCTAAGGCTTTCGAAGGTTTTCTAGAGGGAACGGCATCACGCACTACTGCGTATCCCCGTGCCCTGCTAGATTCTCCGAGGGGTTCGGATCGGATCGAGAACTGACTTGGACATATTCCTAATGACAGTCCTATTAGCCCATCTAGAAAAGCTTAATACGAGTATGCATTACTCGTATCAAGCTTTTCTAGATGGGCTAATAGGACTGTCATTAGGAATATGTCAATAGCGCAATATAAAAAAACGAAGCAAGTGGGTTTATGTAATAGAATATATATACAAACTACAACTAAGTTTATCTTACGGAATTACTAACGGTCCGAAACACAACAAATGTTGGAACAGGAAAGTAGCGTCGAACACGCCAACCCTGGAAGGGGTGGGGGTGGCCCTCAGGGCTGCGGTGACCTTCACAGAGCCCTCCAAGCCGGTAGCACAAAAAGATATTGCAGAAGGTAAGCTACATGCAAACGCGTTAGACTAGAGCAACCTTAGAGCATTAAACCAAAGAGCAACGCACACGACAACCTCTCACGGGGATCCATATTGGCTCACCTTAAAGTTTTTTACCCGAAATTGTTATTCCTACCGATTTGTAATCCGAATGATCACTCTTCCTAAAATTTCTTCCTAAAGTTTTTATTCACACAATTTGTAGTACTACAGACGATGTTGATAACACTCATGTTTCCGAAAATTGTAATTAATAATATCACTAATGTAAATATATTTAAACTCCTAAATGTTGTTTTTCATAACGCTTTTATCCTTAAACATACTTTCCATTATAAATGTTCAAATAATTTTTAACGCAAATTTTGTTGCGAACAAATTACAAAAACACAAATGTTGAAAAAATTTCCACGGAACGTAGTTAGTGACGGTACGAGTAGTTGTTGACATTGAATGGGCGCCTTTGGCTTTCAAAGTAAAATGTGTTGAATAATTTCGGCGGGCTGGTTAGAACCACGATAGCTCAATTGGAAGAGCACCTGACCTGGTATGTCAGAAGGGTGCAGGTTCAAATCCTGCTTGTAGAAATTTTTTCAACATTTGTGTTTTTATACTTTCCATTGTAAAGTAATGTTGTAGCTTCTGGCACTCGCCGGCCGCTACGTTTGTTTATGTCAACCTAAACCGCTCGTCGTTTCGCTCCTCGCTAACCTAAATTCAAATAAAAAAGATATGACTTTAAATAATAGTGTAACAAAATGGAAAACAAATAATAGGAAAATAGATGTTTATTGCTATTATATATACATTATGAAGTTTTGAATTATGAACATTAGAAACAGAGTAGTTAGGAATTGTCGTTGTTAGGATGAACAATGTAAGGAAGAACATTTTCGGAGTTCCAATTAACGAAGTTAAAAATTTAGGTGAACTTTGGCGCACCCCACTCGCGGACACGAGTTGTGTTTTGTTTACTATCCGTATTCATTCGATTACTTTACAAAAATGAAGTATGGCATTGAAGCAGCGCCTCCTGGCGACATAGGTACGAGAAGAGTTAAGATTTGCCATACAAATTCTCGTTATCGATAACATGATCTCTACGCACCCTGCGCTCGCGCTGGTTCGAGTGGTTGTGAGATTCCGTGTCCGAGAGCTATGCATTCGTTGCTCGAGCGCGGTATTATGAAGGGACTCGCACCACATAGGTAGCATTCGTGATGGGAATCCCAACTTGAGGAGAGGGGCTTGGAGAGAGGAGCTCGATGGTGCAGTGGTTACCGCGTCCGGTCTGCGAGGGCTGAGGTTTAGCAAATTTCGCAAAGGTCGGTCTTTGGATAGGTGACCAAAAATGTATCATCTCGAGCTCCTCCGTGCTTCGGAAGGCACGTAAAGTCGTCTCGGTCCCAGCTGCATTAGCAGTCGTTAACAACCACAAATCCGCACTGGGCCCGCGTGGTGGTTTATGGCCCGCTCTCCCTATCCATCCGTAGGGAAGGCTCGTGCCCCAGCAGTTGGGACATAAAATGAGCTGATGATGATGATGATGATGATGTCCCCAACTTGGAAGTTAACCAAGTTAGACCCTTTGAGAGAGAACTTCTGGCCGAAGGGTGTAGTGTACAGACATTTTCGTGGAATATTTTTAAAATAATTATTAATAATAATATTATTAAAAAAATATTTTTTTTTTAATATTTTGAATATTTTTTTATAACTTGAAAGCGCCACCGAAACGACATAGAAAGTGTCAAAGTAACGATTAATAGATAGCTTAAGTTTTATATTACTAACAAAAATTGTTTTAATTATGTAATAAATGTTAGACTTTAAGATATTCCTATATAGGTCATCGTAGCCTGAAATAAAGGAATAATTATTATATTCTTCTATTAAGCTCACCTTCTACAGTGTCCTTATTTAGTGGCTGCAATCTCCACAACAACTCCCGCTTAATTACTGCAAAATGGATTTGGCAATGCATTCGCACTCCTACATTCCATTTTATATGCTTATACAATAGTACCTACTGTAGTGGCACCACCAGTGTTCAACAGGAACCATTGATCGACACCTTTTTTCCCTTAATCATTAAAAATAAAGGATGTTTTACTTTAGCAATTACTATTGACTCTTGAGCGAGTATCGCGCATAAGTCGATTATACTTTCCACACATCGACGGTTAAAAGGCAAAATAGCTTAAGCGACACATAAGTCGACATTGAAAGAAAGAAAATAAATTTTTATTTGGTTCATAAAACTAAATAAAAAAATGCATCATTATATTACACAAGCTTAGAGGTTCCAGAACCAAAAAGGCACATTGTTGAGCTTTATAGAGATTCAGAATCAGCGTTTTTTCTGCGTCGTCGTATGAACTGGGTTTCATTCAAGTTAATGAAGGAAGTCTGAGGAAAGACATATATTTTAGTAAAGGAATTAACTGCAAAGCGATAATTTTAGAAGATTTAACCGGATTCGACACCCGGTTGTGTAAAGACATCGACCTATTCAAAACTGTCAAATTTCTTCAATAAAGGTACGTTTCCTAGACGGACTGCAGACTGCAACCGCAGTGCGGCACTGCGTTGCGGTTGACCGCAATGGCACCCTGCAGCTGGGCGAGTCGAGACTGAAGAGAAACGAGTAAATCTTGTCATTGAGCTCAATCGGGTATTGGACCTCATATCTAAATACATACATACATACATCACGCCTTTTTCCCGGAGGGGTAGGCAGAGACCACCTCTTTCCACTTGCTGCGATCCTTACAGACTTCTTTCGCTTCATCCACATTCATTAGTCTCTTCATACACGCTCGTCGGTTTAGGGTACTCTTGACCTGACCTTTTTTAAGGACTTCCCCGATTGGATCCAGGTACTTTAGTCGAGGCCTTCCCCTACCAACATTTCCATCCATACTCGCCCTATATATACTTTTAGTCAGCCTGCTTTCCTTCATCCTCTCAACATTTCTAAATGGGGCTCCAATAATCTTGTTGAGTTTAGTGCCACGAAAACACAGGTATGCGCGTTCACGGCAAAAAAGTCGCCATTCCTACCCTTTCCCTCTCTTCAAGGCACGTCACTCGGCCTGCAGAGCAGTATTAACATGCTCGGTATGGAGATTCGCTGCGATCTGAACCAGAGGGACTTCATCGAAGCCGTGATAAAAACAGCGTCACGTAAACTCGGTGTCCTGAACAGGGTGCGGCGATTCTTTACGCCAGATCAGTTGTGTCTGTTGTATAAGACGCAGGTGCGGTCTTGCGTGGAGTATTGTTCGCACCTCTGGGACGGTTTCTCAAAGTACCTTCTCGATGCCTTGGACAGATTGCAGCGGCGCGCTATACGCTTTATCGGCAATGCAGAGGTCACTAATACTCTCGAACCCCTGCAATTGCGTAGAGATATAGGGTCACTCAGCGTCTTCTACCGCTTATACCAAAGCGAGTGCTCTGAAGAACTCTTTGACCTTATTCATCTGACCTTGGTCATGGGATGGGTGACCAAAAATTTATCATCTCGAGCTCCTCCGTGCTTCGGAAGGCACGTAAAGCCGTCGGTCCCGGCTGCATTAGCAGTCGTTAACAACCACCAATCCGCACTGGGCCCGCGTGGTGGTTTATGGCCCGTTCTCCCTATCCATCCGTAGGGAAGGCTCGTGCCCCAGCAGTGAGAACATAAAATGAGCTGATGATGATGATGATGATGATAGGTTGATGTGCAGGCGTCTGTACATTTAGTTCTATGTCATATGGTTTGTTTATTATGTTTCATTAATTGAAGAAATAGGACATTTGTACTAGAGAGTTGTTTTTTAATGTATGCCGCGTTACGCTTACGAGTTCGACGATATAGTTTCTTAGAATTTTCCCTATTACCTAGACTTGGCTCAGACTTCACTGTACCGACATACCTACCTAACGGTTGAAATATTCACCTGTAAATACACGTAAAAACGTTTTTTTTACATAAACAGTGCGAGGTTGGCATGTGCTGACCACTGGCTGGAATGCCAGGCATTCGAAAAGCACGCCACCCCCGCATTTCACTATGTCAAGCCCAGTAGGGCGGAACATATACTAAGTACGTGTACTATACTTACATAGAATTTTGATCTACATGTGTGTCACCTCACCGCACTATTAAAGCGCTACAATTGAGCACAAAATAATGAGATTGCAGAAGGTAAGCTTAGGGTTGCTATACTGTTTTTCACTACATTATACGTTTTGCTGTTGAACAAAAATAAAGTATACAAAATACTGTTTTCGTTTTCGTCACTGTGAGAGGGTGCTGTGTGCGTTGATCCAGCGCGGTATGTATTAAGCTTTGGTACCTTCTGGGTTCCTTTATTTTGTGACTAGCTGTGCCCCGCGGTTTCACCCGCGTTAATTAGTCATAGCGTGATGTAATATAGCCTTCCTCAATAATGGACTATTGGAATTCGAACCAGTAGTTCCTGAGATTAGCGCGTTCAAACAAACAAGCAAACAAACTCTTCAATTTTATAATATTAAGTATAGATTTGAGTTTTGAGTCCTTACAGCCCTTCGGCACATAATAAGCAGGTTGCAGAAGGTAGCTTACATACATACTGTGTTCACATGCAATATGTTTTTTTTTGGATAGAGATTTCTGATTGCCTCAGACGGCATTTTCAGTTTCACCGGGCTTGTTTAGGGGCGGCGAGAAACTGTGTAAAGCGAATCACCTTTGGAGGTTTTCTAGAGGGAACGGCATCACGCACCAGTGCGTGTCGCCGTGCCCTACTAGATTCTCCGAAGGGTTCGGATCGGATCGGGAAGCGAAACAACCCGAGGGCGCCCCTAAAGGTTCGGATCTTGGCTCGGGTTGACCAGGCCGTGGAGGGGGAGAGAAGCGCCCAGGTACATGTCTGTACCTGGTACTTGTAGAGAGCGTGTGAACCGGTTCTACGTACACTTGTTCTACGAGTACGGTGTCTTGGGCCTAAACTAGTGTGCATGTTTAGTGTATTCTGTAAATGTGTAGTGGCATTTAGAGGATCAGGCGGGGGGACACGCAATAGTGCGTATCCCCGTTTCTTACTAGATTCGGAGGGGTTCGGATCAGATCGAGAGTTAGGACCTCGGCTCGAGTTGACAACCTCTCTCGGACAGGGAAATTTCGTGTCCGAGAGAGATTGTCAACTTGTTATTGTCAGTTGCTCGAGTGCAGCCAGTCCGCTCGGTAGTTAAGTCATTTCGACATAGGCAGCTTTACTGCAGCCAATCCGTCCGATAGTTAAGTCAGCCGACATAAGCAGCTCCACTGCAGGCAGTCCGGTTAGTTACTCCTTATGTGTAACGCCATTGTTAGTTACCGCGCCACCCGGCGCGCGTTCCGATAGCCTACGAGGTCCACAAGACCATAGGCAAACCCCAGGGGTCGTTTACTGGGTCGGTCTTCCTCCTTGAAAGAGGAGAAGGCCAGCCCCAGATCCACTGGAATCTGTGTGCAGATTTTTCCCCTGGGTCAACAAAAAAAAAAGCGCCTTTGTAAGAAGCTTACTTTCTGCAGCTTCCTTATTTTGTGCCTTCTGTTAGTCGCTTTCAATTCGGTTCACTCGAATACCCGATAATTTCTGGGCAGAGAGAGCCACAGCATTGACACCGTAAAATTACAAATGGAGTCGTCGTGACCGACCACGGTAAAGATGGTGCGAGCAATTGGAATCCAGTGTGCTACGTGCGATTTTTAATCACCATTCGATCACGTTTACGAGTACGAAAGTTTGTATGGTATATTGGTATTGAAGCAACGCCGATATTAAAAAATGCGCCGTACTGAGGGCACAAAATAAGGAGGACGCATAAGGTTAAGACGACACTGGCGCTGTCATAAGGTCGAAAATACGTAGCGCTTGCGACGATTGAGACCGCAAATTTAAAAAAAAACAAAAATCTTTTAAAAAACTTATTGGTTTTAGTTATTAAAATATGCAGCTACTAAATTACGAATATTGATGTTATCAATATATTTAACTGTTTTCCAAGCATATCAATTAAGTAATTTTGTTGCAATTTGAACAATAGTGTTTTTTTGTGGTGTTTTCGAAAATAATTATGATCGAGTCAAAATTATACAATCGTGTATTTGAGCAAGCAAATTCAAGATAAAGACATGAGTTTACCTGTTCTTACCAACATTTCAGAGTCGTGAGTCAAAAATTATAGTCTTAAACTATTCGCCGAAAGTTAGTGCATTTTTTTAGTGTGTCGCCTTAATACATACTGAGCAACTCACACATAGACTCCATGCACGGACGCGGATCTCGGGACAGCTCGGAACAGTCAGAGCGCTGCTGTTGCGAGACTCCGTGCCCGTGAAAGGTTACCCTATGGTGTAGGGTGACCCTATCTCCGGATTTGATCTGAGATCTCAGGATTTTTAGGCTCCTGACAGGAGTAGATGGATAGATAGATAGATAAAACATTTATTACAAAAACCACAGACACATACATAAAACAAATATGGAATGGTTAGCAAAACATATTTTTTTTTAAAATAAATAAGCTTACATTATAATAATATATAATAATATAATAATTGTTAATTAATTATGAGGCATATGTGTGTGCTGCACTGCAGCAGTCCAAAAAGGTCGTAGCTCAGTGATACACTTGCCCGGGAGCAAAACGCTGATTTTCACAGCCACAAAATAAATAAAAAAAATAAAAAAAACCACTTGGACAGTGCGGAGACAGTGATACCAGCTCCACCATCAGATCCGCAGATTGCGGCCGGATTTTGGAAGTCTCAGGATTTTTCGATTTTTCAATAAATCACAGTACATTATTCAGAGTTTTTTTATAATATGACTCAATCAAAATAATATAAGACTTATTTATTAGTCATACATAAGTCATCATAACTTAATTCCAACTGCTGACGTTCGTGCGAGCCCGCGGCCGCTCGCGTGGCGGAGTGACTCGTGATTTCCACAGACACCACCGAATCCAGGTACCTACACAAAAACAGCGATTTTTTACAGAGTTGTGAGTTACGTTTACGACAATATCTCAGGACTTTTCTATGGAAATCATACTTTTTCTAAGGACTTTTAAATTTTCCATCTCGTAACCCCTACCTATGTGTGCGTCGCTCGAGCGCGATTGTATGAAGCTTGCAAGCTTGGCTTCTGCACTCTATCCTTTGTGCTAAGAGTGACACTCCATTGAAGCTGGGCTGAGTTGAGCTGAGCCGAGCTGTGTGGAAACCAATACTGGAGCCGAGCTGAGAAGAGTTGTTTATACAGGGTTATTTGAAAAACATCAACAAACTCGCACGACTAGATAGCTAACATCATAGACAACAACATTTGTTCTACGAGTTTTGTTATAACTCAATACATTCATTAAAAATTATTTTCCAAGCTTTTATTGTACTGTCGTGACATTTGTAAGTGTATGTTCCATTCACATACGAAAAGGCGACACGCGCGCGACGCTCGCGAATTCTACTATGCGCGCGATGCGATGCGCACAGAGATAAGAACATTCAGATGTAAAATTAAATTGATATTTATTTTTGTATAAAAGTAAAATGTGTCAAATTATCAAAAGTCGTAAAACAAATGATGTTGTTTAAGATGTTAGCTACCTAGTCTTACGAGGTTGTTGATGTTTTACAAATAACCCTGTATAAATGGACATGCCAGAAGAGTCATCAAAGGGCCAAGTTGGCAACATGTTGGCCCTTTGACAACCAAACACCAGCATACACGACAGTTTAATAAGAAATTAATAAATAAACAGAGTTTCTAGATAAGAAGTTTTAAAATCCAATATAGGTAATATGTAATTGTTTACCAACAACTATTATCATCACTCACCATCATTATACCATACCACTATAACTTACGCAACGCAATAGAAGTCAGTTTAGCTTGTCACCGTCTCTCGGTATATGTACTTACAGAGTTGGAACGTAGGTACAAACTAGACGCTGCACAGAGCACATCGACCTATCCAAAAACTGTCTTACTAATAAACAAAGAATAAGCTTCGTATAGTTATTCCATGTTTTGTCTCTTTCACTCTAATTTAAATGACGTTTACATGACAGGAACAAAACACGGAATAACTATTCGGAGCTCATTCTTTGTTTATTTGTAAGGCACATAAAGTTCAAAGTCTGTTGAGGTGACTGTTTGTGGTAGTCCTGATGTGCGGGCGTGTGTACTTGTATCTCTGTTACATGAAATGAACCACCCCTCCCACCCCCTCCTATTCCGCGACCCGCGACCCTGCCAACAAAGATAGTATAATGAATTTCCATGCTTTATTCGTACACAGCGAATGCGACCTACTAGCTTGCGGGTTAATTATGTAAATATAATAACAGGAATAAGCTAAACTATTTCTGGGAAAAGTCTACAGACAACAGAAAGTGTAAGGAATAAGTTGGAAGTTGGAATTGAGATTTACAAAGTATTCACTTTGAGCATAAATAGGGCAGTCAGTTGACTGATTTAATTAGTCAATAGAGTAACTTTTTAGCAGCTGTCAAAATTATATTCTCTAGTTGAAACTAGAAATTGTGGGAATAGTTAAATATGACGTCACTATCATTTATTTATTTATAACTAGTTGTCGCCTGCGACTTCGTTCGCAAAGACTACACTATCCCACAGGAACCTGCTCATCATCATCATCATCAGCTCATTTTATGTCCCCACTGCTGGGGCACGAGCCTTCCCTATGGATGGATAGGGAGAACGGGCCATAAACCACCACGCGGGCCCAGTGCGGATTGATGGTGTTGTTAACGACTGCAAATGCAGCCAGGACCAACGGCTTTACGTGCCTTCCGAAGCACGGAGGAGCTCGAGATGATAAATTTTTGGTCACCCATCCGATGACCGGCCTTTGCGAAAGTTGCTTTACCTCAGCACTCGCAGACCGGGGGCGTTAACCACTGCGCCATCGAGCTCCTCTCTCAGGAACCTGTTACCGGGATAAAAAGTATCCTATGTCCTAATCCGGGTCATGGTCTGTCTATGTGCAAAGTTTCATCCAAATCCGCTCGTTCTTTTTATTCATTTTTATTTAAATAGAAGATAACATTGAATTGTAAACATTAAAGTTTAGATCAGACGATGCACCATTTAAATAAGGATACCAATACCAGTTTCATTATTAATGTAATTTGAGTGTTTAATTGCAACTTTTTAGATTACAGAAATTCATGTTTTAATTCAAATCAAAAATGGCCGTTTAAAAATACCTAGGGTATAGGCACATAGTGCCCGACACAATTTTCATCACCAAAAATAATATTGGTTCTTCTTTTTTTATTTATGGCATGTTTTGTGTCTACTGCTGAACACAATTCCGCCAACATCACGAAGGTAGCCAATACACGGAAGGATTCGTATGGAATAAAAACAGAAACATATACTTCAGGTTGGTCATTCATTAAACAAATATTGGTTTTCATTTAAAATTTACGGGATGACAGCTACAGCTACGAAGCAGGTCAAAGTCAAAGTCAAATAATTTTTATTCAAATTAAACTTTAGAAAAGTGCTTTTGAATCGTCCAAACATTTTTTTACCTACTACCAATTCAGGACGTCTATTTTTAGGGTTCCGTAGCCAAATGGCTAAAAACGGAACCCTTATGGATTCGTCATGTCTGTCTGTCTGTCTGTCTGTCTGTCTGTCTGTCCATCCGTATGTCACAGCCCCTTTTTTCCGAAACTATAAGAATTATACTGTTGAAACTTGGTAAGTAGATGTATTCTGTGAACCGCATTAAGATTTTCAAACAAAAAACAATAAACCATAGGTACGTGTGGGGTATTTATGGATAGGTATTCAAAAGTGATATTGAGGTTTCTAATATATTTTTTTTCTAAACTGAATAGTTTACGCGAGAGACACTTCCAAAGTGGTAAAATGTGTGTCCCCCCCCTGTTACCTCTAAAATAAGAGAATGATAAAACTAAAAAATATATATGATGTACACTACCATGCAAACTTCCACCGAAAATTGGTTTGAACGAGATCTAGTAAGTAGTTTTTTTTTAATACTTCATAAAGTACGGAACCCTTCGTGCGCTAGTCCGACTCGCACTTGGCCGGTTTTTTTAGCTGTGGAGAAGAATGTGGTTGGTAAGCTTTAAGTAATGTCGGTATTCAATTGTAACGAACGACTAAAATATACGCTGACCCCCTATTTTCAATGATTAAAGAATAAACCGAATGACAGACCGAATGTCAGGCGAGCGAAGCTGCGGGCGGAAGCTAGTAGTTCTAATAAAAGCAAAACAATTTTGTGCGCATTGGCTGTGATCCAGTGAGGGTTTCTCGTGCTAAAATAACTCTGCAGTGTCGCCACATCACGTCCTGACATTTTTTGTTGATAAATCATTATCTATGCGACATGCTATACAAGAGTTAGATGTCTCGTAGCCAAATGTGTAAATAATGTTTGTTTTCAGTAAAACTTGGTCGTAAACAAGGCAAGCTACATATCATATCGTCGCTGGTCAGTAGTTGAACATTATGTATTCTATGGTTGAACGTAGGTAGGTCTAGGTATTTCTAACTAGTACTCGTATTTGAAAAAAAAATAGTAAGTATAAAATTTTATTGAAATTGATTGAGAGAATTTTGAAAAGTGACGTTGCACTGCGCACTGTTTTGTTTCATTTGCCAACACTCATGCACACTCACGAACTCTTAACGGTTAATAATCCACCATTATTTCACATTAATATTCGACATGAAACAATTTTTAGAAAATAAAACAAAACCGCAGACATGACTCTTCACTTTCCCGCCAAGAAGCCCTAGTGAGACAGACACAGATAAAGGCAGTTTACTTATATAGGTTAAATTTTACTGAATGACGGTTAAGATGCAAGTCTCCGAACTCCGTCATTTATACACCGATTTGGAAAATTCTTTTTTCATTTGAAAGGATATACTTCCAGATTGGTCCCATTTTTATCAAAATTCGATTCTGATGATGGAACCTTTAAGGAATTGAGGGAACTCCTCAAATATAGTAGGCATACCTATAGAGATTTTGGTATTTTCAGCAATAAGTCAAGCATTTGCATTCAGAAAGTATCATTTGATGAAGTGTAACTGATGATAACCAGAACTTTTTTTCTACCTTTTAATAACCAATGTACTTTATTTGCACATAAAAGGTGGCAACCCTAGTCCTAAGCCATAAATAAGAAGATACCTACGCTACCTAGCTAGGTACCTCATGCATGATCGAAACACTATTAAGAGAATTCCATTTGTGCGTTGTTGTACACCAAATAATCGCAGTGCTGTTTGATCGAAAAGACAATTGCGCGAAAGTACACCCACCCGCCAACATTCGATCACGTTAACGAAAACGAGAATTTGTATGGCGAAATTTTAACTCTTGTCGTAAGCCGCCAGGAGGCGCTTCTTCAATGCCATACTAATTTTCGTTTTCGTAAACGTAATCGAATGAATACGGACAGTCAACAAAACTACCACAAACTGTCAAATTACCTCAATAGACTTTGAGTCTTATGTACATGGCATATGGTTGAACATTTATTGAAGAAATTTTACAGTTTTGGATAGTATAATATGCAGGCGTCTACGTCACGTTACATCGACAATACGTTACTTCGAAAGCGACATATTACTGTGAGCTATAGAGATAGGTAAAATTAAATAGAATGACACACGCTGAATTATATATTTATCATCATCAATGGTCTAGTGGTTAAGACCGCCGGTTTAAAGTTAAACCCAGAGGTCCCGGGTTCGATTCCCAGCGGGGTGTACTCGGTTTGGTTGGTGGTAAGGCTTGTTTGTCCGCCTGGCTAGCTACCACTATAATGTCGCCATACCTTCAATGTTTGTAGCATTGTTGTGTTCCGGCAGCTAGAGATAAGATAGACAGTGCCTCAGTAATTGAGGATGTTTTAACCCACCAGCTTGTCATTAGACCACATTGGCAATGGCGCGCCAAGATGATGACAATAATGACAATGACAAGATCACCGGCCAGAAACCAGAAGTTCGGGGTTCGATTCCAGCGGGGGGTACGCATTGTACTCAGTTTGGCCAGTGATAAAAATGTTTTTGGCTAGTTATAAAAATGTTTTTAGTCCGCCTAACTGACAATCGAAACTACCATCTAACTTAGAATCTAAGTCAGCAGCGGTAAAGATCAAAAAATTGAGGAATAGCTTAGATTTTCTTAAAGAAATTTCTGTTTGTTTTATAATATAAGGTTCTTTGCAAACGAGTGGCAATGACTAGACCACCTTTAATTTCAAAGTGTGAATCGGTTCATAACATAATATAATAACTAATCCCTATGCTCTATGGTCTGCCTATTTCTGTAGGTAGCAACAACACAACTGAACAATATAAACGACAAAAACCCTACTATATCTAGGTATTAAAGATAAATTATCTACCATTATCGTAGCAAATTACAAAGATAACTATAGGTAGGTAGGTAGGTAGGCATCGTTGTACATTAGTGCACCGTCACCAACGCAAGTCCTTGAGAGGCGGCGTAGAACGGCACCTACTAGGCCGCTTCTATTAGGCGCTAACTTGAATACACAATGCTTAGTTTATTTACGAGCCAAATGACTGCACCTAGCGAAAAGCGAAGCAGATAACTGTCTGCGGCTGCGAATGCTATCTCGGCGCGTAACTTCGGGCTGCGGGTCGCCCGGGTTAGGTTAATTAGGCTATATTTCGTAGGTATACAGCTCTCTATTGAAGGCTGAAGGCCTTCTAGATTTCGCCGCTCTCGGCTCTCGACTCGACACTTTCGTAATCCGTGGAAACGTGGGCTTCGAATGGCGCGGCGGGCTGGCAACGCCGCGCGCGCGACCGACGACCTCGCGTTATCGCCACCAGCGGTGACGTGATACCGCGAAAAGGTCACCAGTCGCCAGCGCTCACCATCCGCCGATGTCTTCGCCATCTAAACAATCCCAGTTTCAACATAGGACCCCATAAGTACACCAGCCACGAAAAAAAATATTGCGACGTACGTGGCGTCCGCGTCCACTGGCGGCGTCTCGCTCTCGCGCGCCCGCCGCCGCTTCCCTCGGCCCCGCCCCCTGCGACGGCAGCGCCGCCACGCGGCCGCACCGCGAAGCGTATACGTCGACTACACACCGTTGCCACTCCGTACCTATAATTTCGCTCGACGTAAATTTCGACCTAAACAGTTCAATGGACTTTTAGAAAACTCAAAACGCGTCAGTAGTCTCAAAAAGGTCTTGTGTTACGTAGTTAAATAAACAGAAGTGTTGTAAAAAGCTTTGTTTTCGTTATATTTGTGATATCATAGTGCGAGTTGCGTGTCCGTGCGTGAGATCAGTGAGCACAGTCCCGTTGGAAGGTTCCACGTCAGTTTTTAGCTAAAAGGTAAGTGCTAAAACGTTGTTCCTAAGTGCAAACAGTGAGCTAAGTGTTGTAACTAGGTTAGGTTCGGTGTACGAAGTAAATAATGTAGTTCACATCTACTACTTTTCCTGATGCTAAAAGCGGCCGTGATTTCACCTAACTGCGCAAATTGTACGTGGAAAAGTTTTAAGCGTATAATACAGTGCATTTTAAGTTATTTAGTAGTTCCACGTGGTCAGGAAACCGGGATTATGTAAGGTGTGATAAGCTTATCACTGTGCTTCGAGACTACTGAGTTATTTTCGTCTCCGAATGCCCTTTGGCCAACACTGAAATAGCGGTGCAACTGACACCTTACAGCATGTTTTAAAATGGTACATAACTACGGGCTATGATTCGGAACATAGTCCGTAGACATGGTCAATCAACAGTTACATTAAAAATAATGAAACCGGTGTGGACACAATGTATTTAAGACTGCATATCCGTATGAACAGTTCACATGTGAAACTAAACAAAGAAAACGAATTGTAGTGAATAATTCCATTGTCAGTTGCTATATCGCATTTCTGGAATGTGGCTAGAGTAGCTTAGCATCATTAGAAGTGAAGCACCAGAACTCTAAGTAACTCTAAATAACTCTTACCTACCTATCATTCATTACTACAGGAAAAATTAGGAACCTTATAATTTCTAGTCGTAAAGGAGAAAGTAACAAAATTAAAATGCCATCAACTAGGTATACGCGTAGGTAGGTAATAAAACTTTCTTTAGCTCTCAACATCAATCTCATAAATAAAATTTAATTAAAAACCTTTTCTTATCTGTCGCTTTCGTAACAAAATGCAAGTAAAGTATACACTAACTAAATGCATGCGTTGACTTGGGTGACAATAGTCACTTTAAAAATGCTTTTAACATATTTTTCGGAAAGGTTTAAAACATACTGATTAATTTCGGATGGGTGACCAACCAGCCTAATGCTAGCTAGCTTCTATAACGGGGAAGGTTTATCTGTATCAAAAAGACTTGGCAAACCATACATTGTAAAAATTCTATTAAAAACCCCTAATTCTAGGCATGTGCATCAAAATGAGAACTCCAGACAATTTGAAATCATGTAGGTAGGTATCTTCCTTTACATCGAATATTTTAATAAAAACATATCCTGTGCTAGGTATGTAAGTATTTATAAATTAAACAAAGTGACCTGCTTAACGATATCACCTAAATAATCAAATCAGTCTGCAGGTATTAATAATTATCAATGATTAAATTAAACCTTAAATTGAATCAATCATACCTACCTACCTATTTTGTCGGCGTAAATAAATGTTCAGAATAGAAGTAGGTAGGTAGTAAGTAGCGGTACCAGTATGGTTGGCAACTTTTTTTTAGACCAAATATAGTATTTTTGGATTCAGTACCCATAAAAATATAGTAGATACAGGGAATTAATTAAAACAATATACCTACCTAGTAAATTAAAAAATTGTTATTTTATTTCTTAAATTAATATTTTTTGCTGCATTGAGCTTTTATTATTAGGTTTTTATTTTTAAGGAACGCTTCGTAACTATTATTACAATCTACCTAATTATAAGTTACAAAACACCATATAAATATTTAAAAACACCATTAATTCTGCTTTTTATCAGACCGATACTGTCTCTGTTGCGCTCATCTTTCCACTTTGTGTTCATCACAGAAAACTATAGTAAAAATATAGTAGTTTCGCCTACTACTTATAATATATTTTTAAAATAATAGTGTTAAACACCTTAAATAGTAGGATACTATATTAGTTGGCAACCCTAGGTACCAGTGTCCGACAGCAACCAGATATCGTCACATTTTTCCCTTTAACAATTATAAATATGGGATCAGCAACAGCTTTTTGACTTTAGCTACACTACAGACTACCTACCATCTTAGTTATCGTCCAATTAAATTTTGTATATTTTTTTGGAGACGAAAGCTGTTACCTATCAAATGCTGTGTGGAACTCTGGTGTCACCTACCTATGTCTTGCGCGATTGAGAGACAAGATTCTACTGAATGGCAATTTGGCAATAATAATACAAATAAAAAAGAATCATTCAAATAGTTTTCTGTACTTATGGGCCAGGCTCTAATATGGTGGTAATCATTTATTTATGAAAAGGCACAATAACAGACATCAGACCGAAAAAAATTAAATAAAAAAAGAACATGTCCAATTAAAATTGTTCTCATCATTTATTTACAAAATAGGTGAAATTATGAAAAAAAAAAAAAACAAAATTAAGTAAGTGAAGAAGTATGATGGTGAATGATGATAGATATTTAGACAACATCACATACATTGTTCTGATCCCAAGGTAAGTAGCTAAAGCACTCGTTTTATGGAAATCAGAAACAACGACGGTACCACACACCACAACCACCCAGACCCGACACAATATCGAAAAGTTCGTTTTCGACATTGACTCGACCGGGAATCGAACCTGGTCCTCAGAGTTAGCCCAAAGTCCGGCGTGCAAGCCACTCGCCTACGAAGGTCGTCGAAAGATAACATAATTGACGACCAAAATCTTCGCCATTCAGGTAGGTACAATTAGGCTTTTTTTTTGTAAACCAATCTGTGCGGTTTCAAATCTCGCTCATATAACATCGACACTTTCAATTTAATGAATTTTACTGTTCTATGCTTTGTTATATTTCGAGTTGCATATGTACTCCGGAAAG
The DNA here is from genome assembly GCA_963082485.1 of Eudonia mercurella. Taxonomy (NCBI): domain Eukaryota; kingdom Metazoa; phylum Arthropoda; class Insecta; order Lepidoptera; family Crambidae; genus Eudonia; species Eudonia mercurella. The sequence goes on along the minus strand of OY720044.1, from coordinate 14,048,087 downwards.
TTCTTCGCTTTCATGTCAAAGAGTAGTTTCACAACTTCCGCACCTAAATAAATGAGTTCCTATTCCTACCTAGAACTAGGGTTGCCAACAAACATACGAACATAGGAAAAAAATATTACAATATTGTACATGGTTTTATTAATTATAGTAATGTTTAAAACCATCGTTCTGTATTAAGCCTTTTTATGTATCTATGCATATTTTCCATCATCATCAGCCCATACTAGTCCACTGCTGGTCATAGGCCTCTCCATATTGTTCGGAATCAAGTCTCCACCTCACCACAGGACCATTCCGATCCATTCCACGCCTTTGAGCTCCCACACATAAACACGACACGACTACGTCGCGTTGTACCACGAAGCGGAGTTTGTCTAGTATTTGACAAGCAATAAGGTTTTGTACTAGCCTGGCGCAACGCTTATTTTTGCGATGCGACGACGTCGTATCGTGTTTATTTGTTTCGGCCCTTTTATATCAGATATGAAGTATTTTTGATAAGTATTTTTTTATTTTAAGGTATGTATAAAGTCTAGGCAGTACAACACAAGTACCTATGCTCGGAAATATGTACACTAGACACAAAGAATAAGTTAGACTGAAAACTGAAAACTTTTATCTTATTGCCGTCTTACGCATGCACTGGGGCCAGGGGCCACCCCAGGACATGTGGGACTCTACTCTTCCCTCGACCCTTGTCCAGTCATGAAGAGCTCAACAGGAGAATCCCTCTAAAAAACTCTCCTCTGGAGTGGCTGGCAAGAGCTGGATGAGAGAAGCCGTGGTTTGCTCTCAGTGGCGTGCACTTAGAGAGGTCTATATCCAACTGTGGACTAATATAAGCTGATGATGATCCCTTTTCTGTCACGAGGATGTCTCAAGACCACAAACGGCAAGCACAGTTTGGTCGACAATCCTGCATGGACGTAACCTCACGAAACTTTCAGAACTAACCACAAAGAATTTGTAGAACGAGTGCGTTTCACACGTTTTCAGAAAATTTGAAATTTCACGACATTGTAACACAATAGTTTTTTTTTTTATAAAAAGTTTATTTATAATACAATTAACGTCGAAGTTGAAAGCGCAGTGCACCCGGAGCCCTGAACCGATGTGGAACTGAGAAGTATTTTTCTATCTCTTAACTTTCGGAACACAACAATGCTTCTGACATATTTATTTGAAAATATGGTGGTAGCTAGCCAGGGTACCACCAACCAAACCGACAGCAAAGTCAGCAAAAAAGTCGCTGAACATTTTACTATATAATCTTACAGACACTTTTTACCATAAAGTGCTATTTTGATATGGTGCTAAAATCTAGCACTTTTAATAAAAAAATTCCATCCCCAAATGGATACTTATTCCCGTAAAGTGGCCGATCTCCAGCCTTCTCCCATTAGCCACAATGCCTTGAATGAATACCCCACAAATCGCATCCATTGGACGTGGACGTAGCGGTGGACGATATACATCGATATATTTTAAATACTCGATGTATACGTAGTCACGTCACAATACATCGTATTGAACTTAGATAGATTAATATCGATGTTTTTTATTCGATGTATCGGATATGCAAAATATAACACTATACAGCCACCTTTAGTGAACGCTGTGATCCTAATAATCAGTTCAAAAACGTCCAACGCCTATTCTCGTTATCTTATTATCTGTCCCATCAGAAATACACTTTTCACATGCAGGGTTAGTTTTAAACGAGCATAGAAACAGATTGAAGGGAAACAGATTAAGTAAACATTTGGTTTTACATTGCATTGAAAAGAAATATTGGGATTTGTAAAGATTTTTTAATAAATATTTTTCCTTATACCTAGTTTTCTTTTAGTTTCGGCTTCAGTTTCTTATGGGCTATTAGACCAGTGACCTAACAAACACTAGTGTACTTTTTAAATCACCTAAACATGTCGACTGAGAAAAACAATCGATGTTTTAGAAACATCGATGTATTTCTCAATACATCGTATCAACATCGATGCAACAGACCGATGTATTAAATCAAAAATAGCACGGATGGTTTTTTCAAATGTGAATTTTTTCAGATGTTCCTTACGTGGACGTGGACCGTTACAAAAGAGTTTAGACCAATGAGGTGGCTAATAATATACCTATATTATCTTTTCTCTTTTTAAGATCCCACATTTATTATTATTGTTCCAAATTTAAAATGTTTTATTCTTAGTAGTAGGTATAAAACTTTCTGGATTCCACAAGCCTCAAGAGTGTGATGGTGCACAGTGTTGGCATCGCATAACAGGGCACATGTAAATTGTTATTATTTTTTATAATTTTTGTTACATGTTGTATGTTTAATTGTGTGTTTTGTTATGTGATACCAATAAATGTCTTTTATTCTTTATTCTTTATTCTTTATTCTTTCTTTAAACACCGTCAGAGGGGGTTTTTTTTTTTTTTTTTTTTTTTTTTTTTTTTTTTTTTTTTAATACTAACTCCTTCGACTTTGGTTGTCGAAGCCTGTATTCACTAATTCTCTTTATCATGCTTCTCCCTTTTATTCTTCTCGCACTTTCATTCTGCATACTACACATTCATCCATCTCCATTCATTCCTTAAGCGGTGGGTGTTCCGCGTTTAAACCCTATGCTATACTTTCTATTATTACTTTATTTTTTATTCTTATATTCTAGTTGTACGGGTAATGAGCTTTGTTAGCCGTTTTTATTTAAACAGCTTCTCTTACATTACTCTTATGGCTATTACATTTCTTATTCTAACGATTTCTTATTACTACTACAGTTTTACTTATTATTACAATTATTTCCTTATCTTATATATTTACTTATTTCTAGTTCTGGTTTATTACCATTGTTACTTATCTCATTTTAAAAACATTTTGTACTTATTATATATTGGAAATTGAGCACATATACACACAGGTATATGTGTCATTCCTTTTTCTAAAGCTAATTCTTAATTTTAGTTCTTGTTTCTATTTTTTACTATTGTAACAATTTTAACACAGTATTCTAGGAATAGTTTTTTGTATTCTCCTCTTATAAGTTCTGCGAAATTCCTTGGTACAACCTTGATACCTGTTTGGATTTCTATGTTTAACCTCTCCAGAGCGTGTAAAGGGCACTCGGAGAGGATGTGTAGGAGGGTTTCTTGTGTGTCAGGTTCACAGACGCACGACGGGCTATCCTTACACTTGAATCTGTTCAAGTATGCGGAGAACCCGCCGTGCCCCGTGAGAGCCTGTGTGGTGAGGTGCGTGTGTGTTAGCTTCCGGGTGGTGTGGTAAGCTATTATGGCGTCTGGGAAAAAGATCTTGGTAACCTCGGCTGTGCTGCTAGACTTGTACCTCGCGTTCCATCTGTCGAGAGACTCATTCCTAATGATTCTCTTTACATACGAAACCGGGCACTTGTCGTAGTCCGGCTTCCTTTTCAAACCTATAGCGGCCTCCTTGGCAAGTTGGTCAGCTCTCTCGTTCCCCTCTAATCCCGCGTGCGCTTTAATCCAGAACAAGTGTACATGTTTGCCCTGGTTGGATGCAATCCTGAGATTCATGCGCATGTTAACTGCGAGGGGATGAAGGGAAGCCACGTTTGTGACTGTTTGGAGAGCTGCCATAGAGTCGCTATAGATTCCAAAAGTTATTTCCTTCCTACCAAGCAACACCTCCGAGGCTTTGTGTAGTGCGAGGAGCTCCGCCTGATACACTGTGCTGTATGACGGCAGTGCTAGCTTGATCGCTCTGGTTTCACCGGCGCTATTCCACAAGGATAGCGCCGCACCAACCTTGCCATCAATCTTGCTGCCGTCTGTGTATATGCAGATGTCGTGCTTATGTTCGTGTATCTGGGTGTCTTGTGTGATAGGCGTAAGCTCCAGTGTTGTTCGTTCAGCCGGGTGTGGTAGGTGTAGTGCTGGGTGTGGTGTCTCTATCTCTCTGTCACACAGTTCTGGTCGGGGCACCCCTTTCCTGGCCTCATAAAGGGCGGCTGCCTCTTTAACACGGAGGTCCAGGGGGAGCGTCCCGGTCAGTACCAGCGCAGAGTTGAGTGCAACCGTTCGATATGCCCTGCACATTTTCTGAGCGAAGCCCCGCTGCAATGCATTCAGCTGCTTTCGCGTGGTGATTTTATCCGCGGCCGTGGACCAGGCCGCAGCTGCGTACGTTACCACGGGTTCCACTGCAGTGGTGTAAATTGCCCTAGTCACCTCCGGGTTAAGTCCCCAGCTCACCTTCGCGGCCCTGGCTAAATGTCCATAAATGTTTGCCGCCTTTTTGCACACACTAGCTACGTGGTCATTAAATGTTAGTTTGGCGTCAATGGTGAGGCCCAGAAGTTTAATCTTGTCACGGTTCTGAATCACAATTCCGCTCATGTTGAGGCGGGGGGGGGCGAAATTTAGCTTGTTAGTAATTGTTAAGCAATTTGTCTTGTGAGGTGCGAATTTTAATTTATTTTCGACCCCCCACTCCTCAACACGCGCAAGAATTGGATTAGCCTTGTCTTCGATTTCTCTTCCGGTCTCTCCTACAAAGACCAGGATGACGTCGTCTGCAAAGGCTTGGGCTGTGACCTGTCGCTTCTCCAAGTCCTTTAGCAGAGGGTCTAGTAGCAAGTTCCACAAAATGGGACCTGCAATTGACCCTTGGACGCATCCTTTAGTGGTATGTCTCGTGACTTCCTCGCCAGCATACCTCACAGCAACCCTCCTATCATACATGTAGTTGTCAAAGACTCTTCGAATATTTACCGGGCAACCCTCCTCAGCAAGGCGAACCTTTATTGCAGGCCACCATGCGCTGTCAAAGGCTCCCTCTATGTCCAATGATACCAGTGAGATGATCTTCTTTCGTTTTAGTTGTAATTTTATGTTGTTTATCAGAACATAGAGGGAGTCTTCGGTGCTTCTTTGTGGCATGAATCCATACTGGTTGGGGCTCATATTCGGAAGTAGATGGTATTTCAGCCTCCCAACCAGCATTTTTTCGAATATCTTACCGAGAACCGGTAAAAGGCCAATCGGTCGGTAAGATTTGGGGTCTTTGTAATTATCCTTCCCCGGCTTTCTCAGTATTATTACCGTCGCCTGCTTCCACACCGCTGGGAAGGAACCCTGCTCCAAACACTTATTCACTATGTCCAGATATAGTTGTGAATCCGCACAGATGGCTGCGCGACATATGTCTGCCGTAAGACCGTCGCTCCCCGGAGCTTTCTTGGGGTTGAAGGAATCAACCGCGGATTTTAGCTCGGTGAATGTGAATGGGGGGTCGAATGTGTCAGCATTCGACCCCGCATTCACCTCCCCTGCTTTCTTACGCATTTTAGTATGATCCTTGTTGTCGCTCCCTGCGTGGTCTTCTGGGTAAAAGGTTGTAGCTAGTAGTTCCGCTGATCTTTTAGCGTTGAGAGTTTCTCCGTCAGAGGGGGTTCTAGCGTGTTGGCATCACGCAAGCGTGTCCTCTTGCCCTACTAGATTCTCCGTGGGTTCTGATCGGATCGGGATAGTTTAGGCTACAGTATTAGAGCTCTGATGAATATCACTACGCCATCGGTTCGCAAGTCTATAGGTAGAAGATCTTGTACTGAGAAGATCTGGCAAGAAACTTAGCAACGGCATTTCTTTTCTCCCATTTTCTTACTAGATTCTTTGTGGCTTGAGTTGGATAACAGTATAATGTCAAAGTCATATAATTTATTCAACATAAAAGCCTTCACAAGGACTTATTGACGTCAAAACTATAAAATCCAAATAATAATAATAAAAAACTTTAAAAAAAAATAGTTAAGATTAAACTACTGAATCTAATCTAACCCTTTACCTAAGCAATGCTAAACGATGCCAGTGCCTGTGAATGATGAAGATCTGTATAGTAAGACTGGACCTTATTTATTCATATTTTATTTTAAAAATTGTATTGATAGTGGATGGAAATGGATTTAAATGATCTAAAAAGAAATGATTAATAATAATAATAATTTGCTAAACCCTTTCGTACCTAGCAAACGTTTACCTGACAATGTGCTGTTCCATTTATGAATATCGTTTGGAATTTTCCTTGTTAATTACGCTTAAAATACATTTCCATCGTCATTTCATGTTTTTACATTTTACATTTACATTTTGACTACTTCTGTGTTAGATTACCGGTGTCAGATACAAAGTTTGCGGGTGTTTTAGTAATTTTATTTATGTGCGACTGGTAGTCACAGGCTGGCAGACATGTTATGTTACTTGTAAGTACCACGTACCTATCACAGTATGAAATAAAGTTAGATTAGCCTTAGGTTTTGTGCGTTCTGCGTTCGTCTGTGTTGTTTTTGCTGAGGAGCTCGATGGCGCAGTGGTTAACGCGCCCGGTCTGCGAGTGCTGAGGTTAAGCAATGTTCGCAAAGGCCGGTCATCGGATGGGTGGATGACTAAACATTTATCATCTCAAGCTCCTCCATGCTTCGGAAGGCACATAAAGCCGTTGGTCCCGGCTGCATTAGCAGTCTTTAAAAACCACCGCACCATTGGGCCCGCGTGGTGGTTTATGGCCCGTTCTCCCTATCCATTTATAGGAAAGGCTCGTGCCTGTATATTATTCTGTGCTCGTGCCCCAACAGTGGGGACATAAAATGAGCTGATGATGATGATGATTGTCGTTATGAGGCACTATGAGGTTTTCCGACCCCCTTAGATGACCCCTAATATATTTTAGGTGACCATTTTCCTCCGGCTATTGTCACCTAACATGGCTTAAGAGTCGTCGATGAAAACGGGTATGAGCATTTTTTATTGAGAGAGTGGCGATTGTCTTATGCAACATTTTCATTGTCACCGGACTTAATGTTACTGCAATGCAATACCAAAGTAAAATTCAGTGTTTGTAATCAGATAAACTACATAATTTAGCCTTTTATCTGTTAGTGCATGCTTACACTTGTGATAATTGTTATTGTTTGCATTGATAACGGACATACGAATGACACCGGCTAGTAGTCATCGTCCATCAAATAGAGACTGCAACGTTTTTGATTATTCGGGACAGTCCCAAAAAAAATATGTTTTTCTGCAGGAAATAGATAGGTTTGTTTGTTTTTGTTAGGTATGTGTTATTATTTTTTTTTTTTTATTTGTATTAACGCCCCATTGCGTAGTTTGTCAAGCATTCAGTTACAGTTTTCCATTAGACTGGAGAACGTGTTAAATCATTCTAGAACAGCTTTTTAAAAGTTTATTTTTAATTTGCTGTTAACACATTAATAATAGTCCTCATAGTACACTGATTCAGAGAGCTAATCGGCTCATCTTACGTATAGGTTAACGTCAGTAGTCGGAGATTGTGCCACGATTCCATGCATTCGAACCGAGCCAACCTGTTTAGCCACCGACGCTTCCTAATCTACATTAACGTGTGTTTCGTAATACTAATTATGTATTTTTTGTTGCAGGTTGTTGTTGCTGGTGTAGTGTCGTTCTTATAGTGCAGTGTAGTGAGTGTAGTGAGAGTGCGCGGCATGGCGCGTAGCTAGCGGCGCGGGGGACGGCATGAGCCCCGCGTAGCCATGCCACCTGTGCGCAGTCAGACATGGCGCAGTACACACAACGGACACAGCCGATGCACAGGTCAGTTGGCCACATGGCTTCTATGACGTTGGGTTATAAGTGTTTTGATAATAGATATACTGGACTCGTAGGAATGAAAACCGGACAATCATATATCCTGGTCAAGACAACAACATTGTATATCATCATTATATAACAGCCAAGTGATTACTTGTTATGTTTAAAAACCTTAAATATGAAGAACTTCGATTTGCAGTAGGCTATACACTAACTTCTAGACATTTACTATACTATACCTAGTAGGTTTTATGAGTATGGCATAATCAAAATAATGAAAAATCGTTTATATTTCCCCAGACACATGCATGACTTCGTTAGAAAACCAGATCAGAGTTTGCTGACTCAGTTTCTGAAGATCTGAAGTGGATTGAAAGTCGAGATTGGAAATGGAAACCATGTTTATCTTTGGAAAATAAATAACTGTCTATATTTAATTGTAGGTAGTTAGTAGTAATAGTAGTAGTAGTAGCAGCATTGTTTTTCATTTTATAGGGATAAATGAAAGAATATTTAGGAAACCCTTATCATAATCATCCATCACACAGCAATTAAGCTCGCAATTATATTGCCGGTGCAGCGAAATACGAACTACGTCTTGCCATGTTTGTAGATCTATATCTAAATAAAAATACTAAATAAGCTTAAAATATTTACAGTACTCCTAAAACCAACAATATTCTGTTAATTTTTTAGTAACCCAACAAATACCTACTTTAAAACAAAAAATTATATAAATTACTTTAGACTACGAAACTATTTACTGAGACCGAATCAATTTTTATTTGATATTTCGACTAACTGTTATAGCGAAATAAAACGTTTGTAGAGAACTAATTCTTGGTTATTATAATTAAAACTTTTTAAATTAGCAAGTAATTGCAAATGTCAAACTTCTCTTCGGGTGAACATTTATACAAATGAAAGCAGTTTCTTTTGCAGATTAATTAGTTTTTTATACTTCAAGCACTCACAATTTACTGTTAAGCTATTATTAAACAAAGTATTATTATTACTATCATAATTCACTTTTAACAAACTCGCCAGTCACTGCGTTGAACGCACATAAAAACTTCATGAATAAATTAATGTGTAATGCATTTCCAATTACCTCTATTAAGAGAAACGTTGATATAAAGTTTCATAATATATTTAAAAAATGCGATTTGATATATGTACTTTTATATTAATAAATGTGTCAATCACAACTGACTTTAAAAAGACAAAATATATACTGTCCTATTTAGAGAGTCGGTACCAGTAGTTCCTGAGATTAGCGCGTTCAACCAAACAAGCAAGCAAACAAACAAACTCTTCAGCTTTATAATATTAGTATAGATAACTCTATGAAAATCTTCATCTATTTAAAATAATTATCGCCGAACAAATTTACAGACAAATGGGACATATGATGATGACAAATGAAAACCTCCCCTTTTTCTGGGTCGAGTGATCAAACAAACTCTATTGACTAGTTAGTCATTTTCGCACGAGCACACTGTTATATACGTTTCTAAGCTACTAAACCAGCATGTAACCGCTAGTTTACGATTAAGAATGAACAGCTCGGTTTAGTGGAACCTGCTGTTGGAGAAACAGTTTGATTTATGCGAAAAGCGATAACCTTAGAAAGCTGCCATCTTGGCGTTTTCCCGCGTAGGCGCATACGTGTCGCAACAATGCACTATCGTACCGGTTCTACCGTTTACTGGACACCGGTTCTGTCGATACACCGATTACTGATCAGGGCTGTCAACGAATCCAACCAAATGTCCAGCTACCGTTTGTTTGCGTTACGGAATGTTTTTCCACTCGTGAAAGTAAACCGTTTTTGAAATATGTATCCGTAAGTTCTATTAATGATAAAATCCTCATCGTTTTCGATGAAGGTAATCCATATATTTAATACTAGTTTTTCTTCTTATTATTAATTCTGTTACGAGCCTTGATACTGCGCGCTAGCTAGATCGAACTTGGTCTTAATCACCCTAGAGCAGGTGCTGCACTGCAGTTGTTATTAGTTATAGTTCTTATTTAAACATAACCCTGTTAAGCTACCCTGTATATTAACGGCTATAAATACTCTCGGCTTCTGGTATACTGAGTGCCAAATTACCAGATTATCCAACTAGTTTCGTGTTAGGAGACCTAACATCGAAAATATAATTATTTTCCACCGAAGTTAACCAGTGAAGCTGTCGATAGTGAGTGATACGTATTGTAGGGTGTACTGAAGTTCCGTATAGCTTAGGACAGACGAATGCCAAACTGTAATTGGTGCAATTGTGAGCCCTGACTTCGAAAATATTTTATTATTATTAACGATACGTTCTCTGTATTTACTTATTTGAATATTGCTGATTGATCGATGTTCAATGAAATGAGGGCTTTAACTCGTAGTGCCTAATGACAGTGACGTCAATTAATGTCAATATTAACAAATGGCGGTAATTTAGGCAGTTGCAGGTAGTAGGTTCCGGCACATAACGCTTCTGGAATTCTGCATGTACCCATCCATCCCACTCTCATACGTACTTCTGTTGACATGCATTTTAATTGTTTCATTTCGTTTTAAAGCGTATGAGATCCAGCAACATTAAGAAAGAAAGACAGAAAAGTTGTAGTAAAAAAGAAAAAAAATATTTGTAACCTTTCTGTATTGTATGTATTTTTATTAATATGTAATCGTCATCATTTATGCAAAATTTAAACAATCTATAACTTGAAATACGACAACAACGTTGGCTATAGTCTCATTTGAATCAAGTCGTCTTTCTTTCAAATATCATTGTCAGTTTTAACAACCGAAAATATTTTAATTAGTAATAGGTATATGTCTGTGTGGGAATTCGAAGTAGGTAATACTTAGACAACTTAATTCGCCACCAAAAGCAGTCGCAGACACACGAGACATCAGACAGCACAAGCCTTCCTAGTTATCGCCGAGTTCCAGAAGCGTTCTCCAACCGGTTTATAGCTATGGTTACTCAGTAATCCCAGCTCCCAGCGTAATCTGGGTGAACGTGGGAGGGCAGGGTTCTGTTGTCTGTGCCCCCGCTGTACCACCCCAGATAGGGTAATAAAAATAAACGACAAGACCGGAAGGCTGTGTTATATTTTAAGTTAACGCGTAAACGTACTTCTATATTTATATGAAGCTGTGCAGTTTCTTGTGGCCATTCTTCACCACAGCTAAAAATACTTCCTTAATATGTAGTAGCTTTCATAAGTGCTTATTAATTAAGTTTATTTGAATGAAACAACAACCAGTCGTTGTGGAGATCCTTGTGGTAGGCCTTTGTCCAGCAGTAAATGACTTTCGGCTGAGATGATGAATAAAGATAATTTGACTTTGATTTTGAGGCCGTTGTCTATCTGTGGGATATAGGCTAGTTTACAGATTGATTACACCAATACACATACAACCAGGGCTAGATCGGACTAGCACAAGCCCACGCTGCGGCCGTGCGTGGCCATCAAGGCCTGTGCCCCTCAATTCCGTTAATAACATTCCGTAATTGACTTCACTGATTGATGGACGCTGTAACAACACATTGTTGGCGATTGGCGGGCAAATAATGAAAATTACGGTGCATGATTGTGTGACTTTTGTGATGCAAACTGTTTTGTCCCAACTGAGTTCTCGTAATAGAAAAAATGGTTCCGTTTCTTATTCTTTTTATTTCTAAAGACTGCTGTGATATGATACAACTTCGAAACTTAATAATTGACATTATTTTTGCCATTCGATTTGATCGCAATTCGCAATATCGAAGACGAGGCTTACTATGGCAATGGCTCCTGTTCTGGTGAAAAATAAAACAAAAGTTACGAATTTTGCCATACAAACTCTTTAGTGTTCAGGTAATCTGAATGACGAGCAAACTCTAGAAAGTCGCCCAATGACTAGTGAGACATTGAAACCTTATACGTAAATAAATTGAACTTCCAGCACAGCCACTTCCATACTATGCCACGTATATAGGAGGGACAGACATAGCGATCTCATTAGTGCGGGTCAATACAGAAATTCCAGCGTATTTCGAGTGTGACCCGGTTCGTTGATGAAAAATCGATGACCCAGCCCCGCGGCGCAACGGATATAAATTGTCTGTCCGCTAGCAGCGAGCCGCGTTTATTTTTATTGGCGACGATTTCGCGATGCCAGATTGACTCGTCCTGCTTGGGAGCCTAGTTCGACTTTTATGAGGCGTTCGATCACGTTAACGAAAACCAGAATTTGTATGGCATTGAAGCAGCGCGGCGCCACCTGGTGACAAATGAGGAGTTGATATTTTTCCATACAGGCGCGATGTTTATTTACTATAGGAATAAAGTTTACTACTATAGAAGAAGAAGAAAAACATATTTGACACATACACTCCGACACTAGGCCGAGCAGGTAGTAATATATAGTATAAAAATCAGTTGCTGATTTAGTTGCCTATTTTTAATGATTAAATGAAAAAGGGTCGAACACTGGGTGCCTCTACCCTACCAAGGCAGGTACTACCTACTTAACTTACTTATATATTTTTTATTTTGACTAACAACCTTGTACAATACCTTTGTCGTGCGTGAATTTGCTGAGTTACCAATGCCCTAGTTGCTTAATATGCTGTGTTCAATGAAAAATGAGTTGGTAACATGAGAAGCTTGAATATATGAGACTGTTTCTTTTCCGTTATAAAGTTCTTTGTTGTAATATAATAATACAGGTATCAGTAGTGACGCCCACTCACGGCGAGCAGTCATGTTGCCATTCCAATCTTGAAGTAAGTACGTTTAGCCAATACAGATAAAAAATATATATAACAAAGCAACTACTTATATAAAATTATATACCTCAGTGATTGTATCAGACTATTATGTTATGATATCATGCCATGATAGTGTTAACTTTTAATATGTTCAGTGGCGTGCATTTAAAGAGGCCTAATGTCCAGCCCAGCAGTGAACTAATATAGATGATTATGATGGGGTACCTACATCATTAGGCTTTAACATACCTAAATTGAAATTTAATAATACACTTAATATCAAAATGAACTTCGTTGATAAATGCTTGTGTTGTATGTACTTCACGCCAGGTAAGTTTGTTTAATCAACAATTATGTTGATAAGGAAAATCGTAACATCGTAGTCATGTGTGACTAATATTATGTAAATAAAGCAGTTTGTTATGCCGTACACCCGCCCCGCCCGCTTTATATTTCACTTTGCTAACGTGACGACAGTTTAGAAACAGCATCTGAACGCATTTTTTGAACGTATCTGCAATGGAGTTGAGGGTGTCAATGAAAATACTGATATTCCTTACATATACAAATATAATAATAATAATAATAATACTAAAAACTACCTAGAAGTGTCTAGAAAATTGTTAATTGTGTTTACCAAAAACTATGATTGATGTTTATCTATTATCATATTGATAAATGATATTTGATGGTAGAAGAATGAAAGATGAGAGAAGAAATTACCGCCAGGATCCCTTTGAGTTTTATACAGATGTGAAACTTTACTGAGACCTTACGCAGACTTCTTTAGAGTGTAACATGTAAAATGACCTGCCATGTTTTAAACGACCACTTATCCAGTCTTACAATCTAGATATCTACTTAAAATCTGACAATAGATAAAAGTGAAGAACTCCTCATATCAGTCAATTTAAAAACATAATCAATTAACAGATAACAAGTCTGTTATTAAAACCGCACTAAGCCTTTAAAATAAAAAACAGTTTTTTTATTTTGTATCTTTCAAATATTTACTGAATTTATAGGGTATTATATTGTCGACTCATTTTCTCATAAGAATGCTTCCAAGATTGTATTCAGCTAACATATTATGTGGCTCATCGCATCTTTGAGGTTATAATGTCCTACCAACCAAACCGAACCCCAAGTCCAGAAACTTCCAGCCACTGTTATATCTATGGAAGACACTAGATGTTCGCGTACTGTACGCCACAAACACTCGAATAGATATCGATTTGGAGCGAAAATATCTAACGGTCCATAAAACATATTTATAGTAATATGGACTTCAGATAAATACTGCTTCTGGTTTTCCACAGACAGGGCACATGGTTATTTTAGCAGTCACAGCTTTGACGATTTGACAATATGATTGTTGATTAATAGGTACCGTTACGAGCAACATGTAAACATTGGGACTCTTAATACAATGGAATAAGAGTCAAAGCTAATCAAAAGTGTATACATGTAAATGCTCGTACCTGTACATATTTTAAATCTATCTGTCGGTCGAGTTGAAATCTTGCCAGTTAAGCCATTGGTCTAGACGGGTGACCATAATAATCTAAAGTTGTTTTAGCTTAAAAGGCACATAATGTCGAAATCAGTTATTTATATTGATCTAGCAAACATCGTAGTTTACAAAATAGTCAATTGAAATATAAAAAACAAACATTTTACAACAACAAAATGTGGTAAGCGTTATTTTTCATAATTCTGTAAGGCAACGAAATTTATTTTGTGCCAATTTATAATTAAATCGTACGGGAAGCAGACCCCACCATCACAAGACGTGTAAGAGCGTTTCGTTGATGTAAAACATTTTATACAGAGCTACTTGACTCGCGTTTAAAAACGTCAAATTACATGTTGCGAGTATAATAACATAGCATGCAATACTATGATCAATACTAGTACTAGATTTAAGAACCAGAACAATAATGCATCTGTCTAATGCCTGTTTTGTAGCGCTTATTGATCGAAGCATACATACATACGAACAGCCAAGAGGCACGCTGCATTGCATTTAATTTAATAAGCACAGAGATTGTACAACATAGCGTGACTATACCGAGCAAAGTGGAAATATTCAATTTAAATCTTTGTGACAGCTAATTCAACACTGCGCAAATACGCACTGCACGGCATGGCTTGTCAATTATGCGCTCTGATTTATTCTAGGTTCGTCGAGTACTTATTACGTATAATATTTATAACAGACACGTGTTTAGAGCATAGTGCGAGTTCATTCGCTATTCGAACACGTTAACGAAAATGACAATATTTTTTTTCCCTTTAGTTGAAGCAAAGACATTTAACTACTTACTATAGACAGGACATAGAGATCGACACTGTAATCCACTATTTATTACCAAGTGGTAACAAGTCGCTCAGTTTGATGTGATACGACCTCTAATGCAGTCGTGTTTGTGCGCGAATAGATTTGACAAAATCTACAGAAAATATACCAAATTGCGTGTTGCGATATTGCAAATCCCGATATGGTAAAACGGCTGAACGTGATTACAGTTTATTTTCGTAAGTATTTTGTATATTTACCCATTAATCAGCCAATATAATAATTTCCAATAAAGTATTCTAGAACATTTGCCTATACCCTATACCGCCCTCTGGTGGTAAGAAGCAAAAGCACTACTTTTAGATGATTTAGTGATGTTCAAGCGATGTCATTTTATTTATCGATAATGTTATATATAATATTTTTATATCGTAAGTTTAATATAAGTAGTACTATTCTGATACAATGATCATTGCGTTGGAGGACTGTTATGCACTGGAACAGTAAAACTAAGTGATACCTCAGCGGTCCCCCGACGCGATGATCATTGAATCAAATTATTACTACTTATATTAAAGTTAATGTCTGACACCCCGCAGGTTCACATGTGAACCTATAACAATTGGTTTTCAATTGTGTCTGGTTTTACGGTACCTGACAGATTAAAGGGCCAATACGGATTTAAAATGTTCATTTTTCATTTTTTTTGTATGAGTTTTGTTTTAATTATATTTTTTCATACTTAAGTTTTTTAAATTTTCTTAGCATTTATTGATGTTAACTTTCTAAAAATTAAAGGCCAGCATGTTTGTTTCACTCGCTAAATATAGCAGACTATAAGTAGACAAAACAAGTACCTTCAAAGGTACAATGAAACAAAAGGTCAATTCCGCTAACTACAACAAAAAAAAGAGTCAATTTAAAAAAAAATTAGGCCATAAAGATACAAGATTAAAAATAAATGTTATTACTAAAGCCTTAATAATAAGTCTTAATTAAATGTATATACAAACATTTACAAATGGTATTAAGTTTTGGAAGTAATACACTTGTTAATGTGTAAGAAAAAAATCGTCAATTTCATAGGTAAAGACCCAATATTTTTTATACCGATTTTGGTTAACCTTTATAAAAGTTATACGTCGAAATCATAACGGAACATCCCTACTAGCGACACCTACCGTGTGGTAGAAACTTATTCTAATTGATTTTAATACGCTGTTTTGCTTCTCAACGTTAGATGGCGTTACTAGCGCCCCAGCTCAAAGTTTTTGTATGAAAAAGTCTCTAATAGCCGCTCTATTACCTATTGAATCTCTTTGAGTTGAAGGCTTTGTGCGATTAGCATATTTAGCCAGTGTCAAAGTAATTTTTCTTACAAGTAATACATAAATAAACAATATTTTCTTCCTGTATGATGATGATGAATGATAATAGAAATGAGAAGTGAGAAATGATATACCCCCCAACCCCTCGAGTATCTCAGTAAAGATGTGGGGCTTTACTAAGTCCTCGGGCGGACTTCTTGAGAGAATTTTAAAAGTGACGTTGCACTGTTTTGTTTCATTTGCCGACACTCATGCACACTCACGATCACTTAACGGTTAATAATCCACCACTATTTCACATTAATATTCGACATAACACAAACTTTAGAAAATAAAACGAAACCGCAGACATCATGATACATGACTCTTCACTTTCCCGCCAAGAAGTCAAAAACGAGAATTATTATGGCAAAATTTTAACTCTTCTCGATTTTCGCCAGGAGGCGCTGCTTCAATGCCATACTAATTTTCGTTTTCGTAAACTTAATCGAATGAATACGGATAGTAAACAAAACTCATAAGGCATTCTGGCCGCTTCATTTTAGAAAAGCGACGTTGCCAACCGGCAGCCGTATATCGTGGGGTGGTGTTACAAGTTAAGCAATATTCATCCCTATCTGGTGGTTGGGCTTGATTCAAGCAGCTTGACTTGACTATCTAGACCTAGAGCTATCACCATCTTATATGCCGCCATACCGTCAATATTAGTAGTATTGTTGTGGTGATATACAAGCCAATTAAATACACAACATTTGCAAAATCATTTTGAGCTAAATAATAACACACACCTATGAAATTAATTGCTTGTTTATACCTATGTAAAACGAATCTCATCTGTCTTAGACATGAAAGCCTTAAACCTTAATTTTTTTTATCTCTTTTCAAAGTCCTGCGTAGTTTCGCTTCGGGCTCAAAAGCCTGGTTACCTTTGTTTTCATGTGTAGGTTAGGTAAGTACTCATCACTCATATTTATTTTAATATACCTATTTCGATTAAAACTTGAGATATTTTAATTGCTCTCTGAAAATAGGATTTTTTTATTTAACCTAGAAACACGTTAGCGCTATGTAGCATAAACAACAAAAACTTACAATAAAGACTATATCCATTTCTACCCGTCATAACTTAAAGACTGAATTACATAAAAAAAACCCAAGACAGCAACCGTAGCTTTATTTTCAGAGATACCTACCTACCTAACTCAGAGGCAAGCGAGCGAGCACAACTGTTACTTAACGCAAACTTTCAAGGCTACGTAATTACCTATAACGTCTCGAGAAAATATCCCCTCAACGCTGAGTCTGCTGACATTGCGCGTACCTACCTGCCTACCTATTAATAACATAAGCAATAAGCATTCTCGTCCAGCTGATACCGCCACACAGACGCGGCTAGCGAAATGGCTGGCGCGGCGACGTTGCCGCTCTTGCGCGGGAAACAAGCCACGTTGCCGCTCCGCCCGCCCGTTCCACGAGTAAATATTCGAATTTCGAACTTGTTTGGCATTGCGAATTGGATAAGTTGGCGTAAATGGAGGGTATTCTAAGTACCTATGTATATGTATTCGTCGTATGCAGCCATTCTGTAACGGTTCGGACCAATTAAAGATGGCGAAACAGGTTTTGGGTGTACCTACTTAAATTTCGGTTTTGTTGTTAATTGACCGTTTCGCAGTACCCACACGAAAATCATTACCTACATCGAATGCTTTTTAAAGGTGATAATTGGAACTTAAATTCGTTAAAAAAACAACGCAAGCTTTTAAGATTTCCTTTTTTTAAAAAAGGTACCTAACGTTACAGGTTACAGAGGAAGCCTATTTAAGTAATATTTAATGAATGAGTCAGTTAAAGGTAGGAATGTATAATGCTGGGAAAATATCATGCAAAGTAGAAATATTAATAAAAGTTATTTCAGACCCTTTCTAAACCGGCTTCGTCGTTGATAGCCATAATACATACGTGTGTTTATCGGGCTTAAGCGTCCGACTTAATACTTAGGCAGGTAGGTATATAATCTAAAGTTGAAGCTAAGTTAGTGAACGAACAGCCACAAACATTTTCAAAAGGTTGTCATCACAGTTCATCACAAGGGGACTGTGGATGGGTGGGACCCTTGAGCGACGATTGACCACCAGGTGGCCGAAAACATTTAAAATTATATTGTATCTGGTATTCGCGCGCTCGAACTCCTAGGTTGGGAGTGTCCCTTTATAGATTCTCCAGGGTGTTGGAGTGGGGCATCGAAGGTGAGCAACCCGAGAGCGCCTGTTGTAAAACTAAACTAGTCTTCGGCTCGGGTAAACTGTTTCGCGTAGGAAGTATTGAACGGAAGTCAACTGAAGTCTTTAACTTTTATATTATTATATTACAGTGCTTCGTTCTCGATATATATTTTACCATGTAGTTTCTTGACGCTACAGGCAACCAAACGCACAAATGTTTAGAACTAAGTTTCTAAAAAAAACACAATTGCTTATCTATGCTTACTCTAGCTCCATAGATTTTCTCTGTCACTTGTCATTCTTCTCGTTTGCGCGGCAACCGGCGCTTTCGTAACAGATAAACCCAGATAATAATAGTGTTAGAAATAAATACAAGCAGACAACAACGTCTTTACAATGCCAAAACGAAAGAAGACAATTGAAGAAAAAATTTTGAAGTACAAAAATAAGTTACGCAAACTACAAGACCGACGATATCGACATAGTCGTAGGTAGTCGATCGTTAAACTGATTCAGGTGAATCAGGGTGCCTAGTGTGAGTTCGATTCGATTCGATTACGTTTACGAAAACGAAAATTGTAGGTACGGAATTTTAACAGCATCACCAGGCGACAAACGAGAAGAGTTAAAATTTGCCATACAAATTCTCGTTTTCATTACGTGATCGAATGTCAAAAATAACTCACAGTAGGCCTGAAATATACACACGTGAGCTTGTTTAAATGTTTGTTTTTATAGGAAATATCGATAGAAGCATATTAATATGGATGAAGAATATATATTAACCTCAAAACTCAAATTGCCAAATCGCGGCAATTCTAACTACACGAGTGATGTACATGATGCACTGACGTGTTTTTAAATATCATGGAGTGTATACGATGTACATGTGTGTACATGTATAAGATGTACACACATGATTGTTAATCGGGGTAAATGTCCGTGAGGCATTACGAAGGTATTAACCGATAACTACGTCAATCGCAACTTTCAGATATGGATTTGACGCAAAGAAAATGGAGGGAGGCACAGTTCGATCGCCATCGCAACATATACGGAGAACACAGTCGGGTTGAGTCTTACATGGACATCTGAAATACATTACTACATAACTTTTCTGAATTTAGCAATTAATGTGTCTGAAAAAGAGAATATGCTTAACACCAAATACTGGTACACAAGAGGAAGCTGAAATAACACTGTTGGACCCAGAATCAATCACATTCTGTAAACCCCAACACAGCACAAGCCGAATCTAACTATGATGAGCCAACGGATATCGAAACTCTTCAAGCTCTTGGTTCTAGAAAAGCCTAAATATGGCTCTAATATAAATCCAAACTTAGCGAAACGATGTAGGTATCACTATTTTAAGGAATGGCCTAGATAAGGACGCGTGAGAAAGCCTTCTTAAAGATTATTGAATACCGGAAAATTTACAAATGTTGCAAATGTTAAAAATCAGATGCTAACCCATATTTTCATGATGAAAGGAAAAATTGCTGTTTCTTGTCGAACTCTGGTGCCTCCACTACCCTACATAGTTATTTAATTTACTAAACCACTTTACTTGGTTACTCGATATACATATATGTATATAGGTTTATTGCATTAAATGCTATTTTAAGTTTATTTAAACATGACCTATTATAACTAGCTAGGGTAACGGCGCCAGTGTTTGACAGCTGAAATTTAAAGCTAATTAAGCTATTTTTAATGATTAAAGAAAAAAAGTGTCGATTAACTGGTGTCACTACAAAGACCGTGCGTAGGGTTGCGCCAACACAGTGGATCAGAAATCCAGGAGCAGAAATTAAAAATCAATAAAAATTTAATTGTGATTATTTAAAGTTATATTTTTTTACACTGCAAACATACTTACTTTTGTACCTTTTAAACATTTTTGTTCTTGTATACTTTTTAATTGGTGACCATAAAATCGTAAAGCTCTTTAAAGGTATACTTAAAATTTGTGCATTGTTGTATTCTACATAATACCTATGTGTAATTTAGTCACTGAAGACTTTTTGACCAAAGTTCATTTACTGCGCTCAAAACACGCTCAGCGGCGGTGTTTGCGATTTGAATCAATAGAGTGAAATCCGGGTCATTTTAGGTGCGTTCCTGTAGCCGAGAGATTAAAAGTTGGCAATCCTAACCGTGCACCTTGTGTGTGTCGTTTTCATTTTCATACAGTGTTTATTGAAAAACCAAGAATTTACATAAATTTGCAGCACAGTTATATTAATGATTATGATAGTTATAAATGTTCTCTTTTTTTAAAGAAAATCCTTCTTTCTTCCCAGACCCATCAGCCTCTTTTTTTTTTATCAAATTATCTTTTGGCATTTTTTTAGCCACTGTTGAGCAAAGGCATCCATCCTTCTTTCCGCTTCTTTCTTCATAAAATTATGGCGGTAAAAAGAATCTTAGCACCTTACCTACTGTGTGATAAACCTGCCATCGCTCTGCTACATCGATCGCGCGACGTTGCCAGCGCGCGCCGGGCCGGACGTTGCCGCTCTTGGCTTATTATTATTATTTATTATGTTGCTGCATGTTGTTTGCGTCATCCGCGTGCAATGGCCGCATGTTTTAGACTATTGTTTTCTGAAGGACTTTTCGGTGATAACTATATAATAAGTTTAACACCGACGAGGATGTACATTTCCTTCATTCTTTGTTGTTTTACCGTCATTAATCAGCTTGACATCTGAAGTAGGAAGGTGATTTTTCGTTGCCTCGCTAAAAGCTGTTTATACCTACCTACCTACCTTGCAATGACTGTGCTGGGTACAAAGGTTCGCTAATTATGAATACTTGCTTCGTATTTCGTTAAACCCACGCTTCAGTTTTCTTAGCATTGTTATTGAAATAATAATTTGTTGACCCGCATACCTACTTCATGGTACATTTCGATTATTCATTCATTAAGTGACGTAGCGTAGGTGTTTGAGAAAACAGAACAGTAATGCAATTATCAACAAAACTATTGAATGTTACTCATAACTTTACAAATGAACGAATGGTTTTTTTATGAACAAAGACCAATTACGCCATGCCGTTCGTTCACTGTCAATGACATTCCTGTAAATATGAAGATAGCCAACCAAGTCCAGAAACCATTTTGACTCCATAATGCTACGTTCATGAAGGTGTACGGAGAAGGGGTACATATTAATGTGCTCAGTTTGGTTGATGATAAAAGGCTTGTTTTAAGTCCGCCTAGCTAGCTACCATCATCTAACTTTGTCAACATCACAATAATGTTACGTAACGTTTATAGACGAGTATAGGTACCTAGAATAGCCAGTTCCAGCCTGCCAGCCAGTTCCTCAGTAGTTGAGGGTTCCGGTGAAGTGCGCTTCCACCTTCGACTAGACTCGAAGGGCTTTATCGTCACTTACTTTCAGGTGAGAAACAGGCCGAGCGCCTATTGCCTTAACAAATGAATGGGACTAGAGTCTGCAAAAGTTGAGTGAAAGATCAATTTAAAGTTAAAAAGTAATGTGTAAAATAAACGCGAGTAAATCCGTAAAAGTTGTTTCATTTCAATGTGTAGTGTTCGGGTAAACTTTAGAAAACAATATGAGTGAAAGATCGTTTAAAATTATAATTACCCAACCTTTTTTTATATTACTGATCCGGCAAACGAGTTTATTCCGTCAGTTTTATGAAGCCTCAGTTTTTATACCTTTATGCCATGTAACTTAACTGGATTTAGTACACGTCAAACCGCACGCAGCAATGCTAAAAATTGCAATAATAAATCTAGATTGATGCGTCGGCGTCGCCGTCGTCGATCGGATCGAACAATCATGAAAACAGGCATTTGCTAAATGTAGCAAATCTAGATTAGGACAACGTAAAATAAGTGGTATTCATAAGAATAAAATTATAACCATACGTTCTCTGACTCACGAATTACGTAAGAAAAACAAAGGCCACCCCTTACCCTCACCCCTCTTGGGATATAAGAGTGGCTGTAAAAGAGAAGTGCCAGTAAAGGCGATAGGGCGAATGGATCTTTTGATAGTCCTGATATCTTTGTTGGAACATAATACTGTATTAAAGAAACGATGGATAGAGTTAATGCTGGGAATTTGGGATAGTTCTTGTGAATTCGCCATGTCATTCGTCGAACACCCTTTTTTTTATAATTCTACCTGCTCTTGCAAAAATATAATGCTGGAGGTGAAAAAAAGTAGAACACGATATTATTATGATGGAGAGATTATATTTTTGGTTATTTAATACTATCCTTAAGGATCTGATTGGGTCCAATTTCCATAGGTGCCGTGGCGTGCGTGTTATGTAAAACAAAAATTTAACCATTTGCGTGTTTCTGCTGGCATATATCCTTGCGTTTCATATTCACACGTGTACTTCTTTTATTCCTTTTCACTATAAGAGACTTTCAACAGAATTTCAGTGCTGATAAATTGTTTTAACTAAATGTCAAGCTTCCGGCATTGACTTGGCAC
>OY720044.1:13941462-14025183 GCA_963082485.1 Eudonia mercurella | reverse complement strand
GGATGTTTGGTTATCGTCCCGGCATGTCTAGCTCTACCCTACTGGGCTTAGGATTATTTATGAGCATATTTTGATAGATAAGCAGGGTGCCTAGTGTGAGTTTTGTTAGTAAACAAAATCGGATAGTGATCCGTAGGTATTCATTCGATTACGTTTACGAAAACGAAATTAGTATGGCATTGAAGCAGCGCCTCCTGGGCACTCCTAGCGGCATACGAGAAGAGTTAAAATGTTGACATACAAATTCTCGTTTACGTTAACGTAATCGAATGGCGAATGAATCTCGCACTAGGCACCTAGGTGTAGTAGAATAGCATAGATTAGAATAATCTTTATTACAGGTACTGTGGACACGGTGTGTGTGTTGACGCTGTAAGGGAGAAAAGAGCTTGACACTTGCTGAGTTTCTTGCCGGTTCTTCTCAGTACAAGGTCTTCCGCCCAGAGTAATCTTACGAACCGATGGCATAAAGACGTTCGTTCATAAGAGCTATTTGTAGCCTAAACTGAAATGATTTTGAATTTTGAATTTTACATAGTACCTAGTAATAATCATTCACCATGCATTTCTAAAAATAGATAAGTAATTATATTTTTCTCATCCCACGCACGACGTAAAGTTAATTTTTTTTGGACAGTAGACTATTAAGTGATTGTTAAAAAATATTAAAAAAAAAACTTTTAAGTCTATTTTGTTTGAATCAAAAACGATAGAGAGACGAGCTGAAAAGAGAAGAATCATATTTGAGGTCTGTTTACTTTATTTTTTGGCCCATGACTTAAATAATGGTTAAATAAGTGTAGGTACATGAACGTGCTTATATTTTGGCAAACTGAACAAAACAGTGCAACGTCACTTTTCAAATTCTCTCGCAGAGGGATATCAAGGACTTGTGTAGTTATCGCGCTGTACGTATTGCGCTGTATACCTACCTACAATAAAACAAGCATATGAAAATTAATAAGCTTAAGAAAATTTTATAAGATATTTCTTAGACTAAAGTAAAAGAATCTAAACGAAGTAAAAATAAAATAATAATATGGTATTATTTAAAGTATAGTTGATTGCATGTTATATTTCTGCAATATGACGTCACACAAACAGTGATTGCAGCATAGTAAAATATACTTCAAAGTGACATTTATCTTGTCACGTACCAATACCGCATCGATATTGCAATGAAGCTGATTAGATAAAAAAATGTATTCTCGAGTGTAACTCCTACTTACAAACAATCGATACCCCATGCGCGACTGCATTTCATTAAAGTTGACCACAAATATTTGTAAAGTGTACATAAGAGGCTGCTACCTATTTGCTAATGATCTTCTTTACCTAAGGTTGCCATCCGTCCGGGTTTCCCCGGATTTGTCCTAGTTTAGAGGGCGTCCGGGGACCGTCCGGACAGGGTTTCATTTGTAGCTCGGGTTTTAAATTTTTTAAGTCTTGGGCCCCCGCGCCGCTGAGCGACACGACGGCGCCGCGGTGTGGACAACCGACGAACCGACACTGGCACTGCACTAGTGATGGGACTCGAATCGAAAATTAAAATTCAATTTGAACTAGAGTTTCATAAAAACCTGTTGACATGGGTTCTGGGCTCCAAAATCCGGGGTTTTCACGCGTCTTGTCCTGGTTGCCAAGTTTTAGAGATGGCAACCCTATCTTTACCCAACCTGTCTAAAGGTTCTTATCGACTTTACCCTCCCTGTATAAAGGTTGCTATCGACTTTACCCTCCTGTATAAAGGTTGCTATCGACTTTACCCACCCTGTATAATGGTTGCCATCGACTTTACCCTCTTGTATAAAGGTTGCTATCGACTTTACCCTCCTGTATAATGGTTGCTTGCTATCGACTTTACCCTCCTGTATAAAGGTTGCTATCGACTTTACCCATTCAGTATAAAGGTTGCCATCGACTTTACCCTCCTGTATAAAGGTTGCTATCGACTTTACCCACCTGTATAATGGTTGCTATTGACTTAACACACCTGTATAAAGGTTGCTATCGACTTTACCCACTCTGTATAATGGTTGCTATCGACTTTATCCATTCTGATTAAAGTCGTTAGTAAAGGTTGCTAGCGACTTTACCTATTCTGTATAAAGGTTGCTATCGACTTTACCCTCCTGTATAAAGGTTGCTATCGACTTTACCCACCCTGTAAAATGGTTGCTGTCGACTTTACCCTCCTGTATAATGGTTGCTTGCTATCGACTTTACCCTCCTGTATAAAGGTTGCTATCGACTTTACTCATTCAGTATAAAGGTTGTTATCGACTTAACTCACCTGTGTGAAAGGATTGCTATCGACTTTCTCAACACAGCATGTAGGTATAATACAAAATAAAGGTAAGGTAGGGGCACCAGGGTGCAACACCAGTTTTCGACGCCCAAAAAATCACAGAATTTTCATTGAATTTAAACTGGATCTGGATTAGGGAATGCAATCTCTGTATACCGAGATCTCGCATCGATTTTGCAAGATCAATCTTGCATCGAAAATAGTGCGAGATCTCGCAAGGTTTGCGAGATCAAGCGTCAACTCACAACACGTCCTGCCGCTCACTGCCGGTGCCGCTGACTAGCGGCTACGGCTAGTGCTAGTGAGCCAATTCTGCTCTCCTAAGCGCTGTGACGGTTGCGAGGGTGCGGGTGCGATGGGCGATTATTCCAAAAATTTACAATGGAATTGTTCGAATGATTCAATACGTGGTATTCGACAGATCATTCGTCATTCGAATGAAAATTAATCATTTGAATGATGACTCGATTGTCGAATGACTTGACCGAATTCATTCATTCGAATGAATCTTTCGAATGATTTTTTGTTTACTTAAGGTGTGCAACATGATTTAATTCCTCTGTTTTTCATGTTAAATAACGGAGTTATCATTTTAATTTTTGCGTTTATGGTCACAAATAGATACTCTTAATGTTCTTGTTCTTAATTTACAGAAATCAAGTATGATTATGCCAGTATTAATATTAATAAAAGTAAAAGTAATTAATATTATAATTTAGCTGTTTGTGTTTGTAATATTTTTTTTTCTCAGTAGTACTACTTTTAATATCCTTTATTTTTCGTCAACCTATACCAAAACAGCATTATATGCAAAAAAAAAGCAGATGTTATTATGATATATTAAACTGTGATCATTTACATATAAATTTAAGCAAATATTGTTGCGAACAAATTACAAATTGAAAAAAGTCAAAGTGTTGAAAAAATTACACGAGCGGGATTCGAACCCGCACCCCATGACATGCCGGGTCAGGTGCACGATCACCTATGCCAATATTATATGTCTTCTAAAAGAAGTTTCGTAGTGGAATATCTTGTTTGTTATTAATATTTTCAGTTTAATAAAAGTTGTTTTTATATTCAAAATAAAGGAAGATTTATCTAAAGACTAATAAAATTTAAGAGAAGAATTCTTATAGTTGGTATTGCACCTGACCCGGCACGTCATGGGGTGCGGATTCGAATCCCGATCGCGTAATTTTTTTAACACTGTCTTTTTTCATTATTAAACTGTGCCAAAAATCAAAAATTTGTAGCATAATGATTACAAAAAAAAAGTACCGACACTCGTCGAATACTGGAGCCATTTCCTTAAATAACTTAGTCCGACAGGGTGTTATATTATAATATAACACCTCTAAAAATATCAATATAGATCCCCTAAAATTATACTTTTCAAGTTTCATTTACAACAACACTCAAACGCCTGGTCGGTCTAAATGGTAAGTAGGTTCCCGATACCAGATTCCTTAAGTAGGTTCCCGATTGATTCATTGTCACCACTACACAGTACCTCAATGCTACATTATGCCCACTAACTAACATAGGTTCGAGACATTCGTCGAGTAGGGTATAGAGACCCGGTTCACACTGACACTTTACCAACTACAGTAAGGTCCTAAGTGTTTAGAGGCTCTCATCATCCTATTCGAACGCCTTGGATAATCTAAGAAAAAGTATAGAGACGCTTGCGTCATCTACCTATTAAACCTCTTTTCTTTGGTCTCTACGGATTGAGGAACCACCAAGTACCTATCTCGCCGCCCAAAAACACCACAACACTGTAAAGGCTGCAGGATACTCCTATCCTGTAGCCAGCAAATTATAAAAAAAAAAACTTTAGATACCTAAGTACTTAGTTCATCATCGCATTGCAGCTGTGCAAAGGCATTGACATTACTTTTTGCAGCACGCAGGCCGCATTCTGCTCCCATGACAACCTGTTGGGACGTAAGACCATACAACCATACAACTTGCATACGCACCCGATATGTCAACTCAACACGTGTTCGTAATCGCAATACATGACTACAATAATAACATTTTGCTATGAGTATGTATGTAGTCGGAAGGGTCAGCCCGCCCCCGCCCCGCGGTTTCCCCCGCGCTGTATCGATCGCGCGCGCGACGTTGCCAGCCCGCTACTTTCCCTCGGGCGCCGACGTTGCCGCTTCGCCACCATTATTTAGATACAGTTTTTGTAACAAACAAGAGAGCCCGTAGTTTATTACTTGTTGCTGTGTTTCACAGTATATCCATTGGTTTCATGGAGTTTTCGATGCCTGCCTAACTATTGTGATACATACAATGCCAAATCGGTTTTGTTTTCTGTCAGGTTATTCGAAAGATAAACATTACCTCTATGTAGGGATCAAAAGAGTGTGTAATTCTTCGAAAATCGAAACGAAATTTAACCGACCTAGCATAGAGGTACACTTACATAATAAATAGATGTTAAGTAGGTACATACTTCGCAATCTTTGTTTTATTCACTCTCAGAATTTTCTCTTACGCAGATAGATAATTGAATGGGTATTCAAATAAATGACTAAGTATTATACGTTGGTTCCAGTTTTATTTAACTTTATTTTTATTTCAAATACCTACCTACTATCTTATACTTAAACTACTCACAATTTTCTTATATAATGCATTAAATTGATAATCACAGGCGGGTTAAATAGTAACTATAGGTACTGTAGGCGCTCGACTTAAAATTTGGAATGATAAAAAATCTCCACGAAAACAATTAAATTAAATCCAAAGCATCTTACTGCTGCACATCGATATTGTATTTTATGTCAGCTCTGATCTTTTTTATCAAATTGATAATTTCACCACGGAAATCTAATTTCTGATCTAAACTGAACTCTCTAACGGCGGGCAGTAGAGAATCGAAAAAGGATTTATCCTCGTCCTCCGAATAGCTCGTGTTGCACGTCACATCCGGGAAAGAGTCTACGAACTCTATGTCGTCTGGCTTTAATCTTTTTAAATCCAAATTTGAATCGTCCGCGTGCCAAGTATCGTTTAGTAAGTTGAAGTGACGTTTTTCTTTTTTTATTGTTCTGTATTTCGACCGTTCCTCGTTCCATGGATCCTCGCTCTCCGAGTGGCTGCCGGGCTTGTAAATATCGTTTAGGAACGCGAGCTGGGCTGCGTACATATAGGTCTTCTTGTTACACTGCTTCCTGAATTTCACAAATGAGTCTCGTATATTTCGCCATTTGTCGTTGAGCCTCTTGTCTGAAACAATTTAGGTAATTATTAATTGATATAGTCCTGTTATGACAACCTATTTATTTCTCTTTTAGTTTACTATTGAATTATTTAGGTCATCATAACTAACTGCCACATACGGCTTTGTCAGCGTTAAATTTCGTAAAAAAACTATACTCCCTCCCTATAGTCAGTCCCTGTAGTAATCCTGTAGTAATAGTCTATGCTACCGATATCATAGACTATTTATTAACCGGAAGTAGGGAAGGAAGAGAAAACATCGTTTGCCTCACCACATTAAAAAGAAAATATGTGTTGTTGATTCAGTTCGAATTTTAAAAGAGCACCTATAAAAATTTAAAAACCACATAAAACGAGTAAGTACTTATTTTATGTAATAATAGACAAATATTGCAACCGAGTTATTTTCGAAGCCCATATCAATCCAATTTCAAACTACTAGCCAAATAACGAAATCTCGGCTCGATGTTCTATGTATTAGTCTGTCTGTATACATAATCCGCCTGGCAGTTTGTAGGGATCCAGAGCATACACTTGACGATCTCTTTTCTTTTTGACAACAGTTTCATCGACAATAAATAATATAGAATTTTAACTATAAGACAGCTAGATGAAGAAGAAAAACTAGGTGGTTTGTATTCAATGGTAACTAAAGTAAAAAAATGTGGCTGACCCCTTTTTTAATAAGTACCTAATTAAAAGGAAAAAATGTCGATCCGTGGTTCCTGTCGAACACTACTGGTACCATTACCCTACTTCTAGGAACGGCACAGGGGTCTGACTCATACAGCCAAGACTCGGTTATTTTTCGTGACAGATAATGAATGTAAATATTTATATTATTCTATCTAAATATCCGTCAGAACACCAATTCTAGAAAATAAACTCCTTACTTTTCCGCCAACAAGTCTCTTTACAACAATAGTGTAAGTCTGCTATTTCTCGTCCACACAAAATACTTACAATTGTTAAACTTCTCACTGGCCGGTAAATCGTCGAAATTGGTAATGAAAACTCTCGCGATCTCCGCCCACGCGCGCTGTTTCCTCTTCGTGTACCTGTAGTCTTCGCTGTTCACGTCCCACAGCTGAGGGAACCTCTTCACTTCACTGATAAACGCCTCCACATCTAAATGGTGGGCACTCATTCTCAATTAAACGGTCAATGCGTTAGTGAGTTGTCGTCAAATCACGTGCTACACAGCTGCAGCGAACGGGCGGTCGACCCGCAGTGGCGGTGACGCAGCGTTGCCGGCGCGGCGCCGCAGCGGCCCCGCATCGCGCCGCGACTATGGCGGCTTGGCAACGTCGCGTTTTCGCACCGGCCCGCCAGCGTTCCACTGCTCTGTTATTCTTCGCTAGGGTTGCCATTGATGAAATCTTTACTTTCTCGAAATGGAATCTGGAAGAATTCTGCATAGCGTGGCATTATTGCCTAGTTCAGGTGTAGTACTTTATTGTTTTACCATAGAAAGTAAACATACCTACTATATTTGCCTAAATAAAGATGGCAACCCTAGTTCTAGTCTAGTAGAACCCTTCAAACCGGAATACAGGACTGAAGCTCGTTTGCAGGCTTAGTAATTTTATTCTTCTTTTTTTCTTAATTTAATTATTACGTGTAATTTTCAGTTCAAATTCTAGGTTCTACTGTAAAGTAGGTACTTACTACTTATCTTCAGAATGCCTAGCGCGAGTTTTATTTGCTATTTGCTTACGTTAAAATTTTACCATACAAAGCTCATTTTCCTTAACGTTAACGGCAAATAAAATTCATAAAAGGCAGGTACCTAAGTAGGTACCTATACCTATTACTGTTTGTTCCACAAAACTTTGAAAGCCGTACAGTAGACTAAATCCCAGGACACATCCCAGACGCCCTTCAAACTAGGACAAATAGGAGACCTAGACAATCCAAACATACGTCAGGCAGCCCTATTAATCACTAGTGGCATACATTTTATTGATTGTTTTGATTTTGTACAGCAAATAGGTATTTTACAGATAACTTATTTTGAGCTCACAGCTTTTTGCAATCAATTTATTTTTGGATATCGCAATGAAAATAGAAAATTTTGTACACTTAACGGATCTTATGAATTTCAATTTTACTTTCATTACTGTGTAATTGTGTAGGTATATAGGTAGGTATCGTAGTGGCTTTTGTGTTCGATACAGTGAACCAATGTTCAACACCACTTTACATCGCCAAAAATAATTCTCTCTATTAAGTTAAGTCTATTAAGTCACTTATGTTAAGAACCAAAGCATGTCGTAGTGGGAGGGGACAGTCTTAGTTTATCTATAAACAGATGCCAAAGGAATAGGTAGGGCTATGATCACTCCTGTATGAAACACCCTTTAAGTAAAAATGTGTTTGTAAACTCCACTGACCTGTAGACTTGTTCTACTTCATAGAGTAACGTTGTCGTTGCAATTTACTCAACGTTATATTTTTATGTTAAAGCCTCCTTGGTAGTTTTAAAAACTAGAAGTGTGTTTTAGAACTTTTTTAAATATTGCTAACACTCATACCAACTGTGATGTGATTTTTTTCTCTGATAGTTGTTGCGGTCAGCAGAAAAACAAGTATCTGGAAACTATTATTATAGGTATTACAATTTACAATTACAAATATTTATTTCCCTGTTTTTTACAGATTATAGTATTTATACTTGCTATGTATCCACTATGCTGTTTCTACGCTTAACATCAACTCGGTGACTCACAAGTTTCTTGTGCGTGGGCGCA
Organism: Eudonia mercurella; assembly: GCA_963082485.1. NCBI lineage: Eukaryota > Metazoa > Arthropoda > Insecta > Lepidoptera > Crambidae > Eudonia > Eudonia mercurella. Next base: position 14,016,885 of record OY720044.1, on the reverse strand, counting down.
TACTCAGTAGCAGCAACGAGGGGGATAATGCCCATTCAAAAAGGCAAAAAAATCTGGCCCAACTTATGTGCCAAGTCAATATGTTCAACTTATACGCAATGCCAATAAAACCGGAAAAGCTTTCATAGTTAAAAAACTAAATTACGATGACTTCATAAAGCTAAAAGTTTTGTGTGACAATATAGGGATGAATAGTTCAAAAGATATTGTCGGAAACGCTATTAAACTGACAGCAATTAAAATGATTCGTGTTTTTAAAAACCAAGATGATAAATTTATCCGAATTAAAACTTCGTATGAGGAAGAAAATTGGACGAAAGTTTTAATTAAAATTAGATCTAGGGCTGGCCGCAAATCACGAAGAGATAATGACGATGTTCAATATGTGACTATAAAACCTGCCTACAATTCTCAAATAGCCATTGCAGAGCGGAAGAAAAAAGATTTGTCACAATTGATTCGTGACAATATTGTTCCAAAATAATATAGCTATTTTTATGATTCTATTTTGTAAATTTGCGGTTCTTACTTACTGCCTAAAAAATATAATACCTAAGTGAATTCATACTAATTACTTAGGTAGGTATATTATTAACAAGACTTATAATTTTTTTTTTCTGCATCTCATATTTACTTAAATTTATTACAGAACAAAACTTAAAACAAAAAAAAGAAACATAACTTAACTGAACTTAAATTTTTTTTTATTTGTAAGTTTTTATTATGTTCTTAGCAGATTTTTCAAATGTATAACTTGAATATTGAAGTAGGTAGATTACTTACCCACCGAATTTTGTGTTGCTTTAAATAGTAAAAGCATTCTATTGGTAGTAAATAATAACTTGTATTTTTTTATTTAATGTCTAAGAAATGCGATCTGAAATTATTTCTGTGCCATAATTGCTATAAGGATGTTTAAAAAAGTAAGCTAAAAAGGCTGAATATTGAATGTAAGCACCACTTTAAATGTATATTAAAACTTAATTCCTAGAAAAAAACTTAGAAAGTAACGTAAATGTATCAATCACCTATTTGATCTTGGAAATAATTTAAATAAAAGATAGATAATTTCATTATTTTCGTGTTTTATTAAAAAAAAAACATCGTCATAATTGACACCAGTAACAAACTTGACACCATTAAATGCAAGAACGTCACGAGAGGAGGTATCGTTGCACTTTTTTGCATTTTTCAAACATTCTTACAAATATTTAAACCATTTTTTTTGTCTTAATCGTACATAAATGAACACAGTTAAATAAAACAATGTTTGCAATCATGTGTCACACCAAATCTAGTAATGATCGCAGTTATGACTAAAAAAAATCTTTTCATCCCCCCATCTCGGAAAGAGTATTTTTGCTCTTCGATATCTGAGTGCAAAAGCCGTTTTTATCCCCTAGAGGATAAAGTAAATTGAATTTAGAACATCGTGTGCACTAAGTTTGTGAATTCAAAACATCATTAAACCTATTTGCTTCTACCTCCATGGTGCCCAATTTATCAGTACTGTAGCAACCGAGACTCCTTGCTCTGGCATACTTACTGGCAGCCACCGTGGCCTGCATTAAAATATAGTAGAAGAGAAAAAAGAAGAACATCGCGGACTCGGTGACGGGTCGCGACGACGAATTGATTGTTATTATTTCATGTTGAAAGTAATATAAATATTTAAAGCTATAAAGCATTATTGTTCGATACAACCCCCCGTTCCTTAAGTAACGACCCAGCGGGGTGTTACAGTACACAAGTTACTAACACCAATATTACAGTACCTAACAAAAATATTACACTTAGTAACTGTAGCAACGTTACTTTCATTTTTTCTTAATTACTATACCTAAGTATTGTTTGTTATAATTTAAAGATTATTCTGTAATACTTACCTTTCATAATGTAGTAGTTAATACCTAAACTGAAATAAAAGTATCTTGTGATTGTAAATGTTTTTATTTGCATTTAGTCATTTCCTCGCTGAGGTGGGATGAAAAGTTACGTGTTGCACTCGAGTGCAAAGATTTTTCACCTCGTGCTCTTTTGATTCCCTCGCTAACGCTCAGGATTCTAATTTTTGAATCACTTGCTGCGCTCGTGATTCAATTTTAGAATCCTTCGCTTGCTCGGTCATCAAAATTGAGCACGCGGTTAAAAAGCAACTTTGCACTCTTGTATAACAAATAACTATTAAAGTGCCCTAGTGTAAAATTTAGAAAATGACATTTATGCTTTTAAGAACTAGATGTGCGATGTATAAAAAAGAGTATATAAATACATCAGAAGATCATCCCTATCCGAGCAGTTATGTGCCGTGAATTTATGTGCCAACTTCCAGAATAATCGTAAAACTTTACAATTTAGGGATGCATCTAGCCAGTACGGAACTCTTTTAACTCACCAGAAAGATAGGGTTCCTCTGCCAGATAAGTTTGCGCCATTTATCCGCGTCTGACGTAGGTATAGTATTTTTAAACTTGAATTTTAGTGCCGCTCTCTGAAACTGCTAAAACTAAAAAGAAGTTTTGCGTTTTTAAATAACTCACTTTTAATTAATTAGGGCACGATCGCTCAGAGTTTGCCGAACGGAACGTGTACTTTTAAAATCTACCCATGTTTTCTGTTTTTCATGACAGGAGCAAAACACGGAATATCTATTCCAAGCTTACACGAGTCTATCTCAGAAAAGATAACTCTCATTTTTATTTGATTCAATGACACATGATTATAATAATGTATTGCATATGAAACATATTCACTTCATATCTGGAAAAAAGAGCCTTTGTTATAACTGTCTGAAGTCGCATCAATGTATATTCATTCATACAGTTTCATTAACATCTTGTGTAATCATGCTATTTTGTTGTTACAGGTAATTTACAATAATTGTTCGAGAGAATCTATCATTCTTATTCAGTAATTGGTAATAATACAAGTTGGTGATAAACATGGTAAGAATCCTGTTAATAAATTACTCTAATGCGTTCATGGTAGTTAAAAATCTAATTTAATTTAATTTGATATTTTAACTTTATATTATTTTTGTTTTTTGTATACCTAATTTATTTTCATATTATTATTAGTGTTATTCTGACATGTATAATCCTAATTCTTTTTTTCATTTTTATTTAATTTGCATGTTAGTATTTTGTTTATTTTTAATTTATAAATTTTTATCTTTTTTTAAATTTCCGACACAATTAATTGTATTGTTATGGAATAAATAAACTATTGAACTATAAAATTTTCACAACACGTGAAATAAATCAACAAACAGTTCTTAGCTGAGTTTCATTTTTAGAAAACATTATAAAAAAAAACGAGCAATGCTCGGTCATCCAGTCCAGGTAAGTACTAATTAATAATGTGATTTAAAATTGGTTAAAATTAGGCGCATCATAATGAGATACAAACGATTGCTTAAATGAAACTAATAGATTAATAAAAGTAATATTTGAAGTCCCTTTAATCGAGCACCTCCTCCATCTCTCCGTCTCGTTTCATTTCTGTTTCTTTAATGTCCAAACGGTGCAACGGATGCCGAACTGCCTACAGTCAGTGTGTGCGTATATTGACGTTCGAAAAAATTAACAAAAACGAATTGAAATTCAAAAGAACTCCTCGTTTATCACTATATCAGGCGCTGCTATAATGCATACAAATTTCCGTTTTTGTTAAGGTGATCGAAAGGCAAATAAAACTCGCATTAGGTACTCAGACTTTTATTTCAAAATCAGAAATCGTAAAACTGCCTGGTGCACAATACACCCTCCGATGAAATGTTGACAACCACCTGTCAAGAAACTGTGCCAGTCTGCGGCTGAAGTGAAAGCATCACATCTCTTGAATGCTTTTCCATTCCACAACTGAAGTTTTTGCAACAGAACAATAAAGGTTTGGTGAAAGGCGTTCTGCTACTCATTACGCCAGGAAGCAACGAAACCTGATTTACGAAATAAATATAAAAAAGGAAGACATTTTCGGCCCGAACTTTTTGAGTCCAATCAAAAAGTTTTTCATATCGCTCTGCTTTTATCTCTGCTTTTATCTCACCTGACGGTAAGTTAGGAAAATCTCTAACCAAGTCGAGGACTATAACAGGGGGTTACCTGCTGGGAATCGAACCCAGTACTTACCTCTGGGTCTAAGACCGGTTGTTGTGCGAACAAGCGGTCAGACTCAGCTCAAACTAATAATGACACGTCATGGTTTAAATTTTCTCTTATTTATTATTTCTGTTTACCCTAACCAATAATTTTACTTAAACTTACATCATTGCAGAAATCAATTACGAGATTGGTAGCCACTAGCCAGCTATAACTGTCACCGACATAGCAATATCAAAAAGGTTTCATTAGACGAGAAACGTCATCAATAATGGACTTAGCGAAGTCTCATCCATTAAAAAAAATGCTTTCCTTAAAAGAGGTTGTAAAACTAACAACACCACAGAGGCATTAACAACCATTTTCTTTATTCGTTATTCTGCACTGTCGTACCGTTGTCTCTTCACATTATTGTCTATTCCGTTCTTCTCAATCACCGCGTTGGGTTGCGTATTATTGTAGTGGCAAGACACTGCTTCCTGCATGGCGTTAGCTATTTGCGCTCTCACCCACATCTTCAAGTTCGCCGGCAGCTGCCTCATCTCCGGCAGAAAGGATAGCATGAACAGCTTATCACTGTCATCGTTGTCATTCGTCATCTCTAAAGGGAACATTGGCATCTCCATCTCCTCAGGAGCTGGTATGCTATCAGAAGAGCGTCGTTTCCGCTGCTTCTTCCGTGGTTTCTTTATAACTTTGATCGGTTCTAGTGACTCTTCTCGAGCTTCAATAGCGTCTTCGTGGTTGCTGTGACTCTCTATCATGTCAGGAAGGCAAGATTCGTCTTCTTCTTCTTCCTCTTCTCTGAAAAGAATATTCATTTTTAGAGTGTGTAATACATGTTATTAGCAGTAGTTAGGTATGCTAGTTAAATAAGTTACAGATCTTGCTATTTCTTATTAAGTGACATTGATACGAAAATTGCCAATTTCAGGATCCCGCTAACTATCATTTTAAAGTATTTTATATTCGTAACAGCATGTTAAGAACTCGTTAGAACCTCCTATGGTGACGGTCATACTATAATCATACGCTTTCAAGTATCAGATTAAAACTAAGATGTAACCAGCTATAAATATCGATATCCTACTAATGGAATAGCACATGGGAATGGGAAGAGTATCAGCACCAGAATTAAGTCTTTTAATGCTGTATGAATAAGATGATGCCGCCGTTAGCAACATTAAGAGTATAAAGAACTCACTCATCACTAATGGTACCCGAGAAGCCTCCCAGGAAGCTCATCTTCTTGAAGTATTTGTAGACCTTTCTGCGCGAACGGGAGCCGGAGCGGCGCACGCGCAGCTCCCGGTTGTACGCGTCGCGCAACGACCGCCATTTTCTTTGCAGCTGGAGGACTGACAAAATGGCGGAATGTCAATCTCAGGACGACTAATAATTCTTTTTAATTACTCGGTCCGGTACTCCGGTCATACGAACTGGTAGTAAAAGCATGGCTAATAACAAAATATTAGAGAGCATGCTTTCTTATATAAAAGGGTTGAATTGACTGGTTCATCAATAGAACTTTTTGTACCTTTCAAAACTATTCTTTTATAATGAAGACACTTTTTTGTTTTATCAATTGATTGTTTAACCACCTTTTAGGTGTCGCAAAGTCGTGTCGTCATGTTTCAAATCAAAAAATGGTTAATTTCTTAAAGGGCTATTACATGATGTCATTTTCACTAATGTTTTGGAATTAATTGTGGTTTTTGTCAACAGCACCATTATTAAAGTACCTAATATACTTTTTGGCTCTAATGTGATTTCCGCTGCTCACAAATGAGTTTTGTAACGAGCTTACGTCATTCGGCTGAATATAATAAACTCGCTTATCATTCTAATTTGCCCGGCCTATTATGATTTCTCCTGAGGAATAGCGTTGTGACGGTACCTATGTAGGTCGTGCGACTCGTGCGACAGTGATGCGACGATATCACAAAGAATACTAGGTTTCCAGGTATCTGGATATAAGCTTTTTTTATTTGTTTGAAAAGATGGAGTAAAAGAAATAAGCCTCCTGTGTTTCTTGCCAGCTCTTCTCCGACGAAGGCTCTCCCAAAATCCGAACTGGTGGTAGATTCAGTAGTTTTTTATAGTTTTGACGTCAATAAGTGTCTGTGAAGGCTTATGTTGAATAAATGATTTGACTTTGAACTGGTTTTAGGCTGCTTTTCCACCAAAACTAAGGTAACTAATTGTTGCGCGAGGAAAGAATTCACCAATGGGATTACTTTATTTTCCTTGTGGTGCGGAGTAATCGTTACTTACTCCGCTAGCTTAGCGACCCGTAGTGGATGACCTCCGACACAAGGCACAAATCTTATTTAATTTGTGCCCTCTCAGACCACTGGTCGATCTAAGAGTAAGACTGGGATTTTTCCTCGCTCACCGACTAACACCCTCGCTCAGCCTTGGTGAAAAAGCAGCCTTAAAGATCGTGTCTGGCCTTTCAGGCTTTTGTTCGGCAGTGACCGCGTCCGTCGGTGGCACGCAGCGCCTGCCAGTGAGCGAAGTAATAAGAATGCTATTATGAAAGTTATATCCACCTTTAAAAAGGACATGACGGCTTTATCGTTACTCGTTTCTTTTAATAAAAGCTGAGTAGTTTCTTGAGCTCATTCATCTTCACAGGTAAAAAACGTCCTGAATGGGTTGAAGGTAAAAATATTTTTGAATCATTCATAAGTGCTTGAAACGTACCTAGTGTAGGGAAGGACGCCCTAAGATGATAGGTAAAGCGGTGATCTTCGCAAGGTGGCATGAGGGTAGCAGCAGATCATACTCAGTGTCTCAGTGGCTGGCTATAGGATAGACTAGATCATGAAAACTGCTTATCAATTGAGTTTATTTCAATAAAGTTACTTTGACGTCTCTAGCCATTATACCAGGTCGAGCCTGGCATTAAAATTTTTCAGGGCTGGCAACCTTTCACATCGCTATCAGCACACGCCACGACTATAATATTCCCGTTCATTTCGGCGAGAGCGCTATCCCCTCGGGTCTCGATTCGGGACGCAGATCCCGGGGGTTGGCAGCGTTTCACGCCTGAGCTACTCACTCGTTTTCTGTTCGGATAAAATATATCGGGCGAATTTTTTTCAGCTTTACGAAATTTTGTGTTTTTACCCTGAATTTACCTACTTATTTACAGCAGTAAAAGTAGCTGATTACATTTTTCTGTCATAGTAACAGGGTTACATTCTGGTTAAAGTAAATCTATACTAATATTATAAAGCTGAAGAGTTTGTTTGTTTGTTTGGTTGAACGCGCTAATCTCAGGAACTACTGGTTTAAATTTAAAAATTATTTTAGTGTTGAATAGTCCATTTATTGAGAAAGGTTATAGGCTATATTACATCACGCTGTGACTAATAGAAGTGGAGCGGCAATGAAAAATGTTGCAAAAACGGGAAAATATTTTTTTAAGAGCTTTCCTTGCGTGCGCTGCGTAAACGGTGAAAGTTACGCAAAAATCATGTATTACGAAATTGTTCCCCTTTAAAAGTTCTAAAAAAAAGTCCGCGACAGCATTTGTCTAGCTTTTAAGGTTGACTCACTATAACCTTTTAACCCGGTTAAAACCGGGTGGCTCAGCTAGTAGCCTATAACTGTTCCACTGGTAGGCAAAGGCGTCCATCACTGAAATCAAGTCATCGCTACAATTGATGGGTAATGGACTAATGGCTTAATCACCACGCTTCACACGGGCTATGCATCGAAAATTCCGAAACACACTGCCCGACCTGGACCCAGGACCTTTGTATCGTGGTTCGTGGCGATCGCTTCGCCACTCGACCCCGATGCGTTAGGTGAGGCGATATTCTGTGCGAGTTTTATCTGCCCCTCGAACACGTTAACGAAAACGGCAAATTGTATGGCACTGAAGCAGCGCCTCCAGAGACAAACGAAGAGAGTTAAAATGTTGCCATTACTTATTTCCGTTTTCGGTTAACGCGATTGAATTTATTTACATAAAACTTGCACTAGGCACTCTGTAGAAACTAAAAAATATTATGTTTCCTTTCAATGATTATAGTAAAAAAAGACTAAGCTGCATTCACGTGTTGAATTATAGACCAGGCTGTGAAGCCTTTGAAAATGATAAAAAGTGAAAAAAAAATAGTAGGATGAAACCCATTGGAAAAGGAAGAGAATATAACAAAAATGAAAGGAAAAATTATTTACGGGCGATCTGAGGTCGGGAAGTGGAAGGGGGTGTTTTAAGGTTAAAAAACGGTTTATCTCGATTTCCGGCAAAACTACAAGTTCTATGGAAAAAAGTTAAATGGCAAAGTTGTAGGTAATAAAAAGATCTAAGTACAACTTTGTATTTACACCTCAAAATTTATGTGAAAAAGCTAAAACTTAGTTAAGTTTTGGCTTTTTTTCTTTTACAAAAAAAAAATTACCACGAATATTTACCTTTTTATGTCCCAAACATACTGTAATTTTTTTGATTTAAAATATATTTATTTTTTCACCTTTTTTTGACGCAGTGTCACGCACTAACCGTGCACATATTTATGATCGCGGCGAAATTCCGTCAAACCCCAAGCGAGCACATACGCTCGAGGTCGCCACTCGACATTAGAACTTAAAAAAAGTTTATTTAGAGCCTACTTTTGTATAAAGAAGTTTAGCCATAAACAAACTAGGATAAATTTGCTACACTCTAAACACCCAACAACTTTATTCTCTGTACTTTTTCAATTTTTTTTTCCGCTAAATTGCCATCTTCCGAATTACGTCATCGGCGCAGGTGCTTTTTATTCGGAGTTTGAAAGGGTGTCGAAAAAGCACCCTAATTTTCAATCGAAAATTCTCACGTCAGAATATCTGCTTTTTTAAAAAAGTCGGTGGGCTCTTTGTTCGTTGAAATCTCTACTTTCTGATGGTGTAAAAAATATATACATTACTATGGTAAATATTCTCAGAAAATGCAAAGAAACGAAAAAAACTCCAATTAGATTTTTTTAAATCGTTACCTATGTACAATTTTGAGCTATTTAATTAAAATTTACACTTTAATTACTCGAAAAACGTAAGATTCCATCTTACATTGATAAACAAAAATTTTGCAAATTGAAATATACTACTATAATTTAACAACCAAATAAGTTATTAACTTAATATTTAATTAATAAGACATTTACAATATAGAAAGTTGTTTTTTTTTTTTTTTTTGTTAACCCAGGGGAAAAATCTGCACACAGATACCGTGGATCTGGGGCTGGCCTTCTCCTCTTTCAAGGAGGAAGACCGACCCAGTAAACGACCCCTGGGGTTTGCCTTTGGTCTTGCGGACCGCGAAGGCTATCGGAACGCGCGCCTCCATGGCGTGGCCTAGGAGGCGCGGTAAAATCTTCTTTAAATTATATACGTGCGTAGATGCCCATTTATTGCTATTTTAACCCATCAAAAGGTATTTCATAGAGAAGTGGGGAAGGGACTAGGAGGGTCTGGGCCTTACTACATGTTTCGTAGCAGCTGTAAAAAACGTAAGCCAGTATTCGAGATACAGAGCAGGGAACAACATAATTCATAAAAATACACGTGCAGGCTGAGTTACTTTAAGAGAATTGTGACAGAAACTTTTAGAATCTACATAGCAAGGTAAATACTACCTGTATTTTAATCTGTATCAATCAGCTCTAAAATAAAAATAGTAATATTTTCTTTCATAAATAGTATGTAGGTACTTATAGCGTAACATAAATAACCTAAAAAATTTAAATATAATGATATTTAAGATTAAAAAAATATTATAAGTTATCTTTAGCAATAAATAGGCATCTACGCATATAATTTAAAGAAGATTCTACAACTTTCTCAAAATATTGTATAATACCTACATATTTTTTTATTGTTGTTTGTTTATTTTATTGTATTCGTTAAGTAAGTAGGTACATAGTTAGTTAGTTTTTTACTATTTCTTTTAAACTCATTCAAAACCACCTTATTTGTACCTAGTAAATAACTTTTAACTTTTTTCCATAGGACTTGTAGTTTTGCCGGAAATCGAGATAAACCGTTTTTTACCCTTAAAACCCCACCCCCTTTCACTTCCCGACCTCATATCGCCCGTAAATTATTTTTCCTTTCATTTTTGTTATATTCTCTTCCTTTTCCAATGGGTTTCATCCTACTATTATTTTTTTTGGTTTCAAAAATTTGGTCTAATAATATTAAGTAATAAAGCTATGAAATTACGCAATCATGTGCTCGTCCGTATTCATACCAACCCTTCTAGGTAGGTACCTACCTACAATTATTTGAGTAGAAATTGCGTCACAAAAGTACCGACCTGCGTCGCGTCGGTTATAAATAGCGAGCAAGTAGGTATGTACAAGCATTTAACATGTAGGTATACAATTTTGTCTAGTTTTGACTTTTTGTTAAGAGTTACCTTTTTTACATGTGAATGCTTGTGACTGTACATACATACACGCTTAAGATAAAATCTGTCTATCATTTCTTGTAAGTACAGTCAGCATCACATTGATCGTTGCAACATAAATAGATACAAAAAAATCTTGGCACTTAAAAAAACTATTATTATTTTAGGCTTAGAGTGATTAAAGTAGGTAGGTACCTATGCCTTTGTGTAAAACTGTAAACATTGATTGATTCAAGCAAAATTACACTTAAAAGTTACGCATTAAAATTTACTTTACACCAGCAACGCAACGTGAAGCAATCTTTGATCATTTATTTTGTATGCTTCGTTTAGGGTTGCCTCCTTTTTTTGTGCAAATAAAGTACATTGGTTATTAAAAGGTATAAAATAAAGTACATAGTGTCAAAATAAAGTACGATTATTTATTTCGCTTAAAAACATACATACTTCTCATTGCTTTTGGCAACTTTTAACAAATAATTACCTATCACTGCTAAATAGCTGCACAGCATCTTTTTGTGTGTTAATGTAAAAAGAACCCCAAAGTAAAAAAATATGTGAAATAAAGTATTTTTGCGTACTTTATTGTTAACATAAAGTATAGAGTACAAGTACCCAAAATAACGTACAATACTTTATAATAAAGTACGGGTGACAACCCTAGCTACGATCGATTTGATTCCGGCTGTACAGTCGCGAACATAAATATATGTATTACCTAATAGACAAGTTGTCTTCGTAAATAGAATATGTTTTCGCTTCCAGTTTCTGTGGAAAATTCAAGGTATTTTCTCAATAATAGCGAGTGTTACGTGATTGGCTTGACGTTGACCATCGTCGACAATATTGGATTTGATACAATTTATAATCCCAAGCTAACTTGAGAAGAAAATACCAGGCGCGGATTATATTATATTATAATTATATTATTTGTATGTGTGGTGTGTTGTACCAAATAAGTTTTTTTCTATTTCTTTTAAACTCATTCAAAGCAACCTTATTTGTACCTAGTTTTAAGAAGAAAAAATGCCATTATGACAGCACGCACCTTATATATATATATTCATCTTGCGAATGTCTATATATGACATTTCTGCCTCCCCAAAAATCTCCCTAAAAGTACAAAAACTACAACAACACCCACGTGCCTTTACCACATCAATTCAATTGCAAACAAGCTGTGTTTAATCAAACATAGCCGCCCGCTATAGTCTATACCTTTGTCGTAGGCAGTGGCCTTGTTGTACGTGTCCCAGTCGGCGTATATGGCTGCCCCCACCTCCTTCCATAGAGCCAGTTTCTCCTCTCTGTCAGCCGGTTGGTCCAGCCTGAACAACCCTGGACGCCGTTTTACTTCCTCAATCAAATCCGGGGGATTGAAAAACAATATTTCGGACATAATTTTCTTCTAAATGATCACCAAGTTTGTATTGTCTATGGTGCCGGCATTAAAGTTCGAATTGCCACGAATTTTGTATCTTCGGTGCTTCGTTTACCGACATAAAATTGTACAACTCGTCACTAGTAAAAAAATGCAGCAATTGGTTTAAAGTATACGATTGCAAAGGCGTCTTCACAGAGTAAAGACACACTCCCCGCAGACTTGCGGCACGCGACTGCGTCAGGTCGGACGTCGCGTGTCTATGCGCACGCAGACGCGTCGCCGATTGGTCGTTGGTTGGTCGCAACACGCCCCCAGGACCGGGCCGCGTCAGCCGCGTGTCGTACACTTTGTGACCGATTTACGTGCTAGCCTGGAAGTCTAGCTTGGCTCCTTTGCTTGTGACATTGCTGTTAATTTCGTGATGTAGTAGGTAGGTATCGTTTGGTTTAATGTTTTAGATATTTAAACTGGCACACTGTTTTGCTGCTCGTTCATATATTTTTTTAAGGGGTCTTGGTTATATTAATAGATGTTATACCTAGTTTTTCTAAATATTTCTTCATAAATAAGGAGAATGCGGAAGCTTCAGACAAACGCGCACGAACAACGCGCGCATAGACAACCTCTCACGGACACGAAATCTCGCAACAGCTGCGCTCGGACTGGTCTGAGATGGTCCGAGATTCCGGTCTCCGTGAAAGGGTATTATGTAGGTGGCTTAAGTTGCTCGATCGCGGTATGTATGCGGCTTACCTTTTGGGGTCTCTTTAGTCTAAAATAGCGTAAACTCTTAATTATTCTATTTTTGCACAAAAGATCCCGATGGGTCGAAGTGCCACTGCAAGAGGGAAACCTCAGCAGGCCCTACTAAGATAATTATGCTATTTCATTATCACCCCACCCTAACTTTATTTTACCACTAAACTTTATTTTTTAATTTTATTTTAAATGTATAGGTGTTAACAATAACAAGATTTCATCATCATCATCATCATCAGTTCATTTTATGTCCCCACTACTGGGGCACGAGCCTTCCCTATGGATGGATAGGGAGAACGAGCCATAACCACCACGCGGGCCCAGTGCGGATTGGTGGTTGTTAACGACTGCTATTGCAGCCGGGACCAACGGCTTTACGTGCCTTCCGAAGCACAGAGGAACTCGAGATGATAAATTTTTAGTCACCCATCCAATGACCGGGCTTTGCGAAAGTTGCTTAACCTCAGCACTCGCAGACCGAGCGCGTTAACCACTGCGCCATCGAGCTCCTCTTTACAAGATTTACAACAATACATTCAGGATATTGTGTCCTATATATATGTATACCTATCAATCGTAACTCTTAATATACTGAAACTCAGTTTCGGGGAGAATACCTTATCAATCCCATATAAACTACCTTATCATTATCATTCAAAGTCAAATCATTTATTCAACATAAGCCTTCAGAGGCACTAACAATTAGGCATTAAGCAGTACCTACCTGTTAGATATTTAAAAAATGTAAAATATTCAACGCAAATTTTGTTGCGAACAATTTACAATTAGAATAGTAAGTAAGTTAAGTAAGTACCTACTTATTGAAAAAAACAGTTTGTGATAATAGTTTCAACACTATTCAATTGAATATACCACTTATATTTTATAAAATTTAACTACTTATAAAATAAAATAAAATAATACCATGCGCCGCTGGCACTGCATGGATTCTGGGTGCGTACCTATTGTATGTATGCAGTGCATAGAAATTGTGTTGCATCTTGAATCGTATGAATGTGGTTGTATGCTTTTGACGGGCGAGCGATGCTTCCCTCGCTCGCTACTCGGTCGGGTCGGGTGCATTCACGGCGCGCGACGTTGCCGCTCGCTCGCCCAGTACCGCTACGCGACGTTGCCGCATCGACCCACTTCCAAACGGCAACAGGCGCGCGCCTTTTTCGCTCCATCTCCCGGGATTTGTTTATAGCTTAATTGCTACGATTTTAACATTCCACAACCTTCCTGTAATTATAATTGTGCTAACATATTGCTGACGTCACTAGGTGAGTTGATAGATACGTTATTTATTGTGCAACAGGAATGTATTTTGTGTGTACCTACCTACTTTACGTGCAATCTAAGATGGTGTCTGAACAACCCGCACATTTACAAACAGATCTCGGTAGGTTTATAAAGTTTGTTCAGCGAGTATTAAGCTACTTATAGAGATACTCTTAGATACCTACCTATTCTGTATAAATAGCTGGTAGGTATGGTACTGAATTACTTTTTGTAGTACGTACCTACCTAATACCATAGTAGAATGGTATTTATACAGAATAGGTAGGTATCTAAGAGTATCTCTATAAGTAGCTTTAAGGGCCATATGGGTGACTTTCTAATAATCGCTTCTTACACCTGTTGTCATTTGTCACATACCTATTATCTTAGATGGTATTTATGTAATTGTTAGTGGAGCAAAATAATATTATTAGGTAGGTGTTAGGTACCTACCTAACACTTGTTTTTTTTTGCGCCTTTGTCTGTCCGCGTCATGCACTGCGCGGGGCTACAAAATAAGAAGACTGCAGAAGGCAAGAGCACGAAATCTCGCAACAGCAGCGCTCTGACTATTTCGAGGTTCGCGTCCGTGCAAGGGGTCTGTCCAATGATATTATAAAGTATAGATGCGTTATACGCGCCTTACAATGGTCCCGCATTTGTTGTTGAGTCAGTTACGCACCGTTCAGTGTCATGGCAACATATTTGTAACAACAATGCATTCATCTCTTTTTAACCACAGGAATAGGACATGTTGGCTTCTATATTTTATCCCTTCCTTTATTCGTATGTAGAAGTATGTAGATAAAGTAAAATTTAAGCTATTTTGTAGTACATTCTAGTAGTCTATTTAGTATAAAACGTCATTGGGTCTGTCTATGTGTGACCTCGAGCGCGGTATACATGTATCAAGCTTACATTCTGGGTCCTCCTTATTTTGTGGCTGCGCGGTGTGAGCTCTAAAGCATAGCATAGCCTATGGCCAATAGGGTTACCTACGCCATATGGAATGCATCTGATCGAATATCAAATGATCGACATCGCTTAAAATCAAAAAGCATTTCAATTCTTTGAGAAATAATTTATGTCCTCAACTCCTCAGATCTCTTAGGTTCAGCGAACGTAAAAGGTAAAAAGACATAGTTTCTGGATGTGTAGTTACCGTTTGAGACTAAGTGATGAAAATTACCGATTATAGCTGTTTATAAGTTTACGTGTTTCGGAAGACTCGTTCGTTATAACGTCGTCGTTAGTCCCGGCTGTTGTCGTAAGATTAAAAAAAACCATTAAACTCACGACTCTCCATCCCCATTGGGCCAGTGTGTTGAGTTCTGGTTCAATCTACCCTTATTGTTAATATAGACACGTCTGAGCCTAACAATGGGACGTTTGTAGACTATGACGAGCACCTGGTACACCGTTCTCCATATTTTGAATTTTTACATTAAATATATAAATATCTACGTTACAGATGCTCATCAAAATGGCGGAGGCAAGTAATAGTTCCAGTAATATAAATGCTAATTTATCGTCGGAGAAAATACCACATATGGATAAGCTACTAGATATGTTATATAAACGTTCTATGATAACCGATGAGGATAGGTTCATGCTTCAGAACATGAAGATCAGTTCGTCTGATCTGGCACGAAATGCCGAATGGGAAGACATAGAATGCGATGAAGAGTCAGATGAAGAAATCGTTGAAGAAATTATTGAAGATGACGCTGGCGATGATGTACCAAGTGAATGCTCTGCAAATGCAAGAACGTTCGCATTAACTTTGTATTACTATTCTCCAAAGGCCTATCAATACGTTGTTGAACATTACGACACATGCCTTCCCACAGCATCTGTTCTCCGCACATGGTATCTAAAAGAAAATGGCTTTCCTGGATTCACCAAGGAAACGCTTAAAGCAATAGAAGAAAAAGTTAAAAGATCGCCACATACAATTTGCTGTTCTCTGATTCTTAAAGATTTTGATGACTTCTCACCTATGGTAAACTTCAAAGACCAATATTATGGTTTTCACGATGTTGGCTCAGAAATATATAGTGACTGCAACGACGGCGCTACCTCTGCTCTAGTGATGACAGCAGCCGCATTGAATGCGTCTTGGAACGCACCTATTGGATACTTTCTCTTGCACGGAGACGTTCCTGAGCGAACTGCTGGACTGGTCAAAACAGCTATATTTCTTCTGGAACAAAGGGGTATTGTCGTATCATCTTTGTCACTTGATTGGAATTACTCATATAAACGGATACTTAATAGCTTTGGTGACTTTCCTCGTAGTATTAATAAACTAAATCAAAAGAAGACCAGTTTCGTTTCAGAAAGCAAAAGAACCATATGTGTATTCCCGGATGTACAATCTCTTCTCGAGGATATACGTAACAAATGGGAAGCTTTTAAAGAGTTCAAAGATGGTACAGGATCTTCGATAGCTTGGAAGTATGTTGAACTGTTAGAGTCAAACTATTGTAGGGATGGGGAATCCTCCAGCAGCAAGAAAGCTAAAACACGATCTAAGCTGTGTGATCATCCACTGAGAAGAAACATTGCAGAAATCATACGGCACAATAAAGATGAATTAAAATCGCAGACATTCGCTGGAGCCGAGCCTACAATAACATTTATAAACTACATTAACGACATGCTTGATATTTTTAACTCCAGACCGAATGGGTTTGATCTGAAAACAGCTGTAAATGGGTCCAATAAGACGCTTGTAATGGAGAAGCTGGATACATTATATGAGTACTTTAAGGGGATTAACGCTCCGCATACAAACTTTATGGGCTTCTGCGTAGCTGCAAAAAGTGCAAAGGAATTTATTAGACTTTATTTGGATAGCGGCATTTTAGAGTACATACCATTGTATAAAATGTCATTTCAGCCTGTTAAAGCGATATTCGTTAATATTAAACATTTTTCCGGTTCAAACAACGGTGTCACAGCTTACCGTTTCGTGAAAGGCTACAAAGAAGTATTAAAATACACTAAAATGGCATATGGGCAAGAAAACTGTGCTCCAATTGAATATATGAATTTATTACACCACACATGTTCTATACATAAAATTAACTTGACAACGCTAATGCAACATACTGTTGATATACCAGAAGATATGATCGATGAGTCCAAAGTTGTTGACAACTTTCTGAATATCGACCTCACGGAATTCAAGGATTTGACACTGGAGTATAATGCAGCTTCTATTGTGGAACACTTAATTGGAAAATTGCAATGCATTGTTTGTACCAACGCTTTAGTAGCCGGAACGCCTGTTAATCCTCCTAAAGATACAACTAAAGCCAAACAACTAGCGGTTGGAACAAGGAGTACCATTATAGAAAAACCTTTGAAATACAATATTAAACCAATAGGAAAGTTAAACAATCCTTCTAAAGACGTAGTCACCATATGTAGATATGCCGAAGCATTTTACAAACAGGCTTTTGCAGAAAACTGTGGTAAGATTGGTGATAGAAAATTAACTAAAGCTACCTTGGTTGGGAAGACTCTTGAAAAGTGTTTAGAAATATCATTATTTGATGAGCTGCACCGCCATCAGTTTGATACAGACCCACTGGCCAACCACTTAATAGAACTCATAAGAGCAATTGTTCAAAAATATGTCGATGCTCGCTTTCAATTTCTACCTAAACGACGGAATGCTAAGAAGTTTTTGAGGTTGTTTAATTTTTAATTTTGTTTTAACACCATTAGTCTTCACTTTAAAGCAAACGCTGATGATTCCACTAAATAGTTTTAATTATAATTACAAATTGTTATTGTTTTTTTTTTGAGCAGTAAAAGACTGCTACGATTTCATTTTAATTATGGTAAGGCACACTAGCGCCACCAATTGATAATTTGACAATTACTAACGGACCGGATCTTTTTTTGTGTCATGCTTCCCGGCGGAACCACTTTCGATTTAACTAGTTTAAGTTACTCAAAAAATTCTATGAAATGTCTATAAAATTCTAGTCTTATTTAAAAAAAATCTATGTCTACGGTTTCGCCGTATTTTGTTATTGAAAGTGGTTGCACTGCGGAGTATCCTTCCAGCGAAACCACCACGATATATCTATTACTATGCATAGTATAATCAAATATATGGTATCAAATAATTCTATATTGAATTAGAACCCCCAAATCCTCACTAGAATTTGAATATACGGACAAAGCTGTGCCTCAATTTTTTTCTTCGAAATAGTTAGTACCTTACAAATAAACAGAATATAAATTAAAAAAAATAAAGATGTAAAAAAATATAAAAAAATATAAAAATAAAAATATAGCGCATTGGGAGTCATACAAGCACATAATAATCTACTTATTTCTTAATACACAACACTGCATGAACGAGGCAATTCAGGACCTTTGAAACGTTCTTGATATTTTAGGAAAACACTCTTTTGTTCTTCTAAACTCACTGATAGTGTCTCGTACATAACATACACTCGTAAGATGTTAATGTTTAAATGTTCAATTCACAACTAAAAATTATTTCGCTATGATGTGGGTAGTTAGGAACTTTAATCAAAGGTTCCTCAAGTAGGTAAGATGTAAATTTAATTATTTAACATAAACATCTTTATTCGTTACAGGAAAATGTAAGATAAATATATTATTAATAATAAATTTTACCTTTGAAAGATATGTAATGTTAATGTTGCTAAGAACTTTACTCTAGGCGTTTAGAAACTATTTCAAAGAGAAAATTTGAGGCACAGCTTTGTCCGTATATTTGAATTGTAGTGGGGATCTGGGGGTCTTAATTCAATATAGAATTATTTTAGAATTATGTGATACCATATATTTGATTATATTATGCATAGTTATAGATATATAGTGGTGGTTTCGCTGAAAGGATACTCCGCAGCGCAACCACTTTCAATGACAAAATACGACGAAACCGGAGACATAGATTTTTTTTAAATAGGACTAGAATTTTATAGACATTTCATAGATTTTTTTGAGTAACTTACACAAGTTAAATCGAAAGTGGTTCTGCCGGGAAGCATGACGTCTTTTTTTAAACATTGCGTACCGTCCGATAACAGGAAAGCATCCATAGTATTTGTTTAATAATTGTGCATTACTTTTTGTTGCGTGGTTTATTCACAAAACGGGCTATCGCATTTATTCGCAAACAATGGCCACTTTTGGTGTTAAAAACAAACCTAAAAGTAGTGTACAATTAATAAATAATAGATGTTTGCCTAGTGTCGGAAGGTCCGCAATGTTTGAAAAAATATCCAGTTTAGCAGATTAAATCCATTAGCGGCGCTAGTGTGCCTTACCCTTCGCCTTAAGATCTAATTGCGTTATTCAGAAATTAAAATTGCAAACGATATTATGATTGTAATAAATAAATATCCAGTGAAAGAATGATTGTTTGTTTTGTATTTTTCTCACTCCTGATGTTTAGAGATCACTTTATTGTAGGTTGTTGACGTTTGAGTACGAGATTTAATCCTTACTATAATATTTAATACTATAAATGCGAAAATAACTCTGTCTGTCTGTATGTTACGCAATCACGCCTAAACTACTAAATCGATTTAAATGAAATTTGGTACAGAGATAGTCTAGAGCCTGAGAAAGGACAAAGGCTACTTTTTAATGCGAAAAAGGGTTGTAAGAGGTTGAAATAGGGGATGAAACTTTGTATGGAAATTACGTAATTTTTGAAGCTTGAAACTTATTTTTTAGACTTTTGATTAGATATAAATAAATACGATATTCAAAGTTTGTAAAAATTTTACCCTAAAGGGGGTAAAATGCTGCCGAAAGTCACTATTCCACGCGGACGAAGTCGCGGACACAGCTAGTACGTAATAAAAATAGTTAGTTGATATGGCTAGGCTACATTACATACTACCACAAAATAAGGAGACTGCAGAAAGGCAAGCTTCCTACAAACGCGCTAAATCAACCTCTCGCGGACATAGATTCTTGCAACAGCTGCTCTCGCACTGTTCTTTTTTTATGCCTTATAAGACAGCTCTTGACCTCGATCTCGCCTGATGGTGAGCGTAGATGAGGTCTACGGTGGAGCGAGCTGCTCCAGAATATGCCTATTAACTCTCGCCTTGAAGGCATTTAGGTTATAAATTTTTGGGAACACAGACGATGACAGATAATTCCACTCCTTGCCAGTGCGCAGTAAAAATGATGACTTGAAGCGCTTAGTGCGACATAGTGGATTTTCTACTTGGTGGGGACGTCCTGCAGTACGTCTGGAGGTTCGGTGGTTCCGAGCTGTTCCGAGATTCGTATCCGTGAGTGGGTCTATGGTATGTATTAAGCTCACCTTCTGTGTGTCTCATTATTTCGTGATACCATGTTTCCTATTACTGCAGCGAAGCAGCTGTGTCCTTCATTGCTATGATCCGGTTTAAAGGGTTTGAGATTCTACAAAATTACTGAACATTAGAAGCAGAATAATGGGCCTCTTAGGCCCACGTTATTAATACACTATGAATAATTAATAAACAAGGACTAGCACAACTAACAAAACTAGCAGCAGAAAAGATGTTCTACAATTAGTGGGTAATTTCAAAGCAATTAATTATTTCTGCAACATGCAAAGGCTCCTTATGTGCTTTGAAATTAGACATCATTAGCAAATTACATTTAATGTGTTGCACAATGCCGGTTTCGCTTATTTATTTTGAAAATAATACCTTATTTGCATGTAACGGGCGTTGGGCGATCACCTCGGAGATAAGATTATCTGAGATAGCTGTACTACTGTGAATACCTACAGTTTCTTTTAATGATAAAATAAATAGGTACAAAATTATTAATAAACTGTCTTTGATTTGCAACTGCCACCAATATAGCTTAGGTAGGTACTTACATAATATCAGTATCAATATCAAAAAAATCTGTTTTTGTTAAATTGTTAATTAAATTTTCAAACAATGCTAAATTATACTTAATGGGAACTGAACAGCACTTCAAGAAAAGATTCTTGTTTCAGGTGGGGCTTGAACCCACGACCTTTCGCCATACGGGCGCCCGCTATTAGTTATTTCTCCAGATTCTTATAAATATCTATCTATTTCCATCTTGTCTATCTTAGACTTGTATTATCAGAGCCGTTGCGCAGTACTGCATGAAACAGGTTTTTCCCGGCTCACAAAAACCGGGAAAACCGGTTTCAAATGACCATCGGAACCGAAAGAACAGGTTCTGACAAGAAAGGGTCCGGTTCTTTTAGTGCGACGGCAACCGCAACTTTGTAGCGCTCGGAGACCGAACACCGGACAACACGCATCCGGTGCATTGTCGGCGCGGCGCGTCTGATCTGTATGTTTCTTTACGCGCTACGCATGCATGCATGCAACGACGTGCGGTGCCCAAGCCAACGAATAAATTTAAATGTTCCTGCTTAATGTCTTCGTTAGGTTATAAAAAAACTAACTGAAATGAAATTATACTCGCGTTTATTTTACACATTATCCGTAATAGTAGTTTTATTTCAAAGGGTAAACTTTAGAAAACAACATAAAACTAAGTGACCTATGCTAAATATCTGCTAATGGAACGCGAAAGTGAATATTTCTGTTATTTTTTTTTATTTCACTACAGAAAACTGTAATCTCACCTGATGGTACGTGAAAATAAGGTAATTTTTATAGTCCCAATAGCACATATTATATAATGACACAAAGTAAGGAGACTCCACCCTAGAACCCTTCTGATGCGCGACAGAGGAACGTGTTTGTATGAAGCGTATCTTCTGCAGTCTTCTTATTTTGTGCTACTTAGATGGACCCGTACCTAATACGTAGCTTTCAGGTCGGTTTAACAGGCAGGACTACTATTTAAAGTGTTAACTTTATAAAAAAACGCAACAATTCCTTTAAAACTAGCCTTTATTTGATTTTACTTAAGTTACTAATAAGATATAAAACAGGATTTTGTTTGACTACCTCTTTCTGGGACGAGTGTCTAGAATACGCTGTTAGCGTAAGCAATATCTATATTTGATCATTCTTTAGGTAGATAGGTACTTAAGTTACTCTGCTCTTAATTTGGTGCATCATTCTGATTATGGCCGTCACGCTGCGTGGGCGCAGTAATGGCGACGCCTCTGTATTGTCGACGCAGACGCACATGAGAAATCGAGCTCGGGATTACTTGGCCGTAACACTTTTTTTTAATACGTTACATTACATATAATTGTTCTGTATAACGTTGTTTGAAGTAGAAATCTGCAGAATAAGGACTTAGCTGTAAAGGGACTAATGGATCTGTTCCCATAATTGGACGACCCGTTAAAAGGAATTAAAATACATTTCATTCAAAAGTAACTCACGATCATCATTTTAATGAATTCGTATCAGTCTACTGCTAGACATTAACTTAGCTGTAAAGGGACTAATGGATCTGTTCCCATAATTGGACGACCCGTTAAAAGGAATTAAAATACATTTCATTCAAAAGTAACTCACGATCATCATTTTAATGAATTCGTATCAGTCTACTGCTAGACATAGTTCTCTTCCAATACAAGCCACTGAGCCTTATCTTCGATTCTTCTCATTTAACTGCTGCAAGCCACTCTGTATCGTCGTTCCACCTCGCTGGAGAGCGTCCTATACTAAGATTGCTGAGAGGCGCGGTGTCCTATCTTCCGATCCGATCAGAACTTTTAGGAGAGTAGTAAAGAACTAGGATACGCTTGCGTGAGCCATTCCCTCTAGAAACTCTCGATCACACAGCTTGAGAAACCTTTAAGTTTCTCGCCACCCTCAAAAAAGGTCTCGTTCAGAGTTGAGCTTAGGCGTAGTAGACGAATTTATATGATCACGTTAATAAAGAAGATAATACGCATTAAAACAAGTTTAACTCCCATTTTTTTCCACTAGGAGGCGCTGTACCTCATCCAATTTATTCAATATGTCATCCATTTCTCTTTTCTTAATTTTATTATCTTCTATGCAGGTTGCTTTTCTTGTCTTCTTTGTTGCGTTTTTAAGTATGCTCTCTAACTTTTTTTTGATTTCATCAACAGACTCTGTTGCATCAATATTGCTCACTAACTCTTTTATATCGTTTTCTAATTTTTTCCGTTTTTTCTCACTTTTTTCGAGATCGTATTGCAATTTCCTCTCTTTCAATTTAATACTGTGTTTTTTTAATGTTTGGACTCCTTTATTCGTGACACATTTCACAGGAGTAACAGATTCAACGGTTTTTGACGTAGAGGGGTATGCATCACACATATTGAGATGCATTCCATCAGTAGCAATATGATCAGTTTGTGTTTCAACTGTCATTGTGGAAAGATATGGTGCAGATTCATCAATTTCAAGTTTGACTTCACATTGCGTTGGACTACTTGCAGAACTGCAAGGTTCGGATTTTATTGAACTCTCCGGCAAATACAATATCGGGACTGTTTCAGGGTAAAACCTTTCATTTACGAACATTGATGTGGGGTAGTGTTCAGAGCAGATGCGGTGATTCTCTGCCGTCTTGTTCATCGGTATGTCTTCATGTTCTACGCGCTGCATCCATTCCTGCTGCCTGTAAAAAAGGATAATATTTAATAACGTAGTTCAAATCAAATGCTTCTTATTACAATTTTTACGATTGCACGCGATTCGAACGCAAGATATTGTGCTAACTTATAGAGTTGGGTCTTATTGCTTAAAATTAAAAAGGCACTTATGCTTTTCACTTATTTTAAAAAGCAACTTTTTTAATTGCTTTTTTCTTATAGGCTTATAAAATTTTAAGGGCAATTAATGGCTTAAAAAGTGAACTGCTGTTTGATGCGTACGCTTTTTTAGTAAGCAATAAGTTTTTCGTAAGTGATAAGCGTCAATACTGTTGAAATTTTAACATTTTTTAAAGAGTTAAGACTATTAATCATTGGACTTTCCTTCGTACTTTTCAGGCTTCACCTAAGCCTGAGTGAAAAAGTAAACAGCAAAAGTGAAATCTGCGTAAAAAAATAAGTGACATATTTGCTTTTCTTTAAAAAGCATGCTAATTGATTGCTTTTTGCTTTATTATCCACCTTTACTAACGTACCTCTCTACTTTTCTGTTCTACCATGAAGTTTCATTTATGTATTCACATACCTGCTTTCAGACATTTCAAGAATGGGAACTTCTTCAGTTGCCTCATCATTTTGATTAGACACATCTTCACTTTGACAGAAACTGGCAGCGCTCGCATTCGATGGCAAATTGAGAGTCGGGAATGCATTGGCCTTCAAATACTTTACATTCCCGTTCTTGGAGTATTTAATGCAGCTATCTTCGAAGTGGTCACCGCATATCCTGTAAACGTTCTGTCTCACTTTGTTGTCATCAAATTTGGCGAGGAGATCTTCTCGGTCGACAGCTTTGAGCCACGCGTCTCGTCTTAAACAAAATTATATTAAATTTATGCTTGTACAGTACAATGTTAAATTGCAATAACGCAAGACCCGTGGCAAGACCAATAAATGTTTTGATCAGATCGAGAGGAGAATATAGTTTACTATTCTTTAATATACTTAGTTTAAGTTTCAATAAAGGCTCAAATTATAAAGACTTTTTGCCAGACTTTTAAATTATAAGCACTATGCCAGCCAGCGCATACCTAACCTACATTATTGTTTTTAAATGTATGTAGAGCTATGGATCGATCTACAAGTATTGATACACAGAAACGCCAATATGTTTCGCATTACTTTTAGATCAATAGGTATTGAAATCAGGGCTTGAAACCGTTTCAAATTTAACCGGTTTCATTAGGGTAAAACCTGTACTATCGTAAAGTACCGTTCAGCAGCGGAACCAAATAGGAGCAATATTTCGAACCTAAATAAACCGGTTTATTTCTAGCGATCGCTGGCTGCGACTTGTTGTAGCTTGTTAGACGAAATAACCCGCGCGGCGCGCACCAGTGTTGCGTCGCGAGCGCTATCTCATTTTGATAGTTGCGCGCATCCTATCAATATGGGTTGAGAACGTAAACTAAGTATTTATCATTTTAAATTTTAACCGGTTTATTAATAAAACCCATTTTTTTGTAAACCGGTTCAATGGAACGTAACCTTTTTAATAAAGTTCCATGCATAATTTCGTGAAACCGGTTCAAAAAATTAACAGGTTTCCAAGCTCTGATTGAAATTAAACTTTGTTGAGAGTGGCTGAGGTTTTACACTAAATTTTGTTAGTGTTAAACCTCAGCCACTCTCAACAAAGTTTAATTACACGTTGTATGTACAAAGTGGAGTCCTCTCATGATTTGACGGAAGAACGATCAGTAGACGTAGTGTTGAATAATTTCGGCGGGCTGGTCACGATAGCTCAATTGGAAAAGCACCTGACCCGGAATTTCCGAAGGGTGCAGGTTCAAATCCTGCTCGTGGAAATTTTTTCAACATTTGTGTTTTAGCCTGGACTAAGTTTTATGTAGGGGTTAGGTACCTATGACCTACTCACCGTCTCCGTTCTCTCGTTCTCCTCATGTTTTCTCTTCGGGTGCGCAATAGTTTTCTCTTACTAAACTTTTTTTTACTGTTGTTACCCATGTTTATTTTATTTATTATTTGCGTTGCGGATTTTAGCACACGTCTGACGTTGACAGTGGTCACAGGGGTACTGAACTAAAATACTGAATTAATGGCGGCGGCGAGACGACCGCGAAGGCGCGCGCAGCAATAGGACGTTTTCAATATTGACTGAAAATTATCGGCTGTATAAAGAAATGCCTTGGTGAGAACCTAGATCGACTCATTACCTATCTTTTAGATTAAGTCCCATGTTGATAATCATAATAGGAGGTAATTAAAATAAAATGTATCATCGCTGTTTCTTAAAAGTTCCCGATGGGTCGAAGTGGTACCTCAGCAGGCCTAATAAGATAAGATTGTTTTTTTTTTACTTTATTCCTATTGTATATCAGTCTATTATGGCATCAAAATATTATTTTATTAAGAAACATGAGATGAGAAACAGTGTTTACATAATTAATTAATTATTTATTTATTGAAATAATAAAACTGTAAACTTTAGAAAACAATATCGGTACCAATTAATTAGGTATTTACTTTAAAATGTGTACCTACACTCAGTTGAAAAAGTTCGAAATAACATGTTAATTAAAATTGCCCCTTTACATAAAACAACCGCCTCTGTGATCTAGTGGTTAAGACTCCCAGCGGAGGGTACATTTTCGGTTCGGTTCTGTTTGATGTGCCAGACGTGCCATCTAA
The DNA here is from genome assembly GCA_963082485.1 of Eudonia mercurella. Classification (NCBI taxonomy): domain Eukaryota; kingdom Metazoa; phylum Arthropoda; class Insecta; order Lepidoptera; family Crambidae; genus Eudonia; species Eudonia mercurella. The sequence goes on along the minus strand of OY720044.1, from coordinate 13,990,714 downwards.
CAGTGAGTAATTATATGGGGAAGGCATCAACGGACATCACCACATTTTTTTTTATGAACTTTATTCACTTTAGGTCAAAAACTAAACATGGAGACGCTTTTCATAGTAAGTAACTAGATACCGTTACATAAATTTCAGAAACAATCTTTTAAGATGCTTAAAAAAAAGTGCCTAAGTAATACAATATTATTTAACATTCAGTCATTTCGCTAGAAAATCTGTTAGCTGTTAGACGACCATTTGTCAGTGTTTTCATCCAATCCGTTAGATACAGTAACACTGACTAGGCTCCAGGGTGCCTAGTGTGAGTTTGATTACATCCGTCTTTCGATTACGTTTACGAAAACGAAAATTAGTATGGTATTGAAGCAGCGCATCCTGGCGAATACGGGATGAGTTAAAATTTTGCCATACAAATTCTCGTTTTCGTTAACGTGATCGAATGGCGATTGAAACTCGCACTAGGCACCCTGTACTGCGAGACTGCTACGTGGGCACACGGGCGAATCGACGATTAATTGACGAGAAAACTTTAGAGTGCGCTTCTTTAGTGTTTTATTATTTTCTATTGTCCTTCCTACAGTTTTTTTAAACTTTTCGATAAGTATAGGTAGAACTATTAGTATCGGTCGTGTTAAAGTTAAAAAGTTGGGTCCACTTCTCCATTCGTTATTAGGGCATAAATAGAAGGCTTGTTAAACTGTCTTTTTTTTTTTTAACCCAGAGGAACTCATTACGAGTACCCGACCTTGAGGAGGCCTGGCGGTTATGTGGGACTCGCCCGTCCGTCTTTCCACAACCCACCGACTATCCGGAGACGCCATTGTCTCCAGTCGGCTGTCAAGGGAGATGCCCAAGACCGGGAAGGGTGAGACGGAGGGGGATACCTACTAAAACTCTAGGGGACCAAACTCCGATACGGTGAAGACTGCGGGGCCTTTCCCGAGGGAATTAAACCGCGGGGTGTTAAACTGTCTAGTCTAACCTAAAATACTGTATTCTTTATCATGGACTATACCTATTCCTTTTATCTGACTTAAGTATTGTTTACGTTAACTACTTAAATTGTGTGTTTTTGATGATATATGATAATTATTGTTGTTTTAATGTTTCAATTATTTTATTTTGTATTGTGTGCTGTACTTAAAATTCAATTTCATATTGTTATGCCCAAATTGGGTCATGTATGATACTCTATTTTAATATTTGTAACACCCTGTCTAACTACATGAGAAACAATAAATTTATGATGATGATCCACTAGTTGGCTACTATCGTGTCAAGCCAAAACAATGTAGGTAATTTGAGTTACAGTATTAGCTTTGTAAAATTAATGTGCCATGTGTGCGATTTATAAAATTGTAAAGCAAAAACACTGTATCTCCAATTACAGTATTTTAGCTTGGCCCGATACGTACGAAAGAGCTCGAGGTTTTATCTGAAGTTGCCTAACTGTCCATTAACCAAAAGCGCAAGCAAGGTAAAAACCAAATGCGTATATCGTAATTTGAAACTGCTTGTAGAACGATATTGATAATATAAATTTTTATAACATTTTATTTAATATTAATTTCTTCAGTCTTTTTATTATCCATTAAAAAAATAACCGCCGTATATCAGGAAAAAAGGCTCAGTGCTCCACGAAGGTACTTACCTACCACCTTCAGATCTAAAAAGTAACGATTCTTAACTTAAGTCGAGGACACAGCGATGCTCACTGTGTGTGTACTGTTTGATCGAAGGTTGCTCAGTATAATAAAGCTACATTGCACAGTCGCCTTTAGTGAAATTAGTTAGTTAAGGGCGGCAATTATTGAGTTTATTACTATAAAAAAAGTATTTGAGCAAGAATACTAGTAGGTACCGTCGTAATAAAAATCTTTTATATACATAAGTCTTTCTTTTACACATATTTTTTATTAAAAACTAATATGAATTAAGCGCGAGTTGATTCGTATATATGTGTTTAATTAAAATGTGAATACCGGTAGTGCTAAAACTTAAGAAATATAAACAAGTAATACAGTTACCGCTCACCTAGTCTTATCTTTGGGATAAGTGAAGTACGATATATTTCTGTTTCTTTTGTTATTATTGAAGCACGCTGTACAATTTACCATTTTAATGCTTTCAGAAAAAGTAGGCAGAACAGAAAATTTTAAGATGGCAAGCGAACTCACAGAAAAACGCGTGAGCGCTTGTCCGCGTCGGGTTACCCACTGGCTTTGGCTTCACGGGCGGGGGCGGAGCTGGCTGGTTCACGAGCGAGGGGTCCATAGACTATGTATATAATATGGAGCGGTCCGTCCGTGAACTCTGTGAATGGTCGGTCACGAGTCACGTATTACGCACATAGATAAGATAGGTATAGGTAGATAGATAGATGCGCGGGGCTGCGCTGTCCAGTACTGTAGGTAGACATAATATTTATTCTTTGATAAAATGTAGACACAATGTCGATTTTTATTTACTACCGCAGTGGGTAAGGGTGTAGCAGAATTTATTATTCTGCTAGGCATATTAAAACAATCATCCACAATTTTGAGAGTAGATAATTATGAAAAGAAATCTCACAATATTTTCTAGTACCCGATACCTATTTTATTATTTTTGGATATTCTCTAAAACAATGAAAAACCTGGTAAGATCCGATCCCGTTAATAAATAATCTAAACTTATGTAAGTAAGTAAGCATGTTGGTCCAAAAGTTTACAATCTCTCTATGCGGTGAAGAAATGGTGGAAAAATTAACGCCAAGACCCAGGCTGAGTGAGATACGATTGTTTGTGGTGCAGACGTTACTCAGGTAATAAAGGCTGATTTAGCTTATTTGGGTTGGGCGATACCTAGGTACCTACCTGTTATAATAAACAATATCATATTAAGTATTCTATGAAAATATGTCTAAAATAAAACATATACATCGCGGTGATAAGTCCTAAATCGTACCTACACGCAGAAAGTTTCTGCCTCGGTATTAAACTTCTGGTGACAATATTAAAATAACTGTGCCACCGGGTAACCACCGTGCTGCTACCTTCATAATATACTACTACAGTACTACCTACTATCGCTGACCTTGAGCAAGAGTTTCCGATTTGTATAGTAGGTACGCGTGCTACCTACGTAATGTATCCGATCAATGGTCTGCTTCAAATACCTACCTACGAAAAATCTTAGCAAAGTAAGAACACAACAACAATAGGTACCTACAGAGTTTATTGTATTCTTCATATTTGTCCATGATGGATGTTTCAAAGAAATACTAATCGCCAAACAAACTTTAATCTCAAATCCTGAATGTGAAGTGCTGAATCAGTGTGCGCGACGTTGCCGCTCCGCGCGAGGCGTTGCCGCATCGTCGGATACGATGGCGCCAGGTTGCCAGCTCGCTGTGCGGGGCGGGCGCCACGCGGCGTTGCCGCTCCGGCGCGCCTTTGCCGTAAATATCATTCATTCAATTAGTGTAGAAACATAACATTCAACTATAGCAACAAATAACATTGAACGTCTAAAGAATTAAAGTTACAATTGCATTGGTCAACGCATCGTTATTGATATTGCTTTGCTTGGTTGTAGAATTCTGTCTAGAATTCGACTGGATTTCGACCACTTTTATACTTACCAATTTTAGAAGCTAAGCCGTATTATTTTGCATTGCTGTGTTTAAATTTATAAGTATCATTAAAATTACAAAGTATAGAGGCAAAAGAACTGAAGCGTCACCTGGACTACAGTGGTAGCTTTCCACCAGAGACGGACCGCATGCTCGATTACCGGCTGGATAAAATAAAAAATAAAAAAAAATACGATAATACAATGTTGCTTGTATACCTACCTACCTCAGCCCAGAACTCGTTCGGTTTCACTTAGCAGCGAAGTCGTTAATAACATAAACACGCTAGACTGATCCGATCAATACGTTCCAACCTACTTTCAAGCAGACACACGGTATCTGCGATACTTTGCGTTGTTTCTCCGACTCTGCGATTTGGACGGTTCGCTAATGGCCCGGAATCTCGTTGATTGCGCGATATCCATCCGTACCCCATTTCCATCCGTCCCAAATCGGCCCAGGATCCTTTCAGATCGCCCCGCGTGGATAGGGCGAGCACCATTGAAATCCGTTTGAGCAGATTATTCCATATCGTAGACGTAATGCCCCTATATCTACCAACCTCTGTTTTGTTCGTCTCTTTTTTAAATATTAATCTACCACCACCACCAACCGACCTTTTCATAGCGGCTGTTTGATTCTCAGAATAATGACAAGTTTTTATGGTGTCATGGCACCTGGCACGCATACGTAGGAAGGTACATCATTCATAGTTCGCTGGTATAACGATTTATCTACGCGAGTGAGGGCATTAAATTTTAATAAACAAGCCGTCACAATTTATGGCACGTTATTTTTCGGCGGCTTTTGGAACACGAGTTCTATATTCTATAATAACATAATATCAAGGTCTTTTGCTTGCGTAATTTTATAAATACGTAAATTTCTGGGTTCTATTATTTTAGATACGGTACGGTTGTTTTTTTTTAAATATCTACTTTAACTGCAGTACACCATTATGCAGTTATTATTATTAAACCTTGATTCAATAAAAATTTCAACATTTTCGTTTAAACTAATTACCGTATTGTTTGTTGTTTCAGGTAATTTATCCACACTACAAATGGCGGTGGAAAGAGCTACATTACTTAATTAGTAACGAGTGAATCAGAAACCAATTATAAAGGTAGAAAAGTATAACGTAAAGTTACTTACAAATTCTAAAAGAACCCGAGCGAGTGGACTTTCTTTCACCGAACATTGGCTTACGTGAATAAAGTTTCAAGGAATAATGTATAATGAGGGTCCGAATTTTTTTATCTACAACCCGAAGCGTTTCGAAATTGTTATGAATTCTTTTCACATTGTGAGCGATGGTGGGCCCGCAGACTGAATGGAAAACTTTAGGACTTGAACTGTAAGTGTAACATTGGACTACATTTGCATAACTTTTAAAACCTCTCAGAAGCGCAAGTTGTAAAAAATCCCTTTATCGTTCTACCTATTCAGTCGCAACGCAATTCAGGCTATGTATTTTTACTGAATGGCCACATAATGTTTCTAAAACTGGCATTTTATACGTTACCACGTGTTTTGTGAACGTATTTCTTGTCTATTTATGTACCGACCAGCAGCTATGTATATGTATTATGTAGAGCTGGGAGCATCCGTTTCGATTAGTTTTTGGCAGAGTGCGTTGTTTACGCGTTATTTATTCCTGGCATAAATCCATTGGCTCGTTTACTATGCTTTTGACGTTTTCATTTTAAAATGTTTTTCAATTTCATTCAATTACTTACATAAAATTGGATTTTTCTCCTCCGACCGTTATTGTTTACGACTTATTGGTTCGTGATATTTATGTTACTTTTATTTTCTTTCTCTTTCGTCACTATTATCTTTCTCTACATGAACGTAACAATCCTAATTTGAAAAAATATCTTATCATGCTTTCATTTAAGATATGTTCAAGCATCTAGTGTCTGGTGGGTAGGTATACGGACGGAGAATCGCACGGCTTCGTGAAAGTCTATACATCCGTCCAGGGAAACCCGATCTGGCAACCACTACTGGAACAACAGTCTGCAAACGGGTCCGCCTTTTTCACGCTGCTGATATTATTACTGCGCGCTCGATTCGTGAGTGCAAGACGAGTTTTTTTCATCTTTCATTTAGCTCTCCTTTAACTTTGTTGCTAAGTATATTTATACTCACCTCGTATTTGAGAAATAATTATATAAGTTAAAAAGTTTTGAAACTAATAGATACTGTCTCTATTTGTCTACAAAGAAGCGATCAGTTTTAATGCAAGTCCACCTTTTGGAATAACAGCATAACAGCTTTCAAGGACTGCACCGCATTTCAGAAATATTCAGTATCAATCAACAGAATGATTACGAAACAATGTAAAATTGACGAAACATCATCAATGTTTCTGATCCAAAACGTATTCTTAGCACGGTCGCTCTCGCTCGCTTCCTCTCGTGCTTGACACTAACCATTACGTGCCATTACTGACTGACTACTCGCAAGTTGTAATTTAACCTTCGTTCCTGCAAAAAATTACTACGGACATTATTTACTGACACAAGGTGTACTTTTTCCTTTTACAATACCTGATGGCAGGTGGGTGATATGTTAAAAATATAAAATGGAAAGACGACCCGTCTAACGGATATGTATCGATCGTGACAATAGCTTCAAATAAAATGCATTGTTCCAAAATGGTTACATTCTTATAATCAACACAATAGAGTTTAGCTTTAGATAATCTATATTTTAGAAAAGTTTAATATCTGACACTTGTCAATTTTGGGTCATTGCTAATATCTAGGTAGAGCCAGCACATTTAAGTAGAAAAAAGAAAGAAGTATATCTAGTAATAAATGAAAAAGGAATTTTTGATTATAGTTTTGTATAATACCTACCTATCCATTCATAGTAAAATCGTTTTAAGTCGCTTTTGGTTTGTCACCTTGATCGAAGTTTGTCACTCGTCAATGTTATTCGCTTGTTCTAGTTTGCAGAACTATAATTTTGTTTGCTAGCTTAGTCATAAATGATCATGAACATGATTTTTTAATGATGAGAGACTAAAATTGCTTCGCTAATATGTTATGAGCGTGAAACGTCTACTAGTTAATTTCTTTATAGACAATTCAGAGCATATTGACGCGCGTCCGATTATATTAGCAACACTTAGCCGCGTCTCGTAACTTATAAATTAAAACATTGTTTTTATTTTGAGAGTGTGTGGCGTAACAACACTAGCTCTCATCTGAATTGCAAATGGCGGCAGTTGGCGGAGCGGCAACGTCGCCGCGGTCGGTGCCGCTTCGCCGTGTCGGGGCGGAGCGGCAACAGCGCTTCGTGCGTATTTTTATCAAACAACAATCGCAGAGTTATCTGTTATCAAGACACGCTGTTGTACGTCTCGCTCAGCTGCGTTCGTCCGCCGGCTCATGTTCTATACATACAGACCTACATAGTTTCTATGTATGACAGGCTGAAATATGGTTAGAATAAATAAGTACCTACTTTTGGCACGGTCTATGTATGTGAGGGAATATTTTTCGGCTAAAATAACAACGTAGATGCGGAGTTTTGGCGCTGTCTTGGTTTCCTTTTGAGCTTGTAGTGGCGCATCGTTTTCGCTTTGTGTTGAGAATTTGATGTATGAAATTGCTGTAGCTTTGTAGGTAGGTACCTACTTACCTAGTAAAAGTACAATAAACTATCAAAAAATGTCAAATTTCTTAAATAAATGTTCAACCATATGATATGTATGACATAGACATATAGTTCAAGGTTTAACGAGAATATTTGACAGTTCGTAGTAGGTACTCCTATGTGCAGGCGTGAGTACTTTTTACACTTTCATCATTTTCCTTTTCTCGTGCCCCATCAACAAATCTCCAGCAGCAGGATTAGAGCAAGCCAATTTGCGTATCATCCATCTTCCGAATGTTCCCTGGTGAATACTGAATATCTACATAGACATCAGACCGTCTCATAGATTTCTGCAGCAGCTGGTTTGTGGTACCGGTCTACCTACGCACTATTCTATGATCTATATTCAAATTTTATTCAGCTTGTTAATACCTATATTATTCAGCTAGCTATGGCCTGTCTACCTATCATCATCATCATCATCATAATCAGTCCACATAAGTCCAATGCTGGACATAGGCGTCTCCCAACCCAATGCATGTAACTGCCTGCCTATATTACACATTTATATTCCGTTTCACCTTTCAGACCAGAGAGGTAGGTACCAGAATATTAAGTAGGTACAGTCAACCAAGGAAGGACAAAAGTGTCGATCACTGGTGCGTGCCGAGCTCTGGTGCCACTTTTCTCACTTATTTCTTTTGATTATCATAAAAGAATCGCAAACGACTCAAGATCTTAGAATTGCAATTTTTACAATTTATGAATGAATTTTTTCATAGTCCATTATGTCTAAATCAGGCCATCGACACCGTTTTGAAGCGGGTTTGAATTAGAAGTCTGAAAAGACTAATTATTTTAATTTACCACAGTCTTATGTAAAAATCAACCTACCTACAATCTACCGAATAGTCATCGTATCAAGCCAAAACACTATAATTTGTTAAACTGTGTTTAAGCTAGACACAACACGACAGTAGTGCAGACAACACACTACCGAGACTTTATTCGAATTAGCAGTCGTTACTTATTAATGGTAGAAATTGCCAAGAATATTGATTACTACAGATCGTATTACATGAGATAAGTACAACAGAAAATGAATTCCCAATTACTAACTGGTTCGCTCCACGCTCCAAAGCTTGTTCGCGGACGTTTACGTTTTGCGAAAAAACATTCTGCAAAAATCCCAGCACACCCGAAGGGGTGGGAATAGGACTTTACAGTCGCCCACCTTCCACCCACGCCCAACTTTCAGACCCCCTCTACCCCCGAAGGACCTTGAGGGGGTTTCGGGGATCACAGAATCAGCTGTTCCAATTTATCAAGTAACTTTATTACCATCGTGATGTCGTAGACAGTCTACGCGATATTGCAGGAAATATTGGCATGCGCCCGGGACTTTTCTGGGGCCTCGGTTGTAAATGCTGTAGTTTCCGCCACGCTGCCACAGATTAGGTAATAGTTACTACGCTGCACTTATTTCTGAATGCCTAGACGTTTTGTAGTCCGAATACTTTCTTAATTAGTCATAAATCTGTTCATTTTTTTGATATGGCTGAAATCGATCAACAACTAAATGCTCAGCTTCATCGACCCATGACGCATTTAATTATTTTTAAATACTTTTTTGCATTTACATTTCTTTTCTATGACTGATTGATAACACTATTATAATATAGGAAGTGAGAAATCTAGCAAAGACGTATTTTTCAAATGTTATTTCATTATTAAGTAGTTATATTGTCTCTATGTAAAAAAATAAAAGTATCTATCTAATAAAAGTATCTAACGAAGAATTGTATTATTAGTCTTTCCTGGAAATTCTTATAAAAAATGGAAGTATCTCGAATATCTTCGAGTGTAATAGGAGAGTAGGTACTTCTGTGGTGGTTGCTTAGCAACGTACGACCTCTACGGAGCCCTGGCGCGATTAATCGCCTCTCTCCAGAAATATGAGTGCCGAGCCGACTGCCGAACTGGCGACCTTGCGCGCCCTGCTAATTTCATTTTGGAACATGCCTTTGGGCTCTTGATTACTTTGTAACAACTCAGGACTTTTATTTTCTCACAAATATAATTAATCGAGCGTTTGTCCCGGACACGTCCAATAGTGAAACCATTTAATTGGATTCTCCAAGCACGTGGAAGTTCCTTGCAAATAGTTCCTAAGTTTTTACTGCTTTATCTGGTCTAGTCTAGGTTGTTTGGGAGAAGGGAAAAATCATAACCATGCCTATGATTTTTTACTTTTAAAGCAGTAAAAATTTAGGAACTATTTAGAAGCCTACTTAGAAGTCACGAATTAAAATCTGTTTTTCGATACATTTTTATTGTTAATGAGTTTTTAATGTTGTCTGAAACAGGTATCATTTTGATGTAGTTGGCTCTATAGTTTAGGTATATATCTTAAATTAATGGAAATTTCCCGTAGATATCCCACTCCAAACCATAAAAATAATGTACCTACCGTTATTAACGATAGGTTTTCTGTAAGCAATATTAAAAAACATAGCGGAATTCCGTCTCGTAGATGTAGTTTTCTTATAACTTGTTTTAGTAATCAGACTCCAAACCGGTTTTAGCTCCCTCCTTGTAACTTTGTTGCTCTCGACAACGTTGTTTTAGCTATGTTTAGAATGCTGCCTTTTTTTATTTCATCATCATCATCATCATCAGCCTATAAACGTCCCACTGCTGGGCACAGGCCTCCCACATGATCAGTAGCACGTGGGGGTTATTTACTTACTTCAAATTGGAACTGTCGAATCTTACTAAATTGGAAACTCCTGTAAATGTTTTGTTGTATTCTGATCCAATTGTGGTAAGTGGAAGTATATGGGCGATTCTCTGTAACCTCGTAATCGGCTGTCCCAACCGTTTTTTTCATAAAGTAATTTAATTATTTTAATAAAAATCACTCCTAATGAAACTTGAACCCCGAAACTTAACGGGTTGTTTTTAGAACCATAACTATTTTAATTTTTTTTCTAGACGTGATAGAAGCTCTGAAAATACAGTCCCCTGGCTGTCCCCACCACTGTATTTCCGCCTAGAAACGAAATTTAAGAAGAAGTTATTGAAACTACATACATTTGGCAGATAATATAATAAGAAAAATAAGAAAATTTATATTATTTTCGTAAAACAAGGTCTCATTACGAATTTTATTATATTATTAAACACCTGTAAACTTTGTCCCCAGAATTTCTATACAGTCCCCTGCCAAAAATTTAAAAATATAATAAAAAAAAACTGTAATATTTACAATCGTTTTTTAGAGAGAAATGAAACGCAATTATTGTGAAATTAGCAACCTTGCCGAATGCGGCGACGAGACGCCATTTTATTTAGTGTCAGAGCGTCATTTGTGAGGTGAACACGCGTTTGGTCCGCTACCACACACAGTCCTCTGGTAAGTAATAATATTTATATGTTAAATACTTTAATTATCGCTATATAGTTTATTGTTTTATTATTTATGTCTAAATTGATCGGTAGGTTCTTAAAAAAATATTTTATATCAGTTTTGAAAATATTGTGAAATCTAACCTAAATACACAGTCCCCTGGCAACAGTCCTCTGCCTGAAAATAGAGCAGGAGACTGTTTTACACAACAGGGGACTGTGTATTTTGCGTATTGGTTATTGTTTTTATGTATTGTTTGTGTAAATTTATCCGCTAGTCTGTTTTATTAATGTAATAATCACCAAAGTATCATTGCTTCGCATTATTTTCCTTTATAAACTTACATTATTTTAAACAGACCGATCAAACACACATGATATGGCTCCTAAAAAGAAAAAGTTATCCCGAGAGGAATTACTACAGAAAAAGAGAGAAGCAGAGTGACTACGATACGAAAGAAGAAAAAATTACCCTGATAGAAAGAACAAATGAGAGAAAAGGAGAAGCTGAAGTACCAAAAGAAGAAAGAAAAAGGTTTGCGAAAATTAGTAAAGGACATGACACCTCGTCAGCACAGAGCTGCCTTAAAGAAGTGGAAAGAACATTGTACTGTATACCGAGCCAAAAGACTAAGACTGAAAAGTGCATTTCTTAAGCGATGGCCCTGTAACGCAATATCGTAATAAAACTATGTTTGTTATAATGGCAACCAAACTCTCTGGAGAAATTTTCAGATATTGAAAACTTTACATGGAACTGCACCAAAAGTGACCATGGAAAGGGTGCACCGGATGGTATCGGAGCAACATGCAAAAGAACAGCTGATTTTGTTGTTTATTCTGGAGGCGACATCAACAATATTGATCAGTTTGTTAAAGTAATCTTAGAGCGATGTCTTGGCTTCACATGTTTGCAATCGACTGTAAAGACATCCAAGCAATGGTCAATCAAGTTGAAAAAGAAGCGGCACCTGCGACCTGATGCACTTTAAATGTGCATCAGGTCGCAGGTGTTTATTCCAGCTCCGTCCTCGGCCTTCGAACTAAATGCAAAACACTTATAATGAAAAGCATCAGCTGCTTGTGAGAATCTTGTGAGCATTATAAAATTGGCAGTTCCAACTTTCCTGTAAAACCTAGATGGACAGTAGAAGCAGTGTTTACCGAGTCTGAACTGGAAGATCTTAAATCTTCTCAGCCTGAATTGACACCTACACCAAACAAGTCCATTCAAAGATTGGATGATGTTATAGCAGGAACAAGTGCATTCGGAATTCATGTTACAATACTGAAGATTATGTCCTTGTAAAATATCCAGCTCAAAATGTAGAATATTGTTATTCTGCCGTAATTAATAATATTGATGACGATGAAGACGACGTACGTGTTACATTCCTCAAGATTTGTAACCAAAAAATGCAGATCTTTAGAATGGATGATAATGACATTTCGGACGTTTCGTTTGACCAACTGGGGGCCGACCGCGTAACTCTCTCGCTTTCGATCGCTTTGAAGGCGAGGCGAGGAGGAGTCTTGTCATTTCGAAAGGAATATGAAAGCAATATCGAAAGCTATAGGCTATATATAGGCGAGGCGAGGGTCTCGCCTTCAAAGCGATCGAAAGCGAGAGAGTTAGGCGGTTGGGGGGATCAGTTTTCTACTCAAGTGAACGTTTTCGAGCGCTAACTTTTTAAAATGTTAAGTTCATTGTGATTAAGAAAAGACTTTTCTAATCATTATATTAATAATAGTAAGTATTTCAATGAATACTGCATAAGGCATTAATGATAAAATAATAATAAAAGTCTGTTGATCTCAGTGAGTACAAAATGTTTCTAGCACTTAGGGTTACATTTTTGATATAAATGTTTAAAGAAAGTTATATTTTGTAAAAGAAACTTTGTTGATTATTGATTCGAAAATATGTCATAAAAACAATAAATGATTGATTAATGTCAAATGATTTTTTTAAGTCCTCTATCTCACTTAACAGCCCCCCCCCTGTCACGTTCAAAACAGTCCCCTGATGCCTCAAACAGTCCCCTGTCATGATTTTTTGGAAAATCGCTAATAACTCGGAAAATACATATACATTCAGTGGGCCTTCTTATCTAACTAAAATAATAGTTAATTTTCTTCGAAATTGGACACGGTTTTTTGGCAAATGGCAAAAATATTTGCCAGGACAGCATTTGTATGGGACCTGTACGAGCTTACAGAGAAATGCCCATATAACATTTTTAAAGAAGGCCTTTGTTTGATTAAAATTGTAGGTTTTCCTCGCGAACAACTTTCCAATATTAATAATACGTCGGTATACAATGGCGTCTGCTCTGTTTGAATGAGAACAAAGGAGCACACAATGGACAATATAATTGAGAATTACAAAGACAACTTCTGTTGCTTCCATTTATCGATCGTAAACCAGTCAAATGTCCTGTCATATGCTCTAACATATAACTGAATCGGCCAAACAGGTGATCACAGTTCGTCGCTTACTGAGAACGTGGTTTAGTTATTTTGTGCCTTGTCCACGTCTTTGTGTGCGTCGGTGAATGCCAGGCTGCGCTCGAGCAAGTCGGCTAGACGCTCACTTAACTCGCATACCGACAGCCGACACACACCCACCCACACACCTTGTAATACAAACCTACACAATCGTAGCCAAATGAGGACAAATGATTTGTGGCGTCGCAGATTTTTGTCTCGCCCAAGCCTTTATTGAAAATGAGCATATAGTCTGGAATGTGATCTGTAATAGCCCTGATTTTGTTTTGGAAAGGTTCGAAGTGTTCGACTCGAGAACGTGGATATAAGCTTAAATTTCGTTATGGTTTTTCAAACAGGTTTGTTGAATCTTTGTCGTTTTTTCACAGGACCAGTTTTGTAGTGTACCTGTTTTGGGATACATAATCTTCAGGCATTTACGAGGGTAAAGAAAAGTTTGAACATTTCTTAGTATGATTTGGATGGTATTCTTTTGTACTACACATAAGTGCAATTACCTTACTAATGCCGTAAAATTTACTATTAAAAACAAATTGTGTTTTTGTAATTTGTTCGCAACAAAATTTGCGTTAAAATTTCAGATTTGTACTCATGAATGATGAAATTTAAGTAACATTTTCTAATAGATAATCGTTCGCAATCTTATCTGATCTTATCTGCTAATACATTTTGGTGCATAATTCTTTGTTGTGTTTTTATCAATATTTCTGACTGGGCTGTCATGCCGGCTGTAGATAATAAGTGCACACTATTTATTTTAAGTAAAGGTCAGACATCGTCATCAGGTTTATTCGTCAAGGTCATTAGATATAACGCTTGTCGAATACTTCTATCTTAATTAAATCACCATAACTAGCCTTTAATTAGCTTAAATACTTCCTAATAAACATTCTATAAATCATACATAAATGTAGCATAATTTTATAAACAAAGTGATCTTGATCGAAGTGATCAAACTTGTCTGTCATGATCATGAATCATGATTTGTGTTTTGATCGTCGCTTATTATTCCACCTTGCCTTAGAACACTCAACTACACCTATTTTGTTTCCTATTCTGAAAACCTATCCTGCTTAGTACGACAGAAGTGACTGCTACGTCGAATAGGTATCTAGTAAGCAAATCTGTCTATATCTGAAATTCTGAACATACACTACACTGGCACATAAGTGGTCCAAAACCTTCCAAGTAGACACATTTAATTGAGGATATGTGAAATAAAATGGATTGATTCGCAGAAACAATTACAAACAAGACCTTTACTCAATTCTTGATTTGTTATCAAAGCTCCTTTCACAAATTTTAACTTAGTCTTACTGTTTATGTAAGCAAAACATAAACTGTACTGTTCATGTAAGCAAAATTAATGTAGGTTAGAAATGCAACATTACACCGTGAATCAAATCTAAGATCTCAAATTATTCACTACCACTCCGCATTGATTTCAAGACACATGTTGGATGAATGCAATGTCATAAGAAATAGTTCAAATATTATTAAAACTCATGTCTTGTAGGTATTGTAACTCCTACTGTGATAAATTACAAAGAATCTAATCTCGAAAATTGCTTATTATTGATTCTTCTTGTGTGATTCGATTCAGATTCACTTCACAAGTCAAGTTTAATACGAATGATTTATTTTTTGTTTCAGGTATTACAAGTTGGATAACAATCAACAGTTATCGTAAGATTTATTTTTGGGACTGAAGAACTTCAAAACTTTATTTTTGATTTGTTTTGTTAACACAAAATCACATTTTCTTACACAGATTTAATAGATTGTTGTTTAATTTTCAAAACTACTTAACTTTAGGCTAATCCCACCATATGATAATTCATATGGTGGGATTAGCCTGATTCGAGGTGAGATTGTAGAATTTGTCTAAGTCCTAATTTTCTTGTTCTTACGTTTAATCTGCACTTTACCGTTTTATTTAATAATTACATGCTTTTATGTCATCACGTAACGCTCAAACTATCGTGAAGTCACTAGTTACTCCGTAGACATCTTCCTAGTTTACCGAACTATAAGTTTCTTTAGAGAGGAGTACGAGTGTTCACCGCTGGACGTCTGAGCCACGACTGCCGTGAAATTCATTCAACAAGCCGAGAGGATGTGGGCGGGGCATGCGGGAAGCGGCGTCATTGGGTGAGCGGTCGTCACGCAATAATGGCCGCCGACGCATTCGGCCAATGAGCAGCGCGCGGGCCGAACGCGCGGTCCGTCCGGCGACTGACGCGACGTTGCCAGCTTTTCCGAAAAAAATACCAGATTCGACCTTCTTAGGACCCCCGGTTTTTTTTTGTTTGGCCGCGTTATCATTCGGGAATGTGTATTGAGGTCCTTATCCGTTTGTGAGATGGTGCTCTCGGTGTGCAGGTGGACTGCTCGTGTTGTGTTCTAGTGTACTATGGTGTGGCCGACGCCATCCGGAGAGGTGTTGATAGACATCGTCACAAGGTACTTGCCGGTGCTCATTGCCTAAACTGAGTCATGTGACAACGTGGCCCGTTGCCTCGTGGAGATGACGCGTCCCTTATCAGCGCTTGTTACGACAACCCTTATCTCGTTCGATCGTTACAATTGTAGGTATTGCTAGATAACATGGCTATCAATTGCAAAAGGTTGCCTTTGGACAGGAAGGCCTGACACTCAACTCCTGTAGGAAGCTTATTGAGTGCATTAAGGACAATAACTGTGAGCATACACTGATGCCTGCAGTCACGTTCTCAGTTGTTATAAGTTTTCTTAGGAATGTATTCCTCGTATACTAGATGGTACGTCATAAGATTTTCTCACAACAAGGAAACGTTAATGCTGAAAGTAAGATACCTACTTTTCTTTCATATTTAGTGTTAAGGTAGCCTAGGCTTCAAAATGATTCATTCTCTCTTACGTTTTGAGACTTCTTAGTATTTAGCACCTAGTCTTGCCTGCAAACTTGATTATTGAACCAGAGTAAGATCACATGCGGTAGAACGTTTGGTAGTTTGATTCTTAATTCCAAAGAAGAGAGAACTGTGTATATTAGACCAACTTATGAGTGTAGCTCGTATGGTAGTTAGACTGAATGTTTGTAGGTACTAGAAGTAAGGTCAACATAAGTCTCTAACATTTATAGTTAGGTAGGTAGGTACCTAAGGTTTTTTTCTAGTAGAGGTCAAAATGACGTAAGCACGCAACAGCAGGTTATATACGATAAGTATATTAAATCCGCAAAGATACGCCCTTGACCGAGCCCAATGACAGACATAATATGTACCTACCTACATACAAACAACTGCACTACATTTATAACGAATAAAACCAGACGTGAATGATTACTCATATCATAGAGGAAGGATTAAGGAATTAAATTGTTTTCTAAAGTTTACGCGTCCACTACAATACTACCTACTTTTATAATATTATGACGATTCAAAAATGGTTATTCACTAAGTTTATTTAAAAGAAGAGAGAAAGTAGTACCTAACTAAAAAATATGTCTTTTCTTACGTTTCGAATCGTTTAAAAGGTTTGTCATACAGCCGGTTTCTCGAACGCTGATCATCTTCATAATTAACTAATCAATGATCAAATCTCTAATCAAGTGTAATTTGGGTTGCTTGAACGTTGATTACGTACTTTGATTTTGAACAGAGATTAGTTGACAAATCTGTCAAATATTTGAAGTAAATCAAGCGATTTGACAAGCGTCAAACATCAAAATGGGTTTCTGAAACGCTGATTAGGCATTTTTCTTTGGTCAAGCGCTTGTCAAATCAACGATCAACTAATCGGTGATTTTGCTCTAATTAGCTGAAATAATTACTACAAATTGATATGTTTTGCTAAGTTCTAAACCAGGTACATCGAAAAATTCAACAGGTTGGTACTCCAAAAGTGGTTTTTATTATATTTCACAATACTTACGGTTCGTTTTATCAATAAAAAATATACTTGTAAATTAAAATAACCTCTAATAATTTAGGATGTCGCTTTCGGATGTAACAGTGAGCAGCAGCAGTGAATCTGATGAGGAAAACACACCTGGACCCTCAAGGACGTTTTTGCATTTATTTTCAATTATTGACTATGAGTTAAAATAGTATCTACCAAAAACACAAATGTTGATAAAGTTTCCACGAGAGGGATTTGAACCTGCGCCCTTCTGACATACCGGGTCAGGTGCTCTTCCAATTGAGCTATCGTGGTTCTAACAAGCCTGACCCGGTATGTCAGAGGGATGCGGGTTCGAATCCTGCTTGTGGAATTTTTTTCAACATTTGTGTTTTTGTAATTTTAGTATCTACCAAATTGTAATACTTGTTTTCTTTACCCATACACGTAATAATTTCTACAATAGGGAGGTATAGATATCAAAGTGATGAAGCAGTTCTTCGTCACTTTGACCATCACAATATTTCCACAATTGGCAGACGGGTGGTTGAAAACTGGTGAAATCGCAGCCAGTGTTTGCTGCTACTCATCACCTCCTGGGTTCGTATGAAAATATGCCAGGACTCCCATTATTTTTATATTCAAAACTCGCCAAGACATAGAGGCAGAATGTCACCAAACTAATCATCATATCAGCCTGGGATCACCTATGTTGTGTATGGGCCCCTTTCGCTTGAGCATAATACTTATAAATAATATTTCTATAAACAATTAAAGGAGAAATCAAAGGAGAAAAAATTGGTGAAAAGGAATTGGAAAACGGCTCTTACTTGTCAACTAAAGCAGTCAGTATTAGGTTTTTCTCTTTCAGTATAGTTTTTCCCTCTGCTGATAGCTTTACCGTCATAATTATCAGCTTGGTTTTCTTTCAATTTCCAAAAATATTTTACAATATAATATTCAAACGTAAGCAAACAAAGATTCGCGGCAAAAGCATGTGACATTTTTGACGTTTAGGAGTGAATGATTGAATGAAAATATACACTGATTTGACAATCGTAAGATGATCATTGATTAGCTAATTTTTGTGTAATCAGCGTTCATGCAACCCGATTTGATTTGAGCAGTGTGTCAAGTTAATTGCTTTGTCAACTGATTTGGGATTTGATCAGCGTTCGAGAAACCGGCTGTTAGTCTCTATCTAGCGTGTATCCGTGTCAAGCTAAAACAATGTAATTTGAGTTACATGGTATTTTCCCTTATTCTGTTGTGCTTATTTATTACTTAGATAAACAAATAAAAAAAATAAGAAAACTACTGGAAATCAAATTACAATGTATTGGCTTGACATGAACGCTCGCTATGTGACTGTAAAAAAGTGTTTATTTTGTATCTATGAAGAATGTTAGCTCCAGGATGATGGCGTAATATTTATTTTGCGCAAACAGGAAAAGAAATATTTGGAAGCTGCCAAAAAGTTTATAAATATATTTAGTTGTTCATTATACTTTTTATCTTCCAAGGAGTTCTGTTAATTTCTATTTATAAATAAAACAACCTCAAAATAGAAAAGCATCGACGTTCCGAATTTTTGGTTGTAGTTTCAAAAACTCTCGTAAATCGTAATATTATATTAGATGCTTTTTTTTTTCGGTATAACTCAATTGCTTTTCGGAGAATATCTCGCTATTCATGTTCAAGAATTTGCCGCAAAAGTGTACGAATATTCGATTTTATGTATTTAACATTCTGTGCTGTAAGATCTTAATAAAACACTTGAGAGTAGGGTTCTGTCACCAGTGTTCTACAAGAACCAATTTATTTTCCCTAATCATAAAAAATAAGGGTCAACAACTGAATTTTAGTCTTTAACAACACTTGAATACAGACCACCTGTTTAGCTGTAATTCCGTAAAATTTTCTATAAAAATCTATGTTAATTATTGGCGACGAGAACTGTGTCGAACTTTAGGTTACAAGTCGAACACTGGTGCCGCGACCCTAGGTACTTTTAAAAAAAAAATATTGTTCAAATCATTTTACAAAATCGACATACTTACATTACAATAATCCTTACACGGAAACCTTATAAGGTTTATCTGTGTAGGAGAGCCACTCTTAATACTTATAAATTAAGTTAGATGCAAACAATAGTAGGTACTTATGATTTTTTACAAAAAAAAAACACTAGTATCCTTAAAGTAGATTATGAAGATGACAATTTTGTAAGAAATATTTACTTACTCCGACTGGATTTGTTGTAATGCCGACATATTTAGTTAAGATGGTGTTAGCCAGATGGACTTAAAACAAGCTGTACCACCACTTTTTTAAAGGAAAGTTCTCATCTGCGATATATTATGGTTTTCAGTAGTTTCGGTATCACAATAAGGGTTGCCAACCATACTCTAAAATAGAGTACTGTATACTCTATATCATGTAGGCGTACTCTATAATCTATAACACTAATAGAGTATGCTAAAATACTCTTTTTTACACAATGTTTTCATGTACTATTATGCAAACCCATTATCAGAACCAAAAAAGTCCAAAATACGTCTTAATCCATATAAATTTAGAGTTAGAATGTTTGGACTCATGCAATTATTTTAAAAACCATGAAAAATTGTTATGTGCTGCAAAATGTACAAAAAATACCTTTTTAAAAATATATATGAATATATAATATATGATACTCTTTTTTGTAAGTCCGTACTCTTTATTTACCTCCTTTGAAATCAGATATACTCTATTTCTTCTAATAAAAGTTGGCAACCCTAATAATATATTATGGGTTTAAAATTAGATCAAAGATGCTTTCTATTATAGTCGTAATTCGTGATAAGCCCACACTTCCTCTTTCATACTAAACTCTTCTATGCACTGCAGGATCTATAATATGATCTCATAGTCTTCTTAAGCCACAATTCTATGTAGTATCAAACATTTGTCACACAAAAAAATATCGTAGACATGGCTCGCATGACTGAACGCTATTACCACAGGCTCTTGCAAGAAAAGCGACGTTCGTGTACCAATAAACGTTTAATGGCGCGTTATAGGGACGAATTGTATAAACCCAGTTCCACATGACATGACCCTATAGTATATTGGAGGTACAACTAACTGAAAAGATTGAAATCGTAGCCGCTTCCGCCTTTAGCCGACACACAAACTAAGTACATAGTTCTCATTTATTCATTCATTCAAAGATTTTCGTGTGTGTTTGTTTTTCGAGTTATCTACAGCTTGATATGGCGCAATATTTGTTAAATATTAAGAAATTACCTATTATATTCGAGAATATACCCTTTGTACTACAAAACAATGAATAAAGTTAAACAATTCAAAATTCAAAATCATTTATTCAGTTTAGGCTACAAGTAGCTCTTGTGAATGCCACTATGCCATCGGTTCGTAAGTCTACTCTGGGCGGGAGATCTTGTACTGAGAAGAACCGGCAAGAAACTCAGCAAGTGTCCAGATCTTTTGTCCCTTACAGCGTCAAAAATATTGGAAAATGCCCGATCATAACGAAGTCTTTAATTTTATTAAGATCCCGACCTTTAAATTCAAATTAAAGATACTGGCAGGTGTTTAAAACTATTATTGTGTCTCATTTGTTTCCGAGTGTAATTCTAAAAAAACTAATAAAAATAACTTTAACGATTCAGCCAAACCATAGACTTGCAGTAAATCATCATGAAAGCCGAGACCTTTGTTATTGTCACGAAAGCGCTGATATCACCGTAACTGCAAACGGTAGCGCTAACGAAAACAAAGTTATAATTCTTGCTCCCCCCGGGGCCCTCCCTCACATGTTTTTTCGGGAGCTTTGCGATAATAATGAGAATTCCTCCCTGACGTCAAAAAAGAACTCGCTTGTTGGAAGCTCTAGCTACATACAATATTGTTAGGCTCTGCAAAACGGAGGCCTTTGTGTATTTTTTTTTATGGTGCAGTATTTATATATATTTTAATTTCAAAGCAGGGAAGTTCTTTATCCAATTTGTTAGAACATAAGTACGAGTAGATGATATGCATAGTTTTCGGTGCTTTCGTTTCACACGTCTTGAGGAATCCTTTAAGTTTCTCGCTGCCCTCAAAAAGTCCGGTGACGCAAAAAATTACGCCTTAAGTCAGTCGGAAAACTCTCTCAATAAAAATGGCAAATTTTAAGGAAAACTCTTGTATACTTACGGCACTTACCGTCAGGCGGGATGGATAGAAAAGAAGTTTGGAAGTCTTACACAGTAAGCAAGAATTTTTGGCGAAATACCTAATTTTTAGCACTTAACTTTTTTGTACACCAATCTTTGATGATACCAATCCTGAGTCCTCCAAAATGTCGAAATCGTAGAAAGAATTCTGTTACATTGCTGTTGACACCATTATTCTGCCTACAACATTATCTTGTCACCTCTCTGTTATACACTTTAAACCAGTATTTTAAACTCAAGAAATAAAACAAATTCACTGACTTCTTTCAACCTTTATTCACCATCAACTTCATTACAAACATTTGGTTCTATAATAAAGAAGCTAGAAGTCGATAGTCTTGTCAAAACCCCTTTTATTGCGCGTTACGGCTTATGATAGTATCGATAATTCACTAAACATTGATGATATCATTCCTTAGTTCTCCATATTGTGGCTACAGCACAATCGTAGAAAGAATTCTGTTCAGAGCCTAAATCTTGTCAATCGAAACCCTTCTTTCTGTTTGCGGTTTACTGACATTTAACAAACTTTGATGATACCATTTCTGAGTCCCGCATATTGCGCACAATCGTTGAAAGAATTCCGTCCAGCAATTGTATACCATTGTCACATCATCGGCTTGCGTTTAAGGTATTGTTGTCAGGCGTGCAACAAACATTTCTATTATGCCTTTATCTTAGCGTACAAACAAAGAGATTGATAAAATTGTTACTCGTACGTCTGATAAAGATTGCTCACACACGATAAGATAAACCAGGAATCGTCATCATACATACATAGCGATAGGTTCAAATTAATTTAACTTCATTGGATACCTATTGAATTAAAATAATTTTTCGCTGTTTCCAATCCATTGTGGGAGCCGTGGTCACACACAGGAAATACTGCAAATAACTTGAAATATTAGTATATAATGTAAAATATAGGTAGGCAGGTATTATGGTTTTATTTATAGGTACTCTACTTACTGCCTACATAGGTACATACACGAGAAACTTAATTTCGAATAATGAAAATAATAATAATAATTTTTAATGTCTCGAATTACAAAATACCGAGTCTATCCAAATTTGGAATAAAATATTTCGGAATATTGGGTTTTGGGTGTTCTTGTTCTAGTTTTTATCTCATTTTAGGTTTTAGTCATCCAGATAAAAAAAAATATAAAAAAAATGACGGTAGTTGTTGACATTGAATGGACGCCTTTGGCTTTCAAAGTAAAAGTACATAGTGTTGAATAATTTCGGCGGGCTGGTTAGAACCACGATAGCTCAATTGGGAGAGCACCTGACCCTGTTGTATGTCAGAAGGTTGCAGGTTCAAATCCTGCTCGTGGAAATTTTTTCAGCATTTATGTTGTTCGCAACAAAATTTGCTTTAAAAATTATATAAACAAAAACATTTCATCCAGATGAAGTTCACTTCTACCATTTGAGACAGACAAGTCAAAGTAATTAACTAAAACTGCTTATTCCGCATAATTTTCGAGGATTAGCTAAGTTGTGTCATTAGCGTGTGCTATTTTAAAACTAGATTCTTGAAGTTTATCACCTGCCTTAATAAGTTGGAAGAAACTTTCTCAATTAGTGGTGGCTGCTAGCGACTTGTTATCTTCCCTAAGTCCTCGTATGTTTCATTTGAACTTTCGCATAGCTTATTTGAATCTGTACCTTGGTACTGTTTATTACTCAACTGATTCGTCCCCGTTTCCCGTGGGAATATCGAAATAGTCAGCCTTATTCCATGTCAACAACAACATAAGGGGAACCTGTATGCACAGCTTTCTAGCAGCCAGAGACATTTATCTGGCTGTGCTGTGACTGTGACTGCTGTGATTCAGTCAGTGAGTCAAGTCAAACTTTTTTTTAATAGATTGGGTTTTGGGTGGGCTTTGCCTGTGACTGACTGTTTTTGAGTCAGTCAGTGAGCAGGTCAACCTTTTGTTTTAATATATTTTTCCATTATTTTTATTTTTATTTTTGCCACTCACAATGCTATGTATATGTTACAAGATAAAATTTTATTAGAAAAATAAATATTTTTCTTAAAAAATCTCAAATGGATTTGATTTAAAAAATGTGCAGACACTGCTACAATTACAAATTATTAAAAATGTTACGTACCTGTCTGCGGTTAGGCTAAATCACTTTCTAATACGACAAACGAAATCAACGAACTACCTAAATATGACGACATATAATTTCTTGCTCACTCTAATTAAAAAAAATAACCTCTATGCCCCATATAAATATCCTCGATCTCGCATCACCAAACCACGGTAATAATATCTTTACCGTGACCAAACTATTCAGCACTCCCCCATGACGTACTAATTTAGGTTTACATCATCCGATTTTCAGAATGTCGTCTGTCACACAACCAGAACTGGATATTTTTAAACGACTCGTTCGTTACAAATTTAATAAGGAAAACTAAACTATACATACCTACCATTTAACTTATGACATTATCATTTTGTATAGAATAAAATTTAAAGAGCATTTTATTCATAACTATGTTGATTTTATAACATTTTAAACCATCATGGTCATAGTATCAGAGTATTTTTTATGAACGGGATTATTATTATATGTTTTTGCCGTCACGTTATAATCGGTTACTCAAAATTTTTTACTTTGCTTCATCCGTGATCATGATACATGCAACTGTTTCAAAATTTCGGATACTCAAGGACTCGAACAAAACATGGTAATAATACTGTTATTAATTTAATTACTCATAATAATATGTATATTTTTTAAATGTTAATAATATTGGTAATTTACTCTTATGTAGTTTAATATGATTATCGTTATAAGCCTAAGATTATTTACAAGTATACACAGAGAGAGGAGCTCGATGGCGCAGTGGTTAACGCGCCCGGTCTGTGAGTGCTGAGGTTAAGCAACTTTCGCAAAGGCCGATCATCGGATGGGTGACCAAAAGTTTATCATCTCGAGCTCCTCCGTTCTTCGGAAGGCACGTAAAAAGCCGTTGGTCCCGGCTGCATTAGCAGTCGTTAACAACCACCGCCCGCACTGGGCCCGCGTGGTTTACGGCCCGTTCTCCCTTTTCATCCATGGGGAAGGCTCGTGCCCCAGCATTGGTGACATATAAATGAGCTGATGATGATACACAAAAGCTCTTAGGTCTTGGTACAGCATATGAATATATAAGTGAATATTTCTCCATTTGTTACCGTATTCTTTTGAGACCCGACCTCATCAACACTAACGACCTTCGTGCTTCGCCAAAACGTTGGCAGCATTCATTTGAGTTAAAACTAGCGAGTTGGCTCAGATATCATATAATTTAGCTTATCTTTTTGTTTTCGCTTCGGTTATGTTACGACTTTACGACTCTACTGTATGATTGAAGTAACGACTTTTATCTTGGCGGTTTTTATTACTATACCTATTACTCGTACTTCTAGATCTGCGGTATTAGATCCAGAACCCAAAAAGTATATACGTCGAACATAAAACCTCCTTTTTTGAAGTCGGTTAAAAAAAAGGAGACTGTTGTTGGAGGTTTTTGTAGCATTGTTGTGTTCCGGCAGCTAGAGATAAGATAGCCAGTGCCTCATTGAGGATCCCGGGTGAAGTGCGCTTTCACCAAAATGGCCTTATCATCACCTAACATCAGGTGAGATCAAGGCACTGTGCTTACCCGTAAATATAAAAAAAGAGAAGTAAGCTTCATACTAATGCGCTCGATCAAATCAGACATGACCCTCACGGACACGGAATCTCGGAACCGCTCAGAACAGTCTGAGCGCAGCTGTTGATATCCGAGCGTGATGTGTATTATTATAAAGCTTGCCTTCTTGGGTCTCCTTATTTTGTGCCCAGACGCTAGGAACACCGTATCGAATAGAAAGTATCTATATTGTACTCATGAGTAGTATCGAAAGAAAAGTATCGTACTCATAAAAGTATTGTGACAAAAATATCGATACTTCAAAGTATCGAGTACTCTTCTCCTAAGAAGCTCAATAGGCATAGGCTCAATAGGGCCCATGCCCTAGCCCATGCCTACACGGGTAAAAAGGATTTCTTAAACCAAGTAATGTCATTTTCTTAGCAATATTAGCTTAGCTCAAGAATATTTGCATCATATCAAAAATCTGAATATTTTGAACCAAAAACCCATATTTTCTTGTTTGATTTGCTAAATTTAAAACCAATATATTTAATTTGAGTTCAGGCTTGTTTGATTGAAGTGTGATCGATTTTATTTAAACCAAAACCAGAAATTTCGTCAAAGTAAAAAATACTTTTTAAAACCAAGAAATAATTTACTTGCATTCAGAACTATTATACTGAAATCAAATAAAAATATTTAATTCAATCTGAAAGATATCTTTTCTTGACTCTAAACACTAATTTTATTGGATCAACTAAATATTGCTTTCGCTCAAGTTTTCTGGACCGCAAGAATATATTTTGTTAGCTCAAGTAACGACAATATCTCATATCCACAAAAATGGTTTTTTTAATTCGAATTAACCTGTTATTTCAATTCAACATTTTATTTGTGATTACAAGAAGATCAGACTATTGAAATTAACATATATTTATTTAAACCTAGAGGATATCAATTCGATCTGATACAATAGAAATGTAAAACTAACAAAACCATTATTTCTCTTGATATAATAAAGCATGTTTTTGACTTAAATTATACAAATACTAGAATGAAATAATATTAGTCTGTAGTTAAGATTATAACGCTTTGAACTGGCTACACAAGTCATTTTCTGCCTTGAGCTGTCTGGGTTTGGTTGGTCACTGTTGCGCTGTGTTGCGCTTTTACCTTTAGTTATTATTGAAGAGGATTTTACATTCAGTCCGGCCACTTTTTAACGCGCGCGCTGCTCACCGAGTGTAAAGTGTGTGTCATTACATTACCTACTAGGTACATAGTACTACATAGGTATTTTGTACCTTACCTACTTAAGGACGTTAGAATGGAAGAACTTACAGAGCTGCAACGATCGTGCGTGGCTAGTTCCCGACGAAATTGTTAAAATTTTCATAGGTAAGTACCTAATTTGTTTTCCAAAATCTAGGATTTAAGAAGAAAATACTTACTGATATTACAGTTCGTATCTATCCATCAGATTATGCGCTGTTTGTGTGCCTTTATTGTTGTGTGTTGTAAACCTATGCCAAGGTTTAGCCATTGTTAATACTGTTTTTTAATGATGAAATTAATTTATTAATGAGAAAGACTGTTTAAATTATTGTCCTTCCGTCATGTAAAGGATCGACGTAATTTGAAATTAATATAGATGTAAGACAACATCAAATACAATGCTCTGATCTAAAGTAAGTAGCTAAAGCGCTTGTGCTATCAAAATTCGAATTCGAAACCCGTCACCGTTGCATAAAATTCGGATTCCTAGCTGCTACTTCATCTATTTACTCTTTTTTTCTTATAGTAAAAATAATTATGTATTTTGCAGAAAGCAATCAAGCAGGTTTGATGTGGTTGCAAACAACACAGATCCATGGGAGGAAGTGGAAAAAACATGATAGTCTTTACAATGTCCTGGAAGAATAGAAGATTCTTTGACCAAATAAGTGATGTTCGTAAGTATATTTTATTATTTTCATATCATAGCGATCCTATTGGTGGATATCATACACATGCCTTGCTACATAGCTTAGCACATCTTTGGTCGAAAAGCAGTATGATACAACCGCTATTTAATATTAAATATTAAATACACAAACTTTTCAGATAAAATACAATAAATGATGGTAAAACCCCAATATAATCCATTATGTAGCTTAGAAGATCTAAGCAATTAAGTGAAGGGGCTGAAGGCAACATTGTATGTACTAAATATAGAGAATAATTGAAAAAACAAGAAAAATATTGTGTGCTGTTATGGTGACTTGACTGAGCCCTAATTTATTTAATGTTTAATTTTCAGATTTTAATCCATTTCGATATGATATATATATACTAACAAGGGACTAAACTTTTATATAAACTGGAAAAACTGAAAATATTTTTATTTAAAAACCAACTTAGTGTTATAAACTTTATACACAATCTGGATGTGTGATAAGTTTTTTCATCGCTTAAATTGAATTTTGGAAATTCCCTTTACTAGTGGTAAGAGTCAGAAAAGCTCTTATATATTTTAAAACATTATTTTATAGAATCAACTCTTTAGTAATATTACCGTAGTTAATTTGGTATAATGCAAGGTCATCTTTTTATTTCAGTAAAAAATCCTCACAGATGCCATCCACACCTCATGTATTGGAACATCAAGTAGGTACCTACCAAAAGAAAGGCTTACGAAGAAATTTAAATTATCGACGCAGGAGCTATAGATAGCATATTTGTCAGTGCTAAGGTGTGTATTGTATTATTTTCTTTTACATTATCATAATTATCTACTGTGTTAATAGGCCAAATAATATAATTTGCCAACAAATTCCTGCATACCCATATTAGTCAAATGGGAAACTAGTGAATAATATATTTAAATATTTACAGATTGCTGGTGACGACAACATAATTGCCACACAGAAAGAAAAGGCTTCATTGAAAAGCTTGTAAAATATATACATAATTTTTATTAATTATGTTAGTTATGTACCTGACATGAAACGTTAAAAACGCAATTAATTTAAGTATAAGTAGAATTATAAATAAACAGTAAATTTGTAATAATGACTTTCAATTTTAATATTTGTAGGAGTTCCATTCAAAATGTTTTATAGTTTTGTATAAAGAGGTATTAAGTTTTTATGGAAATGTAGCATGCACCTTCTAGTCTTTTTTACATAGCATCCTAGCCATGCTATGCAAAAAATAGCATGGCTAGGATGCTATGTAAAGAAGACTAGAAGGTGCAGGAACACCCTAAACTTCCAAAAATAAAACATTTTGAATGAACAACATCCTCTATTTGACCCAAGAAAATATCATATTATTTCAAAACATTAACGTCTTCAGAGAAAAAAGTTGTAGTTTTAATTTGAAATAATAATAACTACATGATACTTGTTTTTCTTGATTCAAAATAATAATTCTGTAGATCAATTTTTTTATTCTTAAAACAAGAAATAGAGTTGGTTTGATATAAATTATAAGTTATTGAGTGAAGGCGTTATTGTAGTTAGAAGAAAAAAACTATTTTCTTTAATAAAAACAACAATCATTTAGTTTGAGAATTTATAGAATTAAATAAAGAAAAGCATTTTTTTTTCTCAACAATACATTTTTTTATTCTAAGAATACATTTACTTATTCTAATATATTATTTATTTATTTTTAATTGCATATAATCTAAGAATAACGCTTCCATGTATTGGTTCAAGAAAAAAAAATTTTCAATTAAAAAAATATTTACTTGGTATTCAAGAAAATAATGATTTGAATGGAAAAAAATATATTTTTTCAAAACAAACAAAACTAATCTTATTGTAAAGAAATAAAACCAAGATTATTGTGATATTAAATTTAAGAAAATATTATTTTCAGTATATATGAGTGGATCATTTTGTTGAATTTAAGAAATATGCTTTGACTGAAGTAATTTTGCTTTGTTTTAAGAAAACTGTTTTTACCGTGTATGCCTATTGAGCATACTTCAGTCAGGAGGAGGACGTCAATACCAGTCAGTAAGAAACATTAATTTAGCTTCAGTAGAACAGAAGAAAAAAAAATCAACTGTAAATTCCCATATTAAAAAGTTAATTAAAAAAAAGTTGTTTGGTTACTGGTGGTGCATAGTGCATTTTCCCTCTGTGTGTCATTTTCTTAGTGCTTGTTTAAAGTCCACCTGGCTAGCTACCAGTTTGATCTGCGTCTGTCTCTTTATTGTGTTCCAGCAGTAAGAGCAAGATAGCCCGTTCATCAGTAGTTAAGGCTTATGAGTAAAGTGCATTTTTTAAAAGTACGATGGAGAAATCGTATTTAACCATTTTGATCGAACAGATGTCGAAACACTTTTAAAAAAATCCTCGCATGTGCTCTGCTCTGCTGACGGCCTTCGCCCTTGACTCCCGCTCAGCTGCTTCTCACTCATTTATTTTTACGAACCACACACGCGGTACCTTAGAAGCGTCTTTTTTTCTACAGGAGCGATTCTAAATGAAGACTTCACTTGTGGTAGTCGCAGTGACACTTATTTTGAGCGGTGCGAGGACCTGGTCAATGCTGAGTACGAAACCTTTTTGTTGTTAAGAAATGAGCAACTAGTATTCCCGAATACATATACTTTTAATTAATAAAAATTATATCCCGTTAATCTTCTATCTTATCTTATCTTATCTTATAAATATATAAAAGACTGACTGACCATCAACGCACAGCCCAAACGGCTGAAGCTACAATCATGAAACTTGGCACGTAGGTTCCTTTGGTAGTGTAGATGAGCACTAAGAACGGATTTTTGGAAATTCTAATTTTAAGGGGGTTAAAAGGGGGGTGAAAGTTTGTATGAAAATCCGTCAGTTTTGAAGTAATGATCTTATAATTTTGTGTTTGGACTGAAGATTAAAAAATAAATTACACGTGTCTCAGCGATTTTGATTATTACATCCCCATGAGGGTGAAAAGGGGGATGAAGTCATGGGAATAATGAAATCGTCTAGAGACTTGAAATTTTGCACATATATGTTTTATATTGTGCAGGCATCTACTAAGAAAGGATTTTTGTGAATGCCACCCCTAAGGGGGTGAAATAAGGGATGAAAGTTTGTATAAAAGTCGGTCAGTTTTGAGTTAGTATCTTCGAATTTTGGGTTTGGGCTGAAGATTAACGCAAATTAAGTTTTTTTGGGAATTCTGTCCTTGGGGAAGGATCATGCGGGATGAAATGTTGTGTAAAAAAGTCTTTACAAAGGCAAAATTATTAAAAATACTTTTAAGTCTTTACAGTCTGTTGGTAAGTATAAAATGGCTCAACGCATAGATATAGGAATTAAATAGGGACGGGATAGGGATAGACCTAACTTATCAATGTTAAACATTGACGTGTAACAATTCTACCGAAATAATTTTCATTTTATATCGTTTTAATTTCATTTTCTGATAAGTACATAAGGGGTCAGTAGTGTAGCAAATCAAAAATAGGAATCCTATAAAGAATGTATTACCTAACAATTACTTCTGTAGATGGGTTTCTAACTACTTAATAAATGAATCAGTGATAGGAAATAAGTAAGTGTAGGTACCTAGGTATAATCCGCGGCGCCTAACGTGAGCTCTGGCTACCATACTATCAGTATCATAATCAGAGCTCACGGTAAGTACAGTATACAGACGAGTTGAACTCATTTGTGTACTGTATCTATTCACGTTTTAAAAAATTAGAAGCATTGCATTGCGGATGCATTCCTCTTAGATGCGATGATGATTGTGACTGCTTCAGTTAATTGGCAACGATTACGTCACAAGGACGTAATGATGTTCCCTTTGAATTCAAGAGACTGCAGTTTCCTTTGAAAGTCTGCTTTGCCATGACAATTAATAAGGCTCAAGGACAAACTCTGAAGTATGCTGTAGTATGCTGTATGCATGTAGTCCACGCGTGCGAAGCCGCGGGCAAAAGCTAGTCCATCAATATAATTAATATTATTAGTCATTGTTTATGGACTTTTCAGCTGTTCTTATTAGTCTTTTCATTCTATTATTTTTTTATTGATTAACCAATTGTTTGAATTGATTTAAAATTGATTTAAAATAATACCCAATTACTACGTTTATAGATACTTTATGAACAATATTATGTGCATTTCTCTTTTCAGTACGTTATTTTATACTACTACGTACTGAAAAGTATAAGTTGTCTGAGCAATTTTATGAGTGGCAGCGGCATAGACGTTTCATCTCGAAACGTCAGACAGAATTAATGTTCCACTACTATAACTAATAGACGCATAAAATAAGACATTATCAAATCTCCTCGGCATTTTAGGACTGCACCAGCGGCACATACGATTGTACGAATCTGTGCTAATGTACAAACACATTCCACGTCCACAAACAAGCGTGTTGGACTGCCGCCAAACCAGAATCGATGACGACATTATGATTGGGGAAACTCTAGGCTCTATAGACTGCATATTTGTCTATGATACTTCAACTGGCCTTGTTTTAAATATATGTTTTACGAGGCCCGCCTCGGCTTCGCACGAGTGTACTTTTTTTTAATATAGCCTATGTTACTCAGCGCTAATGTAGCATTCTAATGGTGATTTTTTTTTAAATTGGTCCAGTATATTTTGAGTTAATCTGTTACATACATACCTACATCCAAAAAACAAATCTTTCCCCTTTATAATATCTGTATAGATATAACTACGAGGGCAACACTGAAAGTTCTTAGATAATCAAAAACTAAGCAAACTAGCAAGTTATTAGTTTTATTACATCTTTTAAAATAGTGTCCATGATGAAAAGGAACCACTGAGAAAAGCACTTTGCCCACTCGTCCTTAGGGGTCTCTTCGACGGCCTCTTGAAATGCAGCCACTGCTTCCTCGGCGTCCATAAAAAGGTTTTCCTCGAAGTTTTTCTTTTATTTTCGGGAATAAATAAAAATCGCAAGGTGCGAGGTCGGGGCTATACGGCGGGTGACCCAGTAATTCCACGTCTAACGTCGCCAAATAGTTGATCGTTTGCTTTGCAGTGGCGACGAGGCGTTGTCGTGGAGGATCCTGCTGCGAGGTCGTTTCTCCCGAACTTTTTCCAAGGCAAGTGGCAAACAAATTGTTAGTGTACCACTCTGCAGAACTTAACTGTCTTTCGATCCTCTAAAACAATTGTTGTGTAATGACCTGTCCTTCCGAAGAATGATGCCACCATCTTTTTTCCCACGCTTCGACCTATCTTCACTTTAGTTGGCAACTCCTCGGAAGGAAACACCCACTCAGCAGACTGTCTTTTAGTGTCAGGATCATAACAGTAAATCCAGCTTTCGTCACCCGTAAGTATGTCGAACACAGCATTTGAGTCACCTCCGTTAAATCTTTGAACCATTTCACGGCACCAATCAACACGACAGAGTTTTTGGGCCTCTGTCAAATTATGAGGTATCCACCGGGCACAAAGCTTCCTGACCGCTAAATGTTCATGGAGGATTTTGTGCACTTGACTCATACCGATGCCTAAGCCTGTCCGAATCTGCTGATAGGTCACTTTTTTGTCAGTCTCTATCATACGCCGCACAACACTGATGTTATCTTCAGTCGTCGCCGTAGAAGGCCGTCCCTCACGCAGATCATCGGTGAGATTAGTGCGACCACGTTTAAACTCATTAAACCAGTTGTAAACAGTGGCATGAGATGGGGCTTCATCGTGAAAGGCCAATAGAAGTATATTATAACTTTTTTGATGACATCAAAAGTCATATAAAATCATTGCACGAAAATTTTCTCGCGTTAAATTCATACAATTTTCAATTTGCCGCCAAGTAAAACAAACTACAAATGAATAAAATAGGTACATACACAATAATGTTGGAAAAGAGTTCCATTTTCAAAATTTGAACTTATTTTTTTATTATATCGTTTACAAGTGGCCAGTTCTAAAAACTTTATGTGTCGCCCTCGTGGTCACTTGCAATAGAGTAATAATTATTAACGGGATTCTTACCATGTTTATTACATAAAGTAATATATTCCGTTGGTATATAAACTTTATGGTTTATTATTTGTGAGTATTCGATATTTCGGCACAGTTGCATGCGCCATGATCACGGAGTTACTGAAGTTAATGCGGGTTATATTATCCCAAAGACGACTTAAACTTGAAATGCCTACATTACAAAGCGGTAGGATGCCAAAAGGGAAATTAATAAATTATCCATCTAAGCGTCTTCTTCTATAAGACCGACCAACTTTATATAGCGAAGATATCAGATTGTGCATACAAAAACTTAACTGGGAGCGGTACTTAGGATGCCAAAAAGGAAAGGAATGAATCACCCATTTAACCAACTTTTGCTATAAGACCGACCAACTTTAAATCGCGAAGAAATAAAGTTACTAAACTACTTACTTACCCAATTTTTATGGACAATATTGTTTACGTGAACACCAGAGATTGAAACGGACAACTTATTAAACGTATATGTCGCAGGGAAATGAAGATACCAGGGATTTCGTGAAATCCCTGGTTAACACGAAATAGTAAATTAAGCCTTCCTGAAATTTTCTAGTGATATGACCAAAATGCTGCCATATTTTTAATGACTCGTCGTTTCTAGGTTGAATCTGCAACTTTATATACTCACTCGTATTTATTTAACATTTCCTTTATCTTGCTGTTTTGAACCTTTACAAGGTCTAGAGACAGAGACAGACAAAATAAAATGTAAAAAAAAAAGCGTATAGATTCGTATACCAAGTATTATATTTCAATGTATCGAACGTTGATCTCATAGTAAACGTTATCCCCAATGGTCGCTTCATCCTCGTTCGATGATACACCTTTTGCCAGACACACTATATTTAGCTGCAAAATATTTGTATGCCGATAAGCACTTAAGTTCATCCATCTATGTAAACAATGATTTCATTCGTTTGTCCAGCACACAAAAGCGTGTTTACCACACCTCATTACAGACGAGGATAGTTAGATTAGCATTTAGTAATGATTGTAATGAATCAGCATCGCCATATCCTCATTATGCAACAGACTTATTTGATTTCGTAGATTTATTAATGATCAGAAATGTTTATCATTGTGCATTACACTGAAGGCTAGTTTTGTTATTGTACGAGTAAAGAAATCCTGTGATATGTTTTAATTTCTGAGTTTGGATATGGATAGGCTAAATAATAATAATAATACCGCCATGTGGGATGTGGATTCAACCATTATTGTACCGATAGTCGTTTCGGCAAACGGTCTGATAGCGAAGAGCCTCGATCAACACCTAGAGAGGCTCTCGCTGAAAGGTTGGGTTAAGGGTCAGATGCAAAAGGCAGTACTCCTAGACACGGCACGTATTGTCAGAAGCTTCTTCACTCTGCAGCCCTGACCACCGGTAGCTTGGGCCCTGCCCCGCTGCTGGTGGTACTCTAGGATTAGGTTTTTATAATGTTTTATTGTTTTTATATTAAAATATTGTAAAAATCTAGTTTTAAGAAAGAAAATAAATAAATAAAATAATAATAACTCTTTTGAGGAAGTCGTGAAATCGTATAGAGATGCTGTTTTAGGAAAATGTTTCTTGTCTTGTGTAAATTGGTGGGACATTCTTCGTTGTGTTCATTGGGTCTAAAAAGTTTTACTGTTCATGAAGATGTTGTCTTTGAATTTCGATTTCCCTTTGTGATAAAGTCAATCTTCAATTGTAAATGAACAAAAGTAAAATATAGTATATGACGCATTAGTAGGAGTTTGTTTTGTTTTGTTAAATGTTTCATTCTTACTAATAATTATTAATCGGTGCTAATATTGTAGGAACTATTGTGTCCATATTTTGTTAATCATTGTTTTCATTGATACATTCTCATTCAGTGTAATATCTTCAGCAACACTATCAATGCTCATTGTTCAAAGCATGATTGTTCGGTGATGTTACAACTGACTACATGAAATCATCAAGCTAAAATTACACTTGCCTTAAATCTTTCTGCGGTCGACTTTTAAATAGCCATAGAATTATGTACGCTAATTCGAGTCAGGAAGTACGTTCACTATTGTATTATTTATAGTAAAGTATGTGATAAAAAGTTGACGTTCATACATTCCGTCTCCCGCTACACAACGAGAGAAATGGCGTACAGCATTTCCTTGCGGCGCGGCGTCAACACGTAACTTTCGAGGTAGCGGCTGTGACCTTCGCGGCGCGCCGGCTGGCAACAGCTACGCAGCACACACGTATACCTACGCTGTGTACACAGATTGGATCAAACAACGTTGCGCTACTATACAGATATGTATAGCGCTTAGCACGATGACCCGATCCGTGCCCCCCGCGCGCACCCTCCGCCCCCCGCCCGCTCGTCGCTGCCATTCCGTGACGCATACAATTCTCGGCGCAACAATAACGACGTTCTTCGCCCACACCGTTTTTATACTCGACCGTATTGCTGGTGAATACGTCTCTTGTTCGGCTACAGCCTGCTGTAGGTTAGGATGTTCTCGCACTGTGGTACGGCGGGAAAGTGTTCATTGTATTTATTTTTGTAGCCAGCCGGCGTAGTCGGACACAAGTGCAGTGTTCCGAGAAACGTTTCAAAAACAAACTGCGGCTGCTGTCGCTGCTGCGGGCTGCGTGCGGGCCGGTGCGAAATGCATCGGTGCCGCTTATTTTGGTTGTAGGTAGGGACTAGGGAGCTCTTTCAGCTTGACTGGTGTTACTAACATTATTAATGTCAGCCCATTTTATCCCACTGCAGAGCAAAGGCATTCCTCTCTTTAAATCCCTTCTTTTAGTTCACTTCTGCGGTGGAGTAATCTGGTTGGTATGCGTCCAGCTCTCATCAGCACCTTCGCCGCGATCTACCGCGTTGCCTTCTTGCGTTGGTGTAAAACTAAACGATGGACTGTGGTCCAAAGCTCAACTTATGACATTCAATGGTCATGGTCAGCCCAATCCCATTTCATTTGGGCATATTTCTCAAGACATCTGAATCTTGGTCCTGGAACGCTGAATAGAACTCCTTAAGTTTAACTTTTTATTGAGATTTGCTGTTTTTGTTAATAAATAGAGCTCTCACAGCTCCTACTAGTAAAGCTACAAAATAGCATCGGTATTCTTTCCACATAAATCATGATGAAATCAACAAATCATCAAACTGGTTTGCTCAAACATATTGCTCGTTAAAGTAATTCGTATCATATTTACTAATGATGTCGATGTCGACATAGTGTAACGGCGAACTTAATTTATGACATTTTCTCAAAAACAGGAAGCCCGCCATTTGAAATTCAATCGGTGCGATGTTTTGCTGAAACTTTTTTGGGTCGCCAACGGTATCGCGCGGATGCATGCGAAACGGGGCTCTCATAGCCTACTTTATA
Organism: Eudonia mercurella; assembly: GCA_963082485.1. NCBI lineage: Eukaryota > Metazoa > Arthropoda > Insecta > Lepidoptera > Crambidae > Eudonia > Eudonia mercurella. Next base: position 13,954,465 of record OY720044.1, on the reverse strand, counting down.
CCGGTGAGTCCCTGAAATTATACGAAATCATGTCTTATTTATTATACGAAGTTAATCGTTACAGTTTCTGTTTAAACATTTTCTGTATAATAAAGGGAGTTACCAAAATGACACAGCTAAAAGTCGAATCTTATAGGAGATACCGAATATTGTGAAATAGAAATAGAAATCTTTATTTGCGTGGGTTTAGCCTAATACATATCAAATATGGTATAACGAACTTACTGTGATATCTCAAAATTTAATTTACTTTCTCAATTTCATTTTCAGTTCACCGTCTAACTTATTTCAAATTACAAATAAGGAAAGTCGATTACAGTATTAAGTATAAATATGTGACAATCTAAAATTACCTTTATATTTGAGATTCAAGGATAACTTGATCGTCCCTCGTCTCATTTTCTGTCTCTTCTCAAGAAAAACTTAATGATAGTATATAAATAACAACAGTCTCAGCCAATCAAAGGTCTTACGCACTGATAATACAGTTCTGTTTGACATCAATAAACCAAATCAATAATGTATCACACGACCCGGGAAGGTTACGTTGACCTCTGATTCGCCCTGCATCGTACAAATATACTAATTAAGTTTTTTATTTACTTACGATGACTCAGTGGAAGTTTCCATAACTTTCCACATTTGCAAGTCAATTGGCTGATGCTACTACGATTTTATATGGTAATGTTGCTCCGGACCGGACACAAGTAATAGATGCTAGAAAAATATTCATTACAATTTGAAAGTAGCGTAATAATAAATATCTCGGTAAGCCAGCGATGAGAATGAGGCAAATTTATCGTCGTCATCGTCTGTGACGATGGTGATCTTATAATACCACGGGTGCTGCCTCATCATCATCATCATCAGCCCATACTAGTCCACTGCTGGACATAGGCCACTCCAAGTGCACGCCACTGAGCACAATCGGCGGCTAGTACTGCCATTGCGGCTAAAAAATACTTACTTACTTAATTACTAGAAAATACTACTAGGGAGCTCTCTATAAATTTGCCATGTCCGAAAAGGGCGACTAAGTTTTTAAGTTCCTTCATAAATGTACAACGTGTTATACACTTAGTTAGCAATAAAGAATTTGATTTGATTTGAAATTACAATTCAGTCACGTTAACAAAAACGAGAATTGGTATGTCAAAATTGGCAAACTCACCTTGCTTGTCACTAGGAGGCTATGCTCTAATGCAACTAAAACGAATGGTGAATAAAGCTCCAACTAAGAAGAGAAGAACTGAGAAGAATAAAATTAAAAAGGTACGAGTAACACAGCGGAAACAGAAACCTCTGAGAATGCCAACAGTTGATCATTCATTATCGTGAGAGCAAGAATTGCTTAATTAGTGTGTTGCTACAATAACAATGATGAAGATAAGCATTATACTTTCATGGGAAAGGCAACGAGTAATACTGTTTTTAGTTTACGATAAAGATACGTTTTCCGCTGCTATTATAAGTCTGAACGGTATGATCGAACGAGTAGACGTTCGTAATATCAGTTATCTGCTGTACCTAGTTTCTAGACTGGTTGCTCCGCATTCCGTGTGCGATTAGCCTCAACGATCCAAAACAACAGACTTTGCAAAGATATACATCAAATTCTTTTTTGTTTTTAGTTTAGCTTACATTTTTATAAGGCTGATTTATTTTATAAAGTGTTCAAAATAATTTTTAACGCAAATTTTGTTGCGAACAAATTACAAAAACACAAATGTTGAAAAAATTTCCACGAGCAGGATTTGAACCTGCACCCTTCTGACATTCCGGGTCAGGTGCTCTTCCAATTGAGCTATCGTGGTTCTAACCAGCCCGCCGAAATTATTCAACACTTTTTACTTTGTAAGCCAAAGGCGCCCATTCAATGTCAACAACTACCGTCATTAACATCCGATCATAATATTTTTACTAATATTAAAGATCAGTTAAGAAGAAGATTTATTTTCTTCATTTTTATCTTTTTTTTAGCACTTTAATTGGTTGCTGTGTCTTAAAATTTTAACAAACTTTCAAGTAGTTATCATTTTTCACGTTTCTTATTAACTATGCAATAATCTAACTCTGTTTCTAACTAGTTACGTTAACTTAGAAACAATTGATGATTTCAGGAAACCCTTTTTAAATTCCAAAATTCTAGAGTTTAAGAGCCGTGGCAGCCATCTTAAGTCAGCTTTTTCGTTGAGTTATTCACACACCACTCCACATGAAAAGTCAGCGTGTGTTTTAAGCTTTGTTTTGTATTCCTGAAGCAAGGTTTTAGGCGTGAATGATCGTATTGTATTATTCAAGCTCAGATCAAAGGGTTCAAACAAGATCGTTGAAAACATGAAAACTCATTTGGTCATTGAACTTTTTAGAATTAATTTCAAAGTTGAATTAAAATTGATTACATAGCTAGATACAGAATTTCGTTTCATATTTAGTTTGCAGTTTTGCATATATTGAAACTTGATGCTGCTGTTATATCAATCAGTTTACGAATATTCTAGTAACCATTGCAATTATTTTGTTGACCTTGAAAATTGCGCGGTGTCGCTATAATATGATGTTGAAATAGGTATGAGTTAGCTCAGCAATTATACACACGTTTGCAATGATAGGGGTGTATGAATGACTAATAAGTGATAGGTATATTCTATTAATTCGTAGATACAGTCCTGTCAAATAGGGGTAGAGTTTAGTTTCATCGATTCGTTTGCAGCTTTGCACGCACATATTGAAACTTGATACTGCTGTTATATCGATCAGTTTGCGAGTCTTTTTAAATTTTCAATTATTTTGATGGCCTTGTTGTAACTTATACGCGTTGTCACTTATGATGACGATGTGGGACACGTTTTCAATAAAGAATTGAATTAAAGGAATGGTGTAATTATTAAAAACAGAAAAAGCTGTGGCATTAAGTTTAGAAGAAGCCGTCTTGTCATTTCAGTTTTAATGTTATGTAGTTTTCACAAAACCGGTCGTTTTGAAGTCTGGGGGAGCCCTTTGTGTTTCATCAGTAGACGTCTTTTGGCTGAGATGACGATTCCTATTATTCTTACATGACGTACATACATTCTTACACATATACCTACAGCACAGTCTATGGGAGCCCTTTGTGTTTCATCAGTAGACGTATTTTGGCTGAGATGACGATTCCTATTATTCCTACACGACGTACATACATTCTTACACATATACCTACAGCAGTCTATGTTATCTCTAAGTTTTTACGCTGCGCTGTGCCTACAGGCTAAAACCACAGTGGCGCCACCAAAGATCGCGTGCCAAGCGGAAATTGTTCGACATTACGCGCCAAGATATTCCGCGAAACTCGCTCCCGTCTCGTCTGTGATGCGAATAGTTCTCTAATATGACTTTTACTTTTGCGACATGTATGTAGGTAGGTAGTAGAGTACCTTTCTGCGGCACAGTAGTGCAAGGGCGTTTGTATTGTTCTGATTCTGGGACAGGTGCGCCGTTTCTGCATTGTGCTGTTGGGAACGCATTATGTTATGCTCGTAGGTACTTGTATATACAGATGTTGTGCATTTTGTAGTCATTGTTAATTGTTGCAACTGAATACCGGTCTGTAGAAGTAAAGTATATATATATGTTGTATATGTATAGCGAATGGATTTAAGAAATAAGAGCCACTTTATTAAAAAAAAACTTTTTATGCGGAAATAAAATAAGGTCGAATGTGGCGAACGCTACATCATACCGAAACAACACAAAAAAAAATCTGAACCCTGACCAAGGAAGAAGACACAAGACAATAAAAGAATTGTTTACTTTTTCGATTATAGCAAGCTGGCGGCATAAGTGCAGCCCCACCCCACAAAAGCAAAAAAAAATCTGAACTCTGACCAAGGAAGAAGAAAGTTACATTTTTAGTTAGTTACATTTGCAAGCCTTTGTAGGTAATTAGTGATCATTTAAAAGAAAGATGTTGGAGGTCCTAACTTAACCAATCAAAATTATGCGATGATAAGAATCCACCACAAACCCTGGTTAATATATATCTATTTACTTACGAATCTCCAAGATCTTGGTTCCAATGCGAGAAGTCTCTCCTTAGCGTCTTTCACCTCGGTTACTTTAGGCATCACCAATTTTCGATTAGCCTGATTACCCGACTCGTTTTAATAAACAGACTCTCGATTTAAATGACAGGTAAGGTGAGTCAGTCTCTCACCGGCAGCTTAGTCACCGCAACCGGTAACAATAGTGTTGGATGAGTCATTGCGTTTGTCACTCGTCAATAGGATGGAGACAAACAGATACAAGTAACCGAACGTTGGCAGGTACCTAGCGAATAACTGTTCTGGCTCAAATCGTACTTAGAGTAACCACTAAGGTTCTTCTTAGAGTGATTGCTGTTGGTCATCATCATCATCATCATCAGCCTAGTCCACTGCTGGATATAGGCCTCTCCAAGTGGACGCCACCGAGCACGATCCGCGGCTACTCTCATCCAGCTCTCTCTTCTCGCTGTTAGTCTCCTATGACTTTTTCAGCGTAATCAAACGTTTAGTGAGCAGCGAGAAACTTAAAGAAACCTTTTAAGGAAGCTGTATGATCGAAACATCTTGGAATAATCCTGCTATCCTGTGATGGCATCACGCAAGCGTGAACCCTTCCTCTACTAGATTCTCTGAGGCGATCGGATTGACATCCCACTAAGCTCCTCAGTATCAGCTGTATCTGCTCTCTTCTTCGTCTAACTATAGGCAGAAATCGTATATTTGGCATGCTACTATTAATTTCAATGCAAGTACTATTAATTGCCATTATCAGCTTAGAGCTAATAAATTGAAAAGTCTAATAAATCATAAAGTACAGAATTTTTTCTCACTTAGGTACTTATTTTGGAATATTTTTTTATTATAATGTGACTAACATTGAATAAAAAACATAGTGAGCTATAGCGTAGCTGCAGGCTACAAACTATAGCATAGCTGGCCCATGATTAACACATCAAATAAATGGTAATTTATTAGAAATTGTGAAGTCCAATAAATTGTGAGAGATGCTAGACGCGATCTGGCTTCTTTTTTGCCAAATTGCCGCCGCCGAGACTTGTTCCCCGTAATTTTCCTCGCCAACCACGCTACAATCTAGAAACGGGATTTTTTAACGACCCAAAAGTCAATTACATTTGACATAGTCAATTTAGTCGTAAAATTAGAGAGAACGCTAACGAAAGAATTATATCTTAGCGCTGTGTTGTGTGATTATCAACTTTTACTTGTTGAATTGACGGGTATTTTTTGTTAGTTATTTGATTTTTTAAATATATTTCATTGCTGTCACTGTTACCACTGTTGGGAAGAGAGTTTCATCATTGAAATCAAATCATAACTACACAGAACTGCCACAGAAGCGTCACTTGATAGTTTGTTTTGGGTTTATGCATATAGTATACTTAGAGCAAATTCCTTTTTTTTACTGTGGAAATTAGCTACCTATCTGAATCATTTCGCGGAGCTCCAACTCCGCGAGTTATGTTGGGCTAGCTGATGTTCTGGCCGGCTCACTAAAACCTTAGCACACCCATCTGCCGTTTGGGGTGGACCCTGATAGATCAAATACGAGTGCAGGACAGTCGTTAGGTATATTCTACTCAACTATTTCGATACAGCGAGAGCCATTTTATGGTCCCATCCGAGCTTTCTCAAAAAAATGCTTGTCTTAGGTGACAAACTCTATATTGCGATTCACATAATTTCGATTCTCAGTATATAGGTATATTTATATAGGTACTTGCTAGACCAATTGTAACAGGTAAATAATTATACCTATATACGAGTATATATAAATGCGGATGTTGTTTCGTTTACCAATAAATAATAATTAATTAATGTCAAACACAGAGGATGTATTAGTTTCCTGTTGTTTTGCATTGTGGCCGTATCGTCAGCGATTGTTCGGTCACCCACTATGAGTTATGTCTCCAATAACTTGTTGATGTTTTCCTATATTAATTAGTTTGTCACGCAAATATGTAATTCGAGCTGCCTAAAGCCTGCAACCGATAACGCAGGTATATTGTTGTATGTACACACGCCAGCACATAAGATTATCACAAACTGCCAAATTCCTTTAATAGACTTTGAGGAACTCTAATGCAGGGGTGGCCAATCGGTCGATCGCGATCGACTGATCGATCGCGACTAATAATCCAGTCGATCATGGCAAGTGAGGCAAAAAATATAATCAATGTCAAACAGCGTCATTGATAGTTGACATCGAAAAGAAAAAATTTCAACAATTTGTAAACATCAAGGATCATTATCGAGGAGCTCGATGGCGCAGTGGTTAACGCGCCCGGTTTGCGAGTGCTGAGGTTAAACAACTTTCGCAAAGGCCGGTCATCAGATGGGTGAGCAAAAATTTATCATCTCGAGCTCCTCCGTGCTTCGAAAGGCACGTTAAGCCGTTGGTCCCGGCTGCATTAGCAGTCGTTAACAATCGTCAATCCGCACTGGGCCCGCGTGGTGGTTCATGGCCCGTTCTCCCTATCCATCCATAGGGAAGGCTCGTGCCCCAGCAGTGGGGACATAAATGAGCTGATGATGATGATGATGATGATGAAGGATCATAAAACAAACTCTTCTTCTTCTGATCCGCTACGCTCTTAACTGAGCGGTCGTAGTCGTCATGTAGTAGCGGTTTGGGCAGATGTTATTCGCGTCACGACAGCGCGCCACTTTTCTCTGTTGGAGGTCATCCTGCTACAGTCGTTAAAAAACAAACTACCACCTACAATTTCATTCCTGACAAGTACACGGCAGAAATTAAGGCAGCGGTATCAGACTTCGAAATACGCTCTAAAGATTTCAAAAAAATTTAGAAGTTAGTGGAATTCATCAGTCATTCCTTTAATAAAATAAGTAGTTACTAAGAATAATTTTCGTTTTATATTTTCCCCTTAGTAAAATAAAAAATACTACATAATTGTGTACTGAACTATGCTGTTTCATTTAAGATTTTAAGAAGTATGTAATTGGTAGATCGCACAGGGTGTCGTCAGTGAACAATAGATCTTGGGTCTAACCAAGTTGGCCACCCCTGCTCTAATGTAATTTACTAAAGATATTTGACAGTTTTGAATAGGTTGACGTGCACTCGTCTGTACTTTAATCTCTATGCGACATTGTGACCTAATTAAATGTTATAGGTACGCCTACATACTTTAATTTAACAAATAATATTTCAATATCATTAAGTATTTGTTGTACAGGAAATACAGAGACAAATTAAACTTAACTCCGTCGTAAGTTAAAACTTTTCTGTTTCATGATCCACTGGTACACTTACAAAACTTTGGTAACTGTGAATAAGCATTTTCTAGGCAAGGCTAGGTCTAGGTCACATCATAACTTCCCTAGATCGAGTTTCATTCGCCAATTGATTACGTTAATTTAAACAAAAATTTGTATGGCATTGAAGCAGCGCCTCCTGGCGGTATACGAGAAGAGTTAACATTTTGCCATACAAATTCGTTTCCGTTAACGTAATCGAATGGCGAATAAAACTCGCACTTGGCATTCTGGTGAACAGGGTGCCAAGTGAGAGTTCATTCGTTATTCGATCACGTTAACGAAAACGAGAATTAGTAGTATGACAAAATTTTAACTCTTCTCGATTGTCGCCAGCAGGCGCTGCTTTAATGCCATACTAAATAAATAAATAAATAAAATAAAATTTGTTTACGCTCACACCAATTATCTAGCCCAAGATAAGCTTCTATTGAATTCGTTAATGGTTGAACAAGATAACGGATAAATATACATAAACATAGAAAAACACCCAGACCCGAAATCAATTCAGAAAAACAGTTTTCTCTAAATTGACCCGACCGTGAATTGAACCCGGGAACTCAGAGATGGCGACGCCAGACCCGGCGTGCTAATCGCTCGACCATCGAGGTCGTCAATACTAATTTTCATTTTCGTAAACGTAATCGAATCAATACGGATAGTAAACAAATCTTACACGAGGCACTCAGTTGTAGAACGTTTTAGTTTTGAGTGTTAGTGCTAGACTTAACCTAGCTATACTTAGGTGTGCTGAAAATCTAGAACGGGGCCGGCAGTCGCAGTAGGTACTCGTCTGACGAAACGCAACGGACGAAAGTGCCTCCCGTTGTTGTGGAGTTGTAAACTGTGGCTGAACCTTAGGGTTGTCTCATCACTACAATTTATATTAAACTAGCTGGCCCGGCGGACTTCGTACCGCTTTGACAACAAAACAAACAAATCGTTATATAGGTAGTTAACGCGTGAAAGCAATCTGCAATTTTATTTGAATTATCTATATATTAATACGTGAAGCAAAAACTTTGTACCCTATTTTACGAAAATTGGGCGGACGGAGGAGTATGAAATTTCGCACTCTTATAGTTTAGATAGAGAAGGTTATCCGAATATTAATATTTTTTTTTAAATTATGCATTAAAAATACATTAAATCAACAAAAACAACATTACACACACTACCATGTATTTGACACACACGTATTGTTTGTCTTTAATGCGGCCGACATCTGTCAATGCCAATCCAAACTCACATTCTATCTTTTTTAATTTTTCATTGTCTAGGATGCAATCCGTGCAGCCTTAATAAAATTACGGTCGAATTTCGACCACTGGGCGACCACTAGTTACAATAAATACGTGATGTAATTACGTAAATATAAGACTGCGTCAGCGCATGTTCTGTAGTGGGCTAATATAGGCTGATAATGGTGATGATGATGAAGATGATGATGTCCATCTGGATTGCAAAGGAATCTATGACATCTTTTTCACATTTTCCCACTAATATTTTTTGATGTCATAACAAAAAAGATGGCGAGTGATTATTTATTTATTTATTGTGATAAAAACGACATACATCAATAACATTTATCACATGGATACAAGTCGAAATAAAAATAATATATTAATTATTAATTACTACAGACGATACACGAATTTGCAAATTGGTTCAGACGGCATTTTCAGCGTCACCGGAATTCTAGCTACTACTGCTCATTTTTTCAACCATGTTTGATTTAATGTATATAAATCGGCTGTCGCCAACCCTACACGCTATTCCTTCCATTGGGTTAAGAGAAAGCCGGTGCAGGTGCCAATTGGTAAACGCTGTTGTTCAAATGAATTGCTTATTTAATAATAATAAAGGAAGTCATTAAGTTTATTAATATAATATATGAGTAAAAGTAAGTATAAGTAAATTAATCACCACGCTTGCCCAATGCGGTTTGGTGATGATCACAAACCTGGGCCTTGCATCGAAAAATCTGAATCACACTTTGTCCGATCCGGGAATTGAACACCGGATCTTTGGGTATCGGGCCAAATGTTTACCACTATGCCACCGAGGCGTATATGAGTAATACTCGGCGATAAGCAGCAGCTAATAATTAATAACAACCGTTAGATTATCGCGTTGATAAATTAGAACAAAGCTTTATTTAAGCCAAGTAAGGTCATTACAAAGTTAACTTTATGTAATTCTAGCTGACCCGGCAGACGTCGTACCTATGTTGTTTAAATATTTTTTTTTAATGCAAATTTTGTTGCGAACAAATTATAAAAACACAAATGTTGCTTGCTTACTTCTTAACTGATCTTTAATATTTGTAAAAATATTATGATCGGAGGAGCTCGATGGCGCAGCGGCTAGCGCGTTCGGCTTGCAATCTTGCCCGCTAAGCAACTTTCGCAATGCCGGGTCGCCTGATGGGTGACCAATTAAAAACATCTTGAGCTCCTCCGTGCTTCGGAAGGCACGTTAAGCCGTTGGTCCCGGTTGTTGTCGTAAGATGGCAGTCGTTAAAACCCATCAACCCGCATTGGGCCAGCGTGGTGGGTTATGGCCCAATGCCCCCACGTGCTACTGATCATGTGGGAGGCCTGTGCCCAGCAGTGGGACGTTTATAGGCTGATGATGATGATGATGATGATTATGATCGGATGTTAGTGACGGTAGTTGTTGACATTGAATGGGCGCCTTTGGCTTTCAAAGTAAAAAGTGTTGAATTATTTAGGCGGGCTGGTTAGAACCACGATAGCTCAATTGGAAGAGCACCTGACTCGGAATGTCAGAAGGGTGCAGGTTCAAATCCTGCTCGTGGAAATTTTTTCAACATTTGTGTTTTATAGCCTATGTTACTCAGCGTTAATGTAGCATTCTAATGGTAAAAGATTTTTAAAATCGGTCCCGTAGTTTTTGAATTTATTCGTTGCAGACATACATACATACAAAAATACAAAGGTTTCCTCTTTATAATATTAGTATAGACTAGCACGTTTACTTGCGACTTAGTCCGCGTGGATTAAAGAGTTAATAAAAACTCTTTTTTTATATAAAATGTTAGCCTATGTTACCCGAAAGGCATGTAGCATTCTATCAGTGAAAGAATTTTTGGAATTGGACCAGTAGTTCCAGAGATTACCCTCCGCAAACAAACAAACAAACAAACAAACAAACTTTACCTCTTTATTAATAGTATAGATATAGAATAGGGTCATAGATTAATAATATATAGTTCGGTGGCGTAGCGTCTCCATGTTGTGATCTTACAAGTACAAGTCAAGCCACTTTTGCCATGTTGGGACAATCGGATGGGTTGCTGAATTTAAAATAACTCTAAATAATTATGAATATACAATAATATATACCTACTTTAGAGATTTTGTTGCGAACAAATTACAATTTAGAAAAGTGTAAATTTTTTTCACGATATCGGGATAAGTATAGTATAGTGATTATCGTATGAAACAACTTCAAGTAAAGTTAAATTCCCTGTAAAGAAAGCTGGGACCACGGCTCAGGTGGAGCGTGTCGTGGTAGCCAATTGGCGACCTGCGAAAACTAACCCGGCTAATAACAAATTTCGATTTCATTCATACACAAAGAAAATAATCAAATTAGTGAGTAAACCGTCTCACCCGGATGTGACGTCATACGCGATTATGATTAATGCTTGCGAGTGAATGCTTGCCATTGCTAAATATTCAAGATTGTTATACCTACATCGACGTAAAAAAACAATGTTGACTCAATATGTGGGTTGAGTCAACAGAGCGGACGAATTTCAGTAATGACGAAATGGAGGAATTCGAAGTTTTAACGAGGTTTATCGCTAACTAGGTAGTAGTGGCGCCAGTTTTCAACAGGAACCATTGATCGACCCTTTTATCTTTTAATCATTAGAAATAGGGGTCTACAGCTGATTTGTGACTTTAGTGACCAATACGATGCGAACCCCTCGGAGAATTTAGTAGGGAATAGAGCGATTGATGCCATTTCCTTTAAAAACCCTCTGACGGTGTTTGGCTCGAGGAACCCTTTCAGTTTCTCGCCGCTCCAAATAAGTCCGGTGTAGTGTAGCTGAAAATGCCGTCTGAGGCCATGAGCAAACTCACTCAAGAAAAAAAGGGGAGGGCCTTTTTTTCAGGTCATAACGCCAGATTAGAAACGGCTGAAGCCCCCCACCTCAAGCTCACCCAGCCTCGGGAAGCTTGCAAAAGTGTCTCGACTGTGAGAGTTGTAACTTCACAGTGACGTAACACAGCTGGCTTGCATTGTAAATCACAAACTACTAGAAAGATTCAACGAGTCTTCTGTGACCTCGGTAGCTCAGTGGTCAGTGCGTTGTACCGGTTATCCAAAGGTCGTTGGTTCGAATCCCGAGGCTGGTTGTTTTTTTGTAGTTAATTTTTATCTCGTAATAAGACTAAGGGCTGATTTTTCAATCGTCAGTTAAAGTTTATTCATTGAAAAATTTGACATAATGACAGATTCTCTTTAGAAAATATGTCACAGTGACAATCTTATTCTTTAGATACGACTTATCTGAGGATTGAGAAATCGTTCCATTGACGCGTATAATCCACTCCATATTTGCTAGATTATGTCGGTCGTTACCTTTAATTCCATGGAGTTGCTGTAAAGACTAAAGAATTGGGACGTAACTGATCCCTAACATAGTCCTAAGATTTTGGTTTCCTTTAAACAACAGTCTACCTACACATGAACATTAGTTCTAATTATTAACTAAATAGGGGAACAATTCACTATTATTTTTATTGAATATGTGTCGGAAAAAACAATAAAATAAAACTAAATAGAATTGATCATAGGACTGCACTTTCCCGCCAAAAACTTTTAAAACATTCACTACGACCTCGAGTGGTTTGCCATACACAAAAATAATAGGATGTTTATTTTTCATTTTGTTAAACTTGAACGCAGCTTTAAAAAGTTTGGTCCGGCAAACAAAGTAAAAGCCGACCATGAGCCATCTTCATGGCCATGGCTATCCAATTAAATACAATGAGCCAACCGTGGAGCCAACACGATACTTACCACAGATATAAAGTACACAATAATATTTGGTCTTAAAAATAAAAATAATGTTTCGTATGTAATATTAAGTTTTAAAAGTGGCATTTTATTTTATAACCAAAAGCGAAGATCAGAGCTGTTAATCTAGTGAGCTGACCTTTTACCAAACGTTTTTTAAACTCGATTTTTCTTGCTTTAGTGACTGATCATATCCCGGAGGGTTTCCTATGGAGGGAGGGCTCCCTATCATACTACTACTAGTTTCGGAAAGTTTGAGTCTTCGAGGATACCTTTGTAGGCTAGGACCTTTGTAGGCTAGGACCCTCGGCTGGGGACGGTTTAATAATTGCTATGACGTGTCTTTTTTAAATGAAACTTCTTACTTTTTCTCCCTCCGCTCTGATGTCTCTGATGCATTCTACAGTGTACACTTTTCTAAGAAAAGCCATGTCGGCTTTTCTTAGAAAAGTGTAGAATCTACACTTTTCTCAGAAAAGCCATGTTTAGTGCCATGATTTCAGCCATGTTTAGAGGTCCTCCAGAAGCTCCAGTGGTGATCCATAGTCGCTTAATGTTTACTACTTGGCTTTCAACTTTTGGTGTTAGTATGTCTGATTGATGATCCAGATTTTAACGTACTGTTTTTT
>OY720044.1:13916461-13941262 GCA_963082485.1 Eudonia mercurella | reverse complement strand
ATACCGGTTAAAAAAAGTACTGGTATGCTTGGTATCGTCATCTACCTGGGTGGCATTTTTACCGGTAAATTATCTAAAAGCTCCACGTAGATTGGCTAAAGCGCAATATTTTACAAAAAAGTAGCGATACTTCTCTAGATAATGTTACCTGCATTACCGGTACCAAATTACCTTAATACAAATAATGTACTTACCGGTACTAATAGTGAGAATTTGGTAACGGTATCAAGCCCTGATATTAAGTGTGAAACAACAAACAATCCCTCGAGAATTTTTTAAAGGCAAGGCAAGCAGGAGTCGGGGGGCTTTCGGGACCGGGACCGCGGTCCCGAAATCCACCTTGGAAATTATAATTATTTTTGATGCGGCCATCAGGACCAGGACCGGTGGTCCCGAACGCCACTTCGAAATTAATAATTATTTTAAGTGGTAAAATGTGACCACGACTAAAGAAAGAATTTTCGATTAAAAGTACAGTTGACGAAAACAGCTCACAATTGATAAACGAGCGCATTAATTATTAGTATTCTTAAGGAAGTTGGTATGGTTTTAGGACTGCTATCGTACAACAACAAGCGCAATGATGACCAGAGAAGTAGGATACGTTCATGATTTTTATGATCCAGGTAACTCCGATTTTCTGACGGAACTTGAGTGATTTTATTGCAATCTTCAACTGGTAACCCTAAACAATTAATCCAAGCCTTACCAGTTACCGTTGCAAATTAAAGTATCCTCTAGTTACGTTATCAAATGATCTAGCTGCGGAGCTATCATTAGCGCGCGAACTATTATTGCGGGTCTATTTACAACGAGACGCCCGGCACAATGGCGGAACCTGCATTGCGTAGAGATAAGGAAACTGGCATTGTTCGTCTGTGTATATCGAGATAACTGAGTAGGGCTGACGACTTCATTATTGTAAAATATTTCTGTTAAACAAAATTTGTGTATGCTCACCTAAATGTGGCAATAGAATTTTAAGAGTGAAATTCTTTATAACATGTTGTAATTTTAATCACATGTTCAATTACATATACATCACATGTTTAAACAAATGAAATAAAGAATTTGAATTTGTATTTCGCGACCACTACAAGAGTTATTATTTCGTAAAAAAATTTTATAAATAAGTATCGTAATCGGAAGTCACATTGATATAGAAGCTCCTGTTTAAAGTCCTCTTGCTCATGTCTACTACATACCCTGGGTACTGGATTCTGGATCGGCGGGCCGTGAAATATTTTCGAGTACTCGGAGTCCCGCCCAGCGGCTGACGTATTTCCCTGGTTAGTGGGTCGGGCAGAACGTCCCCTTTCCCCACACCTCCCGGCTATTGCAACAACCTGGGTCCGTGAGCAGACTTTCCAGGGTTAAAAAAGAGTTCGAGTCTGGATTTGGTTACCCACACTAGAGACGCCCGAATACCAGTCAAATACCACCAGAAAGAGGAGCTCGATGGCGCAGTGCTTAACGCGCCCGGTCTGCGAGTGCTGAGGTTAAGCAACTATCGCAAATGCGGTTATCGGAAAAATTTATAATCTCGAGCTCCTCCGTCCTCGGAAGGCACGTAAAGCCGTTGGTCCCGGCTGCATTAGCAGTCGTTAACAAGCACCAATCCGCACTGGGCCTGCGTGGTGGTTTATGGCCCGTTCTCCCTATCCATCCATAGGGAAGGCTCGTGCCCTTGCAGTGGGGACATAAAATGAGCTAATGATGATGATGACCACCAGAAGTGAAAGTCAGCCTCCGTTGTAAAGAAACTACCGTAGGACGAGAACTGCCCTAAAAATTCAAGTTACAGCAGAATACTTCTTATTATAACGCCTCGGTGGCCTAGTGGCAGAGCGCTCGGCCCGATACCCGAAGCTCCCGGGTTCAATTCCCAGTTCGGGCAAAATGTATTTCGGATTTTTCGATGCATAGCCCGGGTTTGTGTTGTGATTAAACAATTACCCTTCAATTGTAGTGATGACTTGATTTCAATGATGGAGGCCTTTGCCCAGCAGTGGGACAGCTATAGGCTGTTTAATTACTTTACTTTTTATTATTAACCCACTTACCCTCTTGTAGAGAGTTAACCATCAATAGTAGACAAAAGTGTAGTTTACCTTGCAGTAGCAACATCAACCATATTTGTTCAGCTTGCTTTTACGTTTTCTGTTTTGTTATTTTTACCGTGAACAACGTCGTATAAAGCTCCATGATTTATCGTTAAAGTAATCTTGACATAACGTTTAAGATTTCTTGTTTATCTCACCTATATCCGTCGCCATAACAACAAAGATTTGTACCACTTCCAGTAATGTCCACTGGTCTGTATGACTTTTTGTATATGGTGTATGAGAAAGTATATTTTCATTATTTTTTTTATTTAATTTAATTTCATGTTAAGTAGAAATCGTTTCATCGTTGTGTTTCGACAGTAAAGATAAAATATTTTTATAATTTTTGAATATTTCACAGTGCTTTATTATAATCTATTATTAATATGTGAAGCAAAAACTTTGTACCCCTTTTTACGCAAATTGCGCAGACGGAGGAGTATGAAATTTCGCACACTTATAGTTTATATAGAGAAGGATTGCAGAATGTTATTTTTTTTTTAAATTATGCATAAAAAATACATTAAATCAATAAAACAAACATTACACACACTATCATGTATTTGACACACAGGCATAAATACTCTTTTAAAAAGGAATTTCAAAAATGGAAGAGGAGCGGCCGAAATCTGTTAATGCCAATCCAACTCACATTCTATCTTTTTTAATTTTTCATCGCTTCGCTTAGGTATACAATCCGAGCAGCCTTAATAAAATTACACGGTCGAATTTAGTATGTAGTAAGTAGTTACCAGCCAGTAATCTACCAGCCTCGGTACGGGTAGCTCTGCGGTCAGAGCATTGATTGGACCGGTTATCCAAAGGTCGGTCCCAGATTCCCACTTGAGCGTCCTGAAGCTGGTTGATCTTTTTTTCTAGTTAAATTTTATGTTGTAAGGATAAAATAGTAAGTTTTTCGGTAAGGAGACTTTCGGGTAAAGTGCGCTTCCATATTTGGCCTAAATTGGCCTTATCACAATCAGAAGAGACAAAAAGAGTTATCTCGTTGTGGAATAAAAGATACCCTTAAAAGCATCAGCCCTAGACAATAATACGTGACAATGCTTCACATCTGAGAAACATCGTTTTTGCACAATTATGTTAGAATTTCATGATATTATGGCGTGCGAACAGAACCAAGAGCTGGCGCCGTAACCACAGATAATTTGTCATCTTTTTACACCCTTTAAAAATATAATTTTCTCCTTCACGAAATGGAACAATTTCTAAAGATCTAGTCGCGTTTATTTTACTTATTATGTTATTGAATGATTATCCGAATAGGTAGTAGTTTATTATTCTGTGGTAGTAGTACCTTATGGGCACAGAATAATATACAGTTATGGGGCAGAGACCTGACATTGAGGAGTTCATCGTCTCAAAATTATTTTTCTACGCTATTGGTTTGGATAAGCCTCTCGAGACAAATAGTAATTCATTTGATTATTATTTCAACATTGAAATTGTCAATTTCGAATCGTCCAAACCTACCGTAACAATTTACATTAAAATTCAGAAATACCTACTTTATTCATTTTAAAGTTTTTCTTTTTAATTTGCGGTCTCAATAGGGTATTACACCCTTTTTCGAAAAGTGTTTTCAATGACTCTTAGAGTGATAATAAACCACTATAATTTTTATATGATTTTTTTAAACCGATTAATGCCATAATAACTTTGCTAGCTAATCAGTGTTCTGGGTGCCTAGTGTGACTTTTGTTTACTATCCGTATTCATTCGATTACGTTTACGAAAACGAAAATTAGTATGGCATTGAAGCAGCGCCTCCTGGCGACATACGAGAAGAGTTAAAATTTTGCTATACAATTTGTCGTTTTCGTTAACGTGATCGAATGGCGAATGAAACTCGCACTAGGCACCCAGTTTCTAATGCAACGACATCAGGATAAAAAAGTTTGTGAAATAATCGAGAGCAGATTTTTATTTATTTCAATACACATCTGGTGAAGGTCGCGGGAAGCCGCTGGATGCGAGCAGCACAAAACCGGTCGTTGTGGAGATCCTTGGGGGAGGCCTTTGTCCAGCAGTGGACGTTTTTTGGCTGAGATGATGAACCTTACATTTAATGTTCCATCTCTTTGTTATCAGTGTGCAGATACGTTTTAAGTTTTTAGTTATTTTCTGTCGCTATAATGATATATAAATTCACAAAAGTTATTACTTTAATAGAAGCATTAACAAAATGTTCTTTCTTATAAATAAGAATGATAAGTTGTTATTGTCACCTAATTTCTAATAAATGAATCGTGTCGTAGGTTTAATGTCCCACACTTCGTTATCTCTTATCTTTAATGTGACTCAGAAGTTTTAGCGCTATTTATATACCCTTGTTATGTCCTCCGCGGCGCTTTGCAGTTTCGAAATCATCGTCTGGAGTTATTTTTATGACACTGCGGTGAACGGCCAAGGAATGTAACTTTATATCTGCTTTAACATCCATAAATATATCGAAGACTTGAAATTTCATTCGTTATCCGGTATAGAAAACATTGAAACACTGTATCTCATTTTGTCATTCGGATCGCACTATAGCAAACTTTTCAATATCATTCACTGAGACACGATTGTGAACCTGTGTCCTTATTCTCGAATCTATCTGACAAAGGGGAGCGGTACTCGTTGGACTACTGGGGACAATTCACGTCAGTGACTATTAAGTATTCTGTTTTTATTGCTGATTGCCACTGGCCATTTCAGCGTCACTGGACTTCTTTGGGGGGTGGCGAGAAACTTAAAGGATCAGATGATTTCTAGAGGTAATGGCATCACGCACTAGTGCGTGTCCCCATTCATTCCCCATATTCCCCATATTCCGAAGATCGGAACGGGAGTGGAACAACCTGAGGGCGCCTCTAAAGCTAGGACCTAAGATCTGTGTTGGGAGCACTTTAAAGAACTACGCATGGATGAACTTTATTCCATAATTCTTTTCAACTATCCCAATTCCCGCTTCCACTCCTGCGTAACACCACAGCGCCAACCATGTGACTGGTTTCGTGTTCGTCCCGTGCCAGGGCCAAGCAGATGAGTCGCGCTTGCAATCTCACTAAAATTTACGTAAACTTTTGGAGCGCATCCAACCAGACCAGCGGTTATGAAAGGCTGAAACACAATGACACATCATAAAACTGCAGGAGGTAAGCTTTATACAGACGCGCTCCAGCGACGCACACATATAAAACCGCTCACGGACACGGAATCTCGCAACCAAGGCTTGATACCGGTACCAAAAATACCGGTAAACAACGGTATTACCGTTATTGAGAGGTAAAATACCGGTATTCGTTAAGGTACCTAGCGAGGTATCGTAATGAAAAATACCGGTTTTTACCGTTATTTACCGGTATTTTTGGTACCGGTATCAAGTCCTGGCGCCACCCCGGACTCGAATACAATGCTCTTTCGCTAGCACTTATATACACACCTATTTGCTCTCAGTATTAGAACACCCAAATTATACCGATCAAATGGTCAATGCCTGTATAATCGATACCGGTAACTCGAGTATCGGTACTGTATCAAGTTAATTGGAACCGGTATCTGTAAAGTACCGGTAAAGTACTAAAGTACCGGTACTATATCAAGGTCTGTATTACCGGTATCTGAAAATGCTGATATTCCAAGCCCTGCTCGCAACAGCCGCGCTCAGACTGTTTCGAGCTGTTTCAAAATTCATGGCCGTACAAGGGGTCTGTGTGCGTTACTCGAGCGCGGTATGTAAAGCTTGCCTTCTGGGTCTCCTTATTTTGTGACGTGCATTCATGTGCAGTGCACGAGGGAAAAAAATTGTTGGCAACCCACGCTTAGGATACGCGGAATGAGCCTCAGCCAAAACGGCTCAGTGGACTCCTAAAAATAAATTGTTTTTACAAGTGGGTTTTATCACAATATCCTTAGAATGTTTTGGCGGAGGAGACGGTGTTATGTTTACTGTCTCAAAAGAGATATAAGGCTAAATAATAAGTAGGTAATATTAATGATTTTCGATTGGTGGTTGGTTGGCTGGCACTTATGCACTAAAATGAAACGCTTGCTATTTTTCCTGCCAAAATACTAATTTATTTTATAAAAATAACAATTTTTGCCATTATAACAGAATTGAGGAATGTTGATATAAGTAATAGTATTTCATACTTAGAATAATAACGCCTAGAAGCCGAGTACGCGCACGGCGATTGAGGCAAGTTTAACTAAGCCATATGTGGCTTGGTTGGCCGAACGGCTCGCTAGTATCCAAGGTCACGTCGTGTCGTAAGCAGCTCCGCAATTTTTGTTTATAATGACGATTTGTGCCATCAAATGATGCTTTCACAAGTCAGAATCTAGCAAAAAGGATGCTAAGATTACATTTCACCTGTAAGAACAGCTAATCAATGTCTATTTTTTCGTAAAACACGATATTAATGTTCGTAAATTTGTAATATGTCATTCCATGTATGTTTTGCTAGATGTAGGAAAACTTTTACCCCATTTTGTGTTCCGAGTTTTTTTTATTTAGAGTTGTTTTTATCCAAGTCTAGAGTCCAAGAAAGACAATTTATCACGATTGCTGTTATCAAAGCGCCAGTTATTTAGAAAATAGTGACAGCTACAAGGATTTTAAACTGACATGCTGAAAAAATGTTATAACAGTATTTTTTTCTGATAAGACTGATTTTTGTGCAATAAAGTAAATGAATAAATATTGGCATTCTTATTTATCACCAAACATTGTTACATTTACATAACATTACATGTACATGTTTTCGTGTTATATGTTAGTTAATATAATAAAATAATATGTAATAATTATAGAAGACAATTTTCTTTTTGTGACTATTGACTTTGTGGCTATTTTCACATAAAAAAAATTGAAGTAATTAAAAAAATCATATGTAACAACAATACAATTTTTAAACTAGGTATGAAACAAGATAAGAGTTTAGTAACTTACCCATTTACCCCGAGCTTGGGGAAATTACCATTTTACTTGCAACATTTATTCGTACGGTTGTGTGTGTAATGACAAGCTGCTGACGCACACGACGGAGTATTTTGTGCCTCAATATTTTGACGAACTTTGTTTGACACTATCGTTCTAGGCGTTATTATTCTAAGATTTCATATAAGTAAATAGTTATTATATACAATATTTTGAAAAATAGAACTTAACTCAAAAAAAAAAAAACAGAAACAACAATTAGAAATTAAAAACTAAAGACCTATATTAAAGGATGTCCTCCAACTGTGGGCTCATGGGAAAGGTCAAATTACCAACATGAAGTAATAAATTTTATCATGTTAGGGTTGTTGAAATCACAACGTTCGTCAGCATTTACAATGTTATGCCTGACTTTTATCTCATATGCTCTGTAATGGCAGCGATAACTACGATATGCCTGAGCAAAGGTCACGCGATAAGTCGGCCACGCTACTTATAAAATACCACGTGTAACGAAATTACATAAAAGCAAATAAACTGCATAGTAATCTATATATAAATACGTGAAGCAAAAACTTTGTAAGTACCCGTTTTTACGAAAATTGCGCGGTGTATGAAATTTCGCACACTTATTGTTTAGATAGACTAAGATAGATGATGATGATAGTTTATATAGAGAAGGTTATCCGAATGTTAATTTTTTTTTAAATTATTCATAAAAAATACATTAAATCATCTAAAAAACATTACACACACTACCATGTATTTGACACACACGTATTGCTTGTCTTTAATGCGGCCGCCGACATCTGTCAATGCCAATCCAAACTCACATTCTATCTTTTTTATTTTTTCATTGCTTAGGATACAATCCGTGCAGCCTCAATAAAATTATGGTCGAATTTCGACCACTGGGCGACCACTAGTCTACCTACATAAAATGTTAACGAGCAGCCACCTAAAATTTTCATTTACCGGACCGCGCCAACAAAGATAAAATAGAACACGTTCGAATTTCGAATTTGGGCGCGCCACGTTGCCCGCCACGTGCTCCGAATGCGCCACACAAGCACTGGCGCGGAATAATAATAAAAAATAAACATTGGTGAACGCGACCGTAGTCTACAGTTAGCTTCCCCCCGCGCGCAACCTTGGCCTTTCGCCTTCCCCACCGGGCATCTGTCAACTCGGCTTCGCCTTCGCGGTGCGTCGTCAACGTGTTTTAAAAAGCTAGACGACGACTATTCGTTCGTAAATCCAACAGTTATGTGATCGTTCTACGTGGGAAATGTACAAAAGCTATTTGAACGGGAGTGTGTATTGGTATTACTGATTACTCTTTGATTTTTTAATTTTAGTTTATTTTCTTATTGTGGCAACAGCAGCAATCGAACAAATCAAACAATACTAGACAATAGACAGCATTGGTAGTTTTATTGTATTCGTTATATTTATTTATTTACAAATTACTAGAAGTGCCAATGCGTACACATGTGACATATTTTTATAAATACGGTTTGTTTACATTATTTGACATCTGTGCACGTGGTTACTGATAGTAAGCTAGCGCCATCTGTTATCGTAGTCGCAAATTAAACGACTATTATTTTCCTTTGTCTGCTTTGTTTACCTTTTGGGTAAATATAATTTTACTTTTTTATTTATTTTTTATGGCGAACCAGTTGACAGACTTAACGACTAGGCATTTTCTACCAATCGATCAGTAGCTGTTAAGTTTATACCTGTCAGCTATTGACTTTAGCTTTGCATAATAATTAGGTTCAATAGTAATTAGGTTCAAAAAATACATTTTGCCTATGTAACTAGAGATTTTAAAGTAAGTATTGTACTACATACTTTACCTACCTATATCCCTAAAAATTATGATATGACAGAAACACTTAAAGTTCTGGATAGGCTATCTGAAACTTAATCATTGTAATGACATCAACTAGATTTTGCTTAGTTCTTTTAACATTACATTATTTTATTTTTATTAATTAATTTATTTACAAACTTACAACTCATTGCACCAGTGTTCAAAGCCAATATTCTCCTGATGTTTAAAAAAAAAACTGTATATCACTGATTCCTGTCAAACACTAGGGCCACTAGTAGTGGCCCACTCACTACCCTATATCCCTGAATAATAGTAAATAATTCCTATGTCACAAACACTTAGTGCTTTCTCTCTGAAGTCTCTTTTACTCTAATTCGAAATGACGTTCACATGACAGGAGCAAATCACGGAATTTTTAAGAATGGTAAATTCTCCACCTATTTTAAAAATTTAAATATCATATTTGTCAGTAAGTAAACAATATCAAGTTATAAATAATTTGTTCTTAGTAAAGAAGACCGGCGAGAGTCCTAATATTTTACGAATTAGTACACTTTCGGAAACATGAAAATTGAATTAAATTAAATTCCTACAATTTACTTTTACCAACGTCTGATTTATTAAAGAATGGAATAAAAAGATAAATTATTTTCAAATCGCACATAATTGACTAAACAAGACGCTTTCTATAGTGTAATAATAACTAAACGATTAAAACACTTCATAAGTAGGTTCTTTTCATTTGACGTAGCGCAGTTACTGTGGCAGTAGTCTGTAAACCAAGGCCATTTTTATTTACGTTTTTAAATAAAAAGTTATGAAATAAATGATTTTTTGGTTATTTAAACAATCTCAGTTGTCCCAACTTTAAAAACATAAAAACAATTAACTTTTTTGTTAGTCTAGCATAGTTCTTTAAGTACCATTTGATTTCATCCATGAACGGGACCGATAAATCGAGGTCTGAAAATACATTGAAGTTCGCCAGTCTCGTTTGCTTAAAAACTCAAAATTATAATTTGTTTCATACAAATCCTTCCGTGTATTGGCTACCTACGTGATATTGGCGGAATTGTGTTCGGCTGTAGACACAAAACATGCCATAAATAAAAGAAGAAGAAAAACCATTCGGATCTTATTCTTTGTTTATTTGTAAGGGGCTTAAAGTTTAAGATAGACTATCTGACACTTACCTTTATCTTTACCTCACTTATATGTACCTACTGACGCGAAACCTTTGTACCATCTACTTCACCTTCTTCACTACCAATTTTGTACAAAACAACTAGGGTTGCCAACTTTTGTTTTTGTTAGAAGAAATAGAGTAGATCTGATTTCAAAGGAGGTAAATAAAGAGTACGGACTTACAAAAAAGAGTATCATTTATTTTATATTTTTAAAAAGGTATTTTTTTGTACCTTTTGCAGCACATAACAATTTTTCACGGTTTTTAAAAGAATTGCATAAGTCCAAACATTCTAACTTTAAGTTTATATGGATCAAGAGCTCTCTTGGACTTTTTTGGTTCTGATAATGAGTTTGCATAATATTACATGAAAACATTGTGTAAAAAGAGTATTTTAGCATACTCTATCAGTGTTATAGATTACAGAGTACGCCTACATAATATAGAGTACAATACTCTATTTTAGAGTACGGTTGGCAACCCTAAAAACAACACAAGCAACAATAGTTAATCATTATAAATCAATAACTCCGGAAACTTTTCCATTGACCTTTGTTAATTAATAGTATTAACGATAATAAAAGTAATAAATAACAATTTCGACGTTTTTTTATTAATAGATATAGATGATGATGACGTAGGTAGTTTTCCAACGCCCACATTGATTGGTATGATTAATGACGTATGTATGAGAAATAGTAAAGTCTAAATAATTATAAGGTCAAAGAGAAGAAATGCACAAGAAAAAAATTTTAAACAGTAAAAAAAAATTGTAAAATGTCTCTTACTTATTATATTAGTCAGTGCAATTACCGAATTGCTATAAATGTGTCTGATTAAATATTTTTAATTTCATTCATTTTTTATTACAAAAATTTTGTTACCACAGACACAGAATGGGTAACTAATACTACTACACATACGTCACAGATAATATATTATTTTTTATTTTTTATTTTAAATCGGTAAAATATAATCAATTTGGTAGCGTCGCGGCATAATGGTAGCGGGAACCGATTGAATAGGTGTTTGGGTATACATCGACCTATCTCAGTCTACTGATGGACATAGGGGATCTTCGGCTCTCCGCATCCAATTTGGATGGCAGCCACCCTGCGCAGATCGTCGTTCCATCTCGGGAGGTTCCCACACTCCGTTTACCTACACTCCAGATATCTACCATCCAAACATCATCGGCTCTGCGACAGATTTAACTTCAGCTTGCTTGTCGCAAGAGATAGTGTTGATCACTTTGGTTCTCCTACGAATCTCCTCATTATCTTTTGGAGAGAGTTTACTGATTGCCTCAGTCGTATATTTTAGCGTCACCTGTCTTTTTAGGAGCTGCGAGAAACTTAAAGGGTTCCTCAAGCCGTGTGAAACGAAACACCGTTACAGGTCTTCTAGAGGGAATCGCATCACGCTTGTTGTAGTTTATTTTCGAGCTGAATGCAAGAAATCGTGGTTCAATCCCCATCTCTCCGTTAGCTTACTGACGTGAACCTCATAACACACGTCTATTGGCTTCCTTGGTGGGTTTAACAGTCTTTATTAATGGGTCCTAAAAACAACCTTACAATCCCTGGAAGTTTATTTGTGCTGGCATCACGCTAGCTTGTACTCGTGCATTGCTAAAATCTTCCGAAACGTAGATTTAAAGACGAGAGTGGATCTAACGACCAAAATCAAAAACCTTTCGGCGTTTTAAGGTTAGGACGCACCTATTTTGTTTTCTAAAGAATACATCTTTCACCCACATTTCAATATTGAACGTTTTATGTATTTCTGCCCACCGAAAGAATCGATGTCGGCCTTTTCCCACACAAAACCTGTGCAGACGAGGGACAGTTCTCTGCGTACCTTTTTAATCCGTCAAAATTGATCACATAGAATGTCGCGTGGGTAGGCACTTTGCTTCACTTCACATGATGTTAAGTGATGATAAGACAGAAGGAAGGTGGAAGCTTAGTTCACACGGAGTCGTCAACGACTGAGAAACTGGCTATATTATCTCGTAACTGTCGGAACACAACAATGCTATAACATTAATGTTATGGCGACATAGTTAGATAAGATGGCGGTAGTTAACCTAACGGACTTTAAACAAGCCCTACCATACCATACAGACCATACCAAGTACAATAATTTGCGCTGGGACTTGAACCTGAGCCCTCTGGTTGTAGGACTAGTGGTCTTAAACACTAGATCACTGAGTCGGTAAGTTCCTTGCGACTTAAAACCATATCGCCAGCTCATTTTTTCCTTACTGCTTTGGCACGATATGCATGGAAACACCAAAGAGGACGAGGCTTCACACCCACCCTTATACTAAGACATCGCCATGTTCGCATCAACACAAGCTGAGGTGGGGTCTTGATTGATTCATCTATCATCATTATCATCCTATATTACAAGTCTACTGCTGGATAGACAGTAGTGACATAAGCTTCTCCAAGTGCACGCCACGCACGATCTGCGGCTATTTTCATCTAGCTCTTGCCAGCCACCTTGCGAAGATTGACTGACTGTTACTGTATTATCATGATCACCAACTCATTTTATAAACCCACTGCTAGGGCACGAGCCTTCCCTATGGATGAAATCACCACAGGGATATAGATTACCACCACAAACCACCACGCGAGCTCAGTGCGGATTGGTGGTTGTTAACGACTAGTAATGCAGCCGGGGCCAACGGCTTTACGTGCCTTCAGAAGCATAGAGGAGCTCGAAATGATACTTTTTGTGGTCACCCTTTGCGACAGTTGCTTAACTTAACCTATGTTTGTTTCTCTCCCTCTCTTTCTTCATGACCAGTCCCTCCTCACGTTCCATTCCGAAGCACGATGATAAATCTTTGGTCACCCTTTGCGACAGTTGTTTAACTTAACCTATGTTTGTTTCTCTCCCTCTCTTTCTTCATGACCAGTCCCTCCTCACGTTCCATTTCGAAGTACAATGATAAATGTTTGGTCATCCTTTACCTTTGTTTTTTTATTATTAAAATTTTGCATTCACAATGCTATATGTAGTCACAAGATAAAAATTTACTAGAATAAATCAACCAGTCTTAGGAAGCTTGATTGGGAATATTTAGATGTTTGTTTCTCTCTCTCTCTCTCTCTCTCTCTCTCTCTTTCTCTCTTCATGACTAACCAGTACCCCCTCACGTTCCAGGGACGGCAGCAGTTATGTGCGCGGCGGCGCGGCGGGCGACTACCGAACGGGGCGGGTGTCGTTGCTGGGGGGGGCGTACCTGCCGCCGCCCGCGCCGCAGCAGCACCACCCGCCGCCCGCAGACCCGCCGCCCTTTAAGAAGATACGCTTCGGCCACGAGCGTCCGCCACCTACGCCGCTGCCGATGCACCAGCCACTTAGGGTTGATACTAGGGTGAGTTGTATAACAATTTCGTCATAAGCAGTCAGTCGACTGCTGGCTAATGCATGCTTCAATTACTGTCGAAAACGTACAACCTAGACATTTAGAAGGCAAGATTGAACAGGCACTTTTTAGGCAAGTATGCTACATCCTTGGCAGCATCATCACTTACCATCAGCCCCCCAACCGCCTAACTCATTCGCTTTCGATCGCTTTGAAGGCAAGGCGCTCGCCCCGCCTTCTAATATAATATCGAAATATAATATCGAATAATATCGAAAGCTATAGCCTATAACTTTTGATATTGCAATGAATAAAAAATATATATCATAATTACTGGACGTAGGCCTGTCCTAATGCATGCCACAATAGTTATTGGCCTTCATTCATGCCACAAATCTGTTTAAGTCATAAGTCATGAATGTTAATTTATCCATTTGGTTTTCCATGATCTTTAATTGTTATCAGTTCGTGTCAGTCTTCTACTGGACATAGGTTTCTCCTATAATGCATGCTACAATCGTTCGTTATCATAATAGGTCCATATTAGTCCACTGATGTTTATTGGTTTCTTGTAATGCATGCCACAATATATTGACATATAACCCTCCTAATAAATGCCTCAATTCTGTTCATCATTATAATCAGACTGTGTCAGTACATTGCTGGTAATTAACCTCTCCTAAGCCATGCCACAATTTTGTTCATTATCATAAACAGTTTGTTTCAAACCACTTTATAGACATAGGCCTCTTAATGTATGCCCCAATTCTGTGGATGACCATAGAAACCATAGGCTCTTCTAAACTCATGTCACAATTCCTGTTCATCATCATAATCAGCGCGTGTTAGTCAATATAATATGTAATGCATGCCACAGACATATTTTTTACAGTTTGCCATAGTGCCTGCCTACTTAGAATGGCAACAGGCGGCTTGTTATCCAAAGCTGCTGGGTTCAATTCCCAGGTGTGTTTCGAATTGTTCGATGCAATCATTCCTCAAGCGTGGTGATTAAGACAATAACCATCAATCAATCAATTGTCGCGATGACTTGATATTAATGATGAGACCTTTGACTAACAGCAGGGGCAGTTTATCTGCTAATTTCTTATGTATAGTCAAGTCGGGTCTCAGTAGCTTAGCGGTCAGAGCGTTGGACCGATAATCCAAGGACCGTGGGTTCGACTCCCACTCGAGCTTTCTGAGAGTGGTTGATTTTTGTTTGAGTTGAGTTTCATAAAACTAATAAGGTGTTATTGTAAACTGTTTCCAGGAGTCGGTGAACTCGTATAATACCGTGGAGCTCTCCCCCAACCCCCCCTCGGAGCCCACGGTGGAAGACCAGAGCTTCCGCACCACGAAAGATGATTTGCTGCAACAGATATCCAAGGTAATGTTTTGAATTGATACGGCAAATTATAAAAATAGTAAATAATTAAGTTTATTTTCTCACCACAAAACAATGTTAACAAAAGTTTACTAAAGGCTAGCTTCAATTATTTTGTGGAAGACTTGTTGTCTAAAATAGGCAATAAATTGCCTGTCATATAGTGCACGACCTTAGGCGTTTCTGCTAATAAATAAGCCTGTTTACAGAATATATATCGCTATTAAAATATCATAAAGTATAATAGCTAATTTTAAATAAATCTAAAGCATCTAAATATAAATTTATATTCTTAATAGTGAATACGGCGGAGTGATTTCTTAATAGTGAGTACCGCTTTGACAGTTTCCATTCATTCCCGTGGGAATATCGGGATAAAAACTATCCTATGTGTTAATCCAGGTTATAAACTACATATCTGTATGCCGAATTTCATCCAAATCCATTCAGTAGTTTTAACGTGAAAGAGTAACAAAGATCCATCCATCCATACTTACAAACTTTCGCGTTTATAATATCAGTAGGATATACACTTTTAAACCTTCGCTTTCCATAGTAAACAAAGAATTTAAACGGGGATTAACGCGAACTAATTAGTAAAAAGGTATCATACCATATTTATACTCGACGTTTCTACTTGTTTATATTCTTACTTACTTATACATACATATACATACGTTCTTAAATTCTTAAATAAAATGACTCCCCTCCACCTGTGGTAAGCCACCAGGTGAGACCCTAGAAGGCAAGCTTCATTTTTTTTTTATACGTAGCACGGCAAATGACTCCATTTCACCTGATGTTAAGTGAATATGGAATGCAGATGCGACGACAACTGGTGCAGCGTGAAAACAACGCAGCATCAGTTACCCTCACTCTGCCGGCCCACAAGGTGCCCCTTCACGCCTCGTTTGAAGGACCCCATATCATACGAAGGAGGGAAAATGTATGCTGGTAAACTATTACTCGTTTTGGAGGTGAGGAGGAAGTAGGAATTGGGAGTGGGGAGGGGTGAGAGATGGGCTTCCGGTACTTTCACTCACCGGTTTAAACACAACAGCAACGAGTGCCATTGTTTCACGCCGATGTTCTATGGTCGGGTGGTATTACTCCGGGGAGCCGGCCCATTTCGTGCTGCAACGCAGCGTGGCTCTACCACTCAGACAGTGTCACTCATTTAGCACCACCCAGGGGTCACGTGTAGATAGGATCTATGTGTGCGTTGCTTGAGTTTTAAGCATACTTTCCGGGGTCTCCTTATTTTGTGAGTTTCCTCTACTTACGTCAGATTGCCATC
Source organism: Eudonia mercurella (assembly GCA_963082485.1). Lineage (NCBI taxonomy): Eukaryota > Metazoa > Arthropoda > Insecta > Lepidoptera > Crambidae > Eudonia > Eudonia mercurella. The sequence goes on along the minus strand of OY720044.1, from coordinate 13,925,123 downwards.
TTGTTGGTAGTATAAAGAGGTCCGTACAAAATGTTTCAGTTCGAGTATACGTCGTTACTTTCCTTCCCACCCGTCTTGAGCAAAACAAAGGCATTATAAAGTGCTGCTTCCGGCCGCGGTGGCGCCCGCATAAGCATTGTTCTGTCATAAATGTCTTTATGGTGTCCCTCAGAGGGATATTATGTGCGTAAGAAGTAGTCATTGAAAAGTCATATATGAAAAAATTAATGACGATATGGGATTTACAATATAAAGTCCACTTTTGAACCCCGCTTTGTTTACGCTAAATGTGACGTTGGGTCATTAATGGAATGGCGAGTATTCAGAATTGGTGAATTTAATGCTCTGTCTACTATTTTTTTGGGGAAGACGGTTTTTTCCTCAAATCATTAAAAGGTCAGCAATTGATTTTCGTCTTTAGCAACAATTTAATACAGTACATACCTGCCTCTTAGCTGTTATCAAGTACAATTTAAATGAAAATCTCTATACACTTTTAAACTTTCGCGTTCTATAGTTAAACAAAGAATTTAAACGGGGATTATCGCAAAGTAATTTGTAAAAGGTGTCATACCTTTTTTATAACAGTCAGCCCAGCCCGTAACTCGTCAAAAAGTCGGGTATGAAGAAGGTACGATACCTATTACTTATTAGTTTGAGTTAATCCCCGTTTAAATTCTTTGTGTAACCACAGATTATAAATAATAATAATAAATAATAAACTTTCCTACACTCACACCAATTATCTAGCCCAAGAGAAGCTTCGTTATGAAACTCGTTAAATGCTTACTAGACAACGGATAAACATACGTAGAAAACTTAAATACATACTTATTATACATAGAAAACATCCAGACCCGAGACAATTTAGAAAAACAATAATTTCTAAATTAACCCGACCTGGGATCGAACCCCCGACCTCAGAGATGGCGACACCATGAAAACCGGTGTACAAAGCACTCGACCAAGGAGGTCGTCAGATTACTTAATAGTTACGTTTAACTATGAATAGCCATATTCCGTGCTTCGGAAGGCACGTTAAGCCGTTGGTCTCGGCTGCATTAGCGGTCGTTAACAACCACCGCACCGCACTGGGCCCGCGTGGTGGTTTATGGCCCGTTCTCCCTATCCATCCATAGGGAAGGCTCGTGCCCCTGCAGTAGGGACATAAAATGAGCTGATGATGATGATGATGATGAATATCCATGTTATTTTTTGGCGACGAAAATTGTATTCAACACGGCTCAAAGTGTCGTAAACTGGTACCATTACATTAAACCTTTTTTTCATGAGACACCATTTCGTTTACGCAGGTGGACCGCGAGATGGCGCTGTCGGAGGCCACGCTATCCAAGCTGAAGAAGAAGCAGGAGGAACTGCACCTGTCCGCGTCGCGGCCCGCGCGCGCCGAGGAGCCCGAGGAGGCGCCGCCCCGCCACCGCAGCCTGGCGCAGTGCGTCTACGCCGACAACCGCAAGAAGGTACCGCGCCACGCCACGCCACGCCACGCCACGCCACGCCACGCACAATCTAAATCTATACTAATATTATAAAGAGGAAAGCTTCGTATTTTTGTATGTTTGCAACGAATAAACTCAAAAACTACTAGACCGATTTAAAAAATTCTTTCATCATTAGAATGCTACATTAGCGCTGAGTAACATAGGCTATATCAAAAAAAAGAAAAAAGAAATGCGGTACGAAATTCGCCGGATCAGCTAGTAATATACTTCTGAGATGGCTCCCGTGATACAAACGAACAACTCTTACTATTGGACCAACTTCCTAACTCGAAAATAAAATTCAGCTGTTCCATACAAAACATCAATATTCATTCGATCAAAATGTATGGAACAGCTGAATTTTATTTTCGAGTTGGGGAGTTGGTCCAATAGTAAGAGTTGTTCGTTTGTATCACGGGAGTCATCTCGGAAGGTTTGGACGGTAATAAAAAAGTCAACTTGTATATTACTAGCTGATCCTTCAACAGGGTAATAAGGGTTTATAAATAACTAGCACTTTACTTGTGACTTCGTCCGCATGATCAAAATTTTTTTAAAATCAAATATAGTCTATGTTACCCACAAAGGATGTAGCATTCTATAAGTGTAAGAATTTTTGGAATTGGACCATTAGTTCCAGAGACTGCCCTCCTCAAACGAACAAACTCACAAACTTTACCTCTCTATTAATAGCATAGAAGTACGAATAGTATTTATTAACATAAATTTATAAATATTGTAATGTATTACAATATATAAAAATTGATTATTATTGTGAAATGTACATTGGTTACTACATTCCACATTCATAGTATATTATAATAATATATATTCATAGTATATTATATATATTTCATCGTATTTATCATCATTTATCGTCATTCATATATATTCATAGTATATTATAATATATATAATAATAATTATTGACACTCTTGGACCTGAGTATACCGAGAAGACAGAGGATAGGTTATAGAGAAGAGGTGACCATAAAATGTTTTTGTTTTGTTTATATAATTTAACGCAAATTTTGTTGCGAAACTAATTACAAAAACACAAATGTTGAATAAATTTCCACGAGCAGGATTTGAGCCTGCACCCTTCTGACATACCGGGTCAGGTGCTCTCCCAATTGAGCTATTGTGGTTCTTCTAACCAGCCCGCCGAAATTATTCAACACTAATAATTTCCTTTGGCTTTCAAAGTAAATAGTGTTGAATAATTTGGCTCTTAGTAAAAATAATAATGAGTGAGTAAAAAATACTAATTTATCGAGCATTAGGAAAAACTTTAAATCCTTTTTATGCTCTATAGGACTTTTGCAATAGAATACATATATGTAACAGGTTTCCCAAAAAAAAAAATGCGGTTTCTTGTATTTTACACCTTTATCAATACTTCTGCTTACAAAAGTTGGTAACAATCGTGAATTTGCTTTGATCTTTCAAACGTATGACAATACTGTTAGTGTTGTCATACGTTTGATACAAGTTATATGTGAGTATATTATCGCTATCTTTTTACGGCACGCGATCTGAAGTCCGGAAGCCTCGCACAGTAATTCATCCCGCGTCTCAGCTCCGACATATTATCTTGTCACGGTTCAGTTTTTGAACAGTGGATGTTTTTTGTCTAATTTGTTATAAAATGTATTCTGTAATTAATACCCGAACTCGGATCGTTCGCAGATAGGTAAAACTTTAAGTCCTTACAAATAAACAAATACCGCCTCTGTGGTCTAGTGGTTAAGACCACTGGCTTAGACTCAGAGGTCCCGGGTTCGATTCCCAGCGATGGGTACATGTTTGTGTATTCAGTTTGGTTGGTGGTAGGTTTTGTATGTCCGCCTGGTTAGCTACCACCGTCTCATCTAAATATGTCGCCATAACATCAATGTTGTGTTCCGGCAGTTAGAGATAAGATAGCCAATGCCTCACTAGTTGAGGATCCCGGGTGAAGTGCGCTTCCACCAAATGGCCTTATCATCACTTAACATCAGGTCAGATCAAGGCACTGTGCTTACCCGTAAATATTAAAAAAAAACAAAACAAAGAGTAAGTTTCTAATAGTCATTCCGTGTTTCGTTCCCGTCACGTAAAAGTCATTTCGAATCAGAGTAAAAGAGACTTTTCTTTTTTATTTGTTTCATTTAATTATTTAAATTGTTTAAATGGTTTGAAATTGTTAATAAGTATAAAACGGAGAATAATTATTAATACAATTTAATTTTTTTTATAAAAGTACTAAGAATCCTCTTTATATCATCATCATCATCAGCTCATTTATGTCCCCACTGCTGGGGCACGAGCTTTCCTATGGATGGATAGGGAGAACGGGCCATGAACCTCCACGCGGGCCCAGTGCGGATTGGTGGTATTTAACGACTGCTAATGCAGCCGGGACCAACGGCTTAACGTGCCTTCCGAAGCACGGAGGAGCGAGAGATGATAAATTTTTGGTCACCCATCCGATGACCGGCCTTTGCGAAAGTTGCTTAATCTCAGCACTCGCAGACCGAGCGCGTTAACCACTGCGCCATCGAGCTTTATATAATATTGTATAATTGTAACTAATTAATTAAGTACATTTTTTAATTAGCCCTCTGATGCTGTCGCTGTGCCCCTTGCATTAATAAACATTCCACGTTGTATTGAACGTTGCAGGCGGCGGCGGCGCACGCGCTGCTGTCGCACCTGGGCCCGGCGGTGACGCTGCCGCTGTACAACCAGCCGCAGGACGCCGCCGTCTACCACGGCAACCTGCGCGCGCACCGCCACGTGCGCCCGCGCCTCGCCACGCACATACAGCGGCTCAAGCGCGAGGCCGACAAGGTGAGCGAGCCATATGCTTGTTTATACTCACTAGTGGTCGCTCAATGGTTCAAATTTGACTGTCATTTTATGAAGGCTGCACGGATAGTACCCCCTAAGCGATGAAAAATTAAAAAAAATTGAATGCGAGTTTGGATTGGCGTTGACAGATTTCGGTCGCTCCTCTTCCATTTTTGAAATTTTTGAAAAGAGTATTAAGCGTGTGTGTCGAATACATGGTAGTGTGTGTAATGTTTGTTTTATTGATTTAATGTATTTTTATGCATAATTAAAAAAAATAATTAAAATACTGTAATCCTTCTCTATATATTTTTTTTTTATTTTTTTTATTTGGCTTACAAAACTGGTTGCAACGCTATCCGTGTTACATATAAATGATGTGAGAAAAAAAAACTTGAGCTACGTTGCAACCTTCTGGGTGTAAGCACATCTTGCTCCAATGTGTGTTTCACTATTAAAGTTCGGTTGCTCAACGTACACTAATAATAATTAAAAGTAAATGAAATGAAAAAAAAAAAAACAATCACTAAAAAGATGATAAAAATAAAAAATAAAATAAAAACTGAATTAGGCACAATAATTCGACTATGAATAGATTGATCTTAAAGAGTGCTTGGCTGAGGCTGCAGAACCATGAAAGATATCGAACTCAGTGCGAATAGAATTATATCCTGAACACATACGATATAGCGGAGAGTGATGCCCGAGTCGAGTCTTACATAGAGGAAGTGCAAAAGTTTTTCGGTTGTGCACACGACTTCCGACTCTAGGAATTTTAAATTGTATATAAACTATAAGTGTGCAAAATTTCATACGCCTCCGTCAGCGTAATTTTCGTAAAAAGGGGTACAAACATTTTGCTTCACTAATTAATAATATATAGATTTATTTGAAATTAAACAACTTTTACGGATCTACTCGCGTTTATTTTACACATCACTTTTTAATGTTTATCCTGACGTTTCGAACCATTTGCAGGGTCCGTGGTCATGGGGAGACTGAGGTGTCGGTCGTCTCATAATTAGTTAGTAGCTTGTATACCCTCATTTAAATTTAATCAGGTGCGTTCCGTTTTACGCAGAAAGAGCTTACAGTATCTTTTGGTCCGATAGTAGTAGATAATGGTAGAAGATCCGTAAAAGTTGTTACATTTCAATGTATAAATTATTTATTTGTTTATCTTTGGGTTACAAGATGAAACTATAATAATTAAAAACTCCTAAAACGGCATTTGTGCGATGACGTTTACGCACACACACACACGACTGCAACTACCGACGAACTGTAAAAACATCAAATGCAATGTAGGTAGTGTTAGTTAAGGAAATAAATTAAAAAAAAAACCCGTTTGAAAAATATAACACGTATGTACGTACGTACAATGAGAGTTAAATAAAAAACTGAAGAATAATAATAAATATAAAAGGAAACGACGATGTTAAGGTTGCCATCTTTTTTAAAAGAAAATAAAGTATATTTACTTTCTATAGTAAAATAAATAAAGTATTATTTATTTACCAAAAAATTTTTTTTATACATATTTTTGTAACTTATAGCGACATCTTAAAAATACTAATAATCACTTAGTGGTAAAAATTTAACTTTAATTGACAAAATATACAATATAAACACATATTATACATACTTTCTATCTTTTGGGGCTCCTTCTCGATATAAAATTTTGCCAAACCAAATCTCACACTACTCCGTGCGCGTACGAGTAATGTGCTTTAAAAGGAATACGAAGTTTACGCTTCACGTAGATTATTAAATAATGTCCTTTATATCTTCCAGAAAAAATAAGACTTACTCTCATCATCATCATCATTAGCTCATTTAATGTCCTCACTGCTGGGGCACGAGCCTTCCCTATGAATGGATAGGGAGAGCGGGCCATAAACCACCACGCGGGTGCCAGTGCAGTGCGGTGCGGTGGTTGTTAACGACTGCTAATGCAGCCGGGACCAACGGCTTTACGTGCCTTCTGAAGCACGGAGGAGCTCCACATTATACATTTTTGCTCACCTTTGTTGAAGTTGCTTAACTTGATAGCAATCGCAGACCGGGCGCGTTAACAACTGCGCCATCGAGCTCCTAAATAATTTTTATTTTCTATTTAATTTCATTCTTGCATAAACTAATTACGCATGTGCATATGCGTATGCTTTTATTAATTAATTGTGAATGACTAAGTAAAAATTATGGTTAACTAGCGGCCGTCCGCAGTTTCACCCGCGTGGTTCCCGTTCCCGTGAGAATATCGGGATAAAAAAGTATCCTATGTGTTAATCCAGGTTATAAACTATCTGTATGCCGAATTTCATCTAAATACATCCATCGTTGCAGCGTGAAGAAGCAACAAATATACATACATACACAAAAACTTTCGCATTTATAATATTAGTGTTATTTATGTTCCCTAGCGTGCGTTTGCGCTGGCGTCGGCGTACACGGCGCGCGCGGCGGAGTGGACGCGGCGCGTTGAGAGGCTGGAGGCGGGGCAGAAGCGGAAAGCCAAGGATGCAAGGAACAGGGAATTCTTCGAGAAGGTAAGGATCAAACGCACACGGCGTGGCTGCCGACGGAGCCTGTAATAAGGGCTGAAGAACTTACTTTTTAGGGTTCCGTAGTCAACAAGGAACCCTTATAATTTCGCCATGTCTGTCTGTCTAATACTAGTACTAATACTAGAAAGCTGTAATTTGACATGGATATACATATTAACCACGCCGACAAAGTTGAGAAGTAAAATTTTGAAAAAAAATTTTTTTTAGTACACATGAAGTGGGGATGTCGTTTTTTTTCTTGTCTACCCCATAGTGTGGGGGTGTCGTTGGATAGTAATTTCAAAAATATTGCGGGTTTGTGGAAACAGTTTTTTGATTGAGGCATCCGTTTGTGAACTATTAAGCTTTAAAGTGCAAAATGGTTGTTTTTGGATACGTGAAAACATTCACGGCAGTTGTATATGTGACGAAGTTAAAAGGAAAACTATCACAGCTAAGTGGGCTTTACAAGTTTTTTACTATAGCCGTAATTGTCCTAATGCTATGGACGCCAGGAACAGGAACTTCTTGGAAAAGGTCCTTACTTTTCCAAACACCCTCAGCGTGGCTACCGACCAATGGACCAATGGAGAATAAATAATAGTAAAAGAGCTTTATTTAATTTTATTATAATAAAGAAATAAAATAATATTATATAATATTATTGTTGTTATTTATTTTATTTCGGATCAATTGTATAGACTGTAATATCAAAAAAAGAATTTGTTATCAGTTCTTTGATCAATAATACTAGATTCCCGATAAGCGCTTCAAAAACAAATGTTTGAGATTTAAGCTTTATAATAAGCTGCTGATGATACAAACCTTTTTTTTTACAATATTTAATAAAATATTTAAACTTATTGTGAGCCATATATTTGTGCCAAATAGTCTAGTACTATACTGATCGAATCTTAAATTGCTCATTTTGGTAGTAGATATAACGTTATGATATAGATATCCCACTATAAAATACTAAAAAGTAAGCTAGCACTCGGCACGATATCCTAAAATCCTGGGTTCAGTTCCCAAGTCGGACAAACCGTGATTTACTTCACCGAGGACCTGAATGTCTTGGGTGGAAATAGGCCGGAAGATACCTAATATCCTATTTTAGGTGACGGTTTTACTTCGGCAACAAATAGTTTTTGTGTAAAATAATAAAGATAAGATCCATAAAAGTTTTTTAATTTTTTTTAATTTATTCTTACATTTAAAAATAATCTTAAATATTACATATATTGTGTATTAAAACCCTTAAGGGTTTGTTTATACACAGTTACCGACGATGGTGACCAACATAGACTTGTGATTGTTTGAAACCAATAAACTATTTGTCTTAAAACCCTAATTTATTTACCTCAGGTGTTCCCGGAGCTCCGGAAACAACGGGAAGAACGAGAACGCTTCAACCGCTTGGGTGCTCGCGTCAAATCAGAAGCCGAGTTGGAGGAGATAGCGGACGGTCTGCACGAGCAAGAGCACGAGGACAAGAAGATGCGCTCGCTGACTGTGGTGCCGCCGCTGCTGAGGGACCCTAATGATACCACTCCCATCTACGTGGATACCAACAGTTAGTGACTGTTTTTTTTCTTTAGTTTGTTGGCTTCGTGCGGTGTGCAAATTTAGCCGATGTAAAGTAATTTTTCTTACAAGTTATACAACGTGTAACAAAAAGGTGTGATATAAATGAAAAGATACAAAGTTTTCTTCGACCTAGATCATGTATGCCTGTTTTTTTCTTTAGTTGTTGGCTACGTGCGGTATGCAAATTTAGCCGATG
>OY720044.1:13831966-13916261 GCA_963082485.1 Eudonia mercurella | reverse complement strand
CCGCTTACACATGCCCGTAGTTTCATTCAAAAGAGCCGAGAGAGAGGCCACTCTTAATAATATTTCAATTTTTGTGTCAGGAAAAGTGAAAAAAAACTAGTCTGATTTTTTTTTAAATGCTAGGGCCTTATTTCTCTGATAGAATTAGATGTTTTGTCAAAATATTTGCAGTTGATAAAATGTGACCTTATTATCATTTAATTTAGTAAACTTAGTTATGTATATGTCAGTTCTGTAAAAATATTGTTACTTACATTTACAAGATAACTTTAAACTTTAAAATTGTAACTACATATCTACACATCGTGAATGCAAAAATTATAAAAATACTTACATTTAATTGAATGATGATAAAGTTATCTCATATATGGTTATATGTTACTTAAAATTTTACGCATTGATTGTTGTGAAAGAATTACAATTTAAAAGGTGTAAATTTATCATGCCAATTCGATAACGCTAGCGTAGGTACCTCAGTAAAGAAATGCCTTTCGATAAACAGTGCAGTAACTTTTCTCTTTGCCCCCAGCCGGCGGCAGCAGCAGCTCCGCCCCCGCGCCGCCCCCGCCCCCCGAGGCGGCGCCGCTGATGTCCGCGCAGTACGAGCCGCTGTCCGACGAGGACTGACCCCCCCGCGCCCCCCGCGCCCCCCGCGCGCCCCCCAAGCCCCCCTCCTAGCGCCCCCGCCTCTCCGTCATCCGGCGGGCCCCGCCGCCCGCAGATACTCGCAAAGACCTCCTCTAGAGGGCTCTAGAACCATCTAGAAGGAACTAGAAGCTGGGAGGACTCGTCGATTTCGACTCCTGACTGAGAACGGCTGCTGGAAAGCGAAAAAACAAAACCAGTTCGGAAGGGCATGGAATATGCTGCTAGCATCTGGAAGTATCTAGACGCTGGGAGGGCCCTTTCAGTTTAACCCCCGACTGGGAACGACTGCTGGAGCTTGAGCTGTTGCCTTCGGTTTGGGAGTGCATAGAATATGCTGGGAACGGCCTAAAAGCTTCCCTTTTTTAGTTGAGAAGTTTGTGGCCGTAAGCTGGAAGTTGCAGCTGGAGACGAGCTGTATGCTGAGCAGCCGGAAGCGGCCTAAAGCTATTATTCTCTTTTGTTCAGAAAATTACAAGCTTTAAAGCTAAACTTAGCTTTGGCATAGAACTCTCATTTCAGCCAAGAAACTAAAAGCCTTTACACATGAAGGTATAAGCATTATTAGTTGCAAAATGTAACTGAGGACGAGTTTTTTACCAAACGAACTGATTGTCAGCACTGAAGATGAATTTTATTGTGGTAGAGAAAGATCTATAAATCCCACCAAAACATTGAAAACTCGTCGAAAAATAAATTTAGAAACGGGCGCTAAAACCCAAATTGAAACGATTGGAAAGCTTTTAACGATTTTATAAACTAAGCGAGCGTGCTTGAGAGTGGCAACGCTAGCTTACAGGAAGCGATAAGATACGCTTCTTTATCAATGAGTGATGGATCGTTCGTATCATCACTGACCTTGTATGCAGTCGCCGTGTGTGATGCCTTTGCAATGATTTTTTTTGCTATTAAAATGAACGCTACATGAAATGAAGTGCTAAAAACTTTTTTTTACGGCGACACAAACTTTAAAACATTATTGTGGAGTGAAAGAAAAAAAAAATCATGTGAAAAAGTGTGACAAGTGCGAAAAAAGCGAATAATCAAAACTTTTTTTCTATATTAAATCTTAAATAATTATGAATTTGAATTTATCATTCGAAAACTTAAACAACGATTAATTGTAATCAAACATTATTTCTTCTTAATTATGAAACGTTAACATATTCTATTTGAAATTGATCAAAGTCGAGTATCCGAATGAGTACGGAGAGTGATAAATATCATAAAAACATAGACATTAATATGGACACTATTACTTAGTAAGAATAGACTATGACCGAGACCACGACGCGTTTTGAGTTACAACCGAGAAGTGATAAAAATAATAAACATTGATTTAAAAAAAAAAACAGGGAAAAAACAAACATTCAATGTGTTGTGGCGAGCTTTAAGTGTGCACTGGTGCCGGAGACAGACCGCTCACCGACCCCAAGGCGGGAATACCGCGCAGTGACAACCCTAGTGTTAAACAATGTACAGACGAGAAAACCAGCATATAAATAAATACAATAAAACGAATATTCTAAATAGTGATGTCCGATGTATCGATAACTTGTATCATATGCACATATTTGAGCTTAAAATTTAATTATGTGATAAGTCACTTCGCTGTATCCACCGTCCCAACGACTGTAACAATATGTGCTAGAACTATTGAGCCGTTCAACCTAACGGTCACTGTAGGCTGTTGACATGCCAATGGTGTGTTCGATCACTGTGGACTATAATCTTATTACCAGTGTTATAAACGTGTCAGATGTGTTTGAACATCTGCCCGCTTGATATATTCCTGCCTTGCTAATGCCACATGCGTTTGCAGCGCAAATATCAATTTATGTGTTATAGTATATAGGTGTAAATACATTTAGTTTTTACTATTATTTTTTTGCTTTCTACAGTCTACATTGATCGAGCATGCCACCAGCAAGTAATGTTATTAAATCTGATAAGAATTAAATAAAAATAAATCAATTAGAATTTATTCCGTTCCAGTGTGTACGGAAGGTTTTTCACAGTTTCATAATGAATAATGTTTCGTGCATACTAGATTGGATGTAAAACGGTTAGCAGCATTGTGATTGCGAAATACTGTACGTTTTTAACCAAGGGGCTCCATTAGTACGGTGAGATTTTGTAATATTTGATCCAGTCTTCCATAGCCACTGCGACGCCGAGCTAGGTTAGTTTCCGCGACTTCGTCCATTACTTAGCGACACTAGGTGTGTACATTGTGTATAGTAGAAGGCGGCATGTACAGGCGTCCGCCGCCGCCGCGACTTTTGTAAGATTATTACTATTATTATAATTATTATTATCGATATTTTTGTAATGTAAAACTCCGCTCGAGCTCCGCTGCGCCGACGCGCCCTGTAAATAGCCAACAGCGGAGGCGCCCGCGACCTTATATATAATAGTGTACACTCGGATCTAAAGTTAACGGTAAATTATATACATTGAAAGTGTATGGTTATTATTGTAAACACTGTGCATTTGTAATTATGTAGAAGTTAGGTAGGTTTACGATAGAGACTTCAGTTAGTTAGGCCCCTGCACCCGGCGATGACGTGTATTGTTCGTTTTTTTATATATAAATACTTTTTAATTCGCGATTTAGCTCAAATAAGTCTACATGTGATGGTAAGCTGCTAGATGTTATGGATAGATGTTAGGGTGCGCCGGCGTCGACCGGCCGCCTCGGGATACTTCATTGGGAAACGTTTCTTTCATATTGAAAGTTTTGTTTAGGTCGGGACGGCCGGGTGTGGGCTCGGCTCGGACGCGCCGCGTGTTTCTTTTGTTATTTTGTAAATGTTTTTCGATTAATGTAAAAACGACTGATTAAATTAACACGAGCGAGGGGCGCGGCGGCCGCCGGGATGCTCTCGACATTGTGATTTCTTTATAAAACTGTAATGTTATGTAAGTAGCCGAAAGAAAAGATAATCCTTGTAAGTCCGATCATAAGCGAAAACAAGTTCTGAGAGGACAAATCAATAAATAAGATGCAAATCTACTTTCATGTGTTTTATTTACGTTGCCTACACAATGACACAAGTGGATCTCGGTTCGCCACCGCTCGAGGTACGGGTTTGACTTCCGGACTGAATATTAATGGCGTTTTCGTTGTTACTGGTGTCAACTTGGGTGGTCTTTCAATGATTATGATCGACCAACTGTTTTATAACACAGCAATAATTAATTAATATAATATAATAATAATTGGTTCAGAAGGCTTAGGCTCCTCGATACAGCACGCATTGTGAGGAGGTTCCTGTCTCTGGAGCCCTAATCACCGGTAGTTTGGATCCTGGTCCCGATGCCGGTAGACCCCTATTTTTTTAAAAATATTTTTAAATGTTTTACTTATTTTGTTTTTAAAAAATATTTAAAAATGTAAAATTAAATAAGAAGAATTAATAAAGGAATAATATTATAATAATATCTTTATTCATCACAACAACAATATACACAGTAAAAAACAATTCCATGCAGCCCGTGAAAGTAAAACTGTGTGGCCACAGTGTATTCCCTGACTTTCCTGACAAACATAGTACTTAATAAATGTTTTAGACAAGTCAATATTACTATGTTATTATAATTTAAGAAATTACAATTATAATTGTATAATTTAAGAAATAATTTAACGTAAAAATGAAATCACGTATCAGAGCTTTAAAAACCTTTTATTTGTCTTAAGCATGAATTTTTGTAACCTAAAAAGTTATAAATAAACATTCAATTGACGGAACAAAATAGTGTTGTCATAGTTTCCTACAATTCCTATAAATAGGTACAATATTCCTTAAAATTCCTGTAAAATGTACCATTTCTATAAAAAAATCGTTTTGACAGTCGCTCTCTTAGGTTGTTGACTAGTTAGTCAAAAGTTCCTCTTTTGACGGATGTATCCCACTATTTCCATTTTCCACTGCAGTAGAAATAGTGGGACAAATGTTTTTTCCAAATTATATCCCAAGTCAATGACAGAGATTCAATAAGTTTTATCTAAAGAGGAAATAAATATATGTAAATAGTTTCTACGTGCACGCAGTCATTACTAAGCGTCATAAGTCTCTCTCTCATTATAGTGCCTTATCTATTGTCATATTTTTATTTATTTTATTTTATTAGATACACAAAACAGAATTACAACAAAAACATGATAAACGATTATGCAGTAAAATTGAAACATTGGTAAGTCATAATTCCACAAAGATGTGCACACAGCATGTTCATCAACAAATAAAACTATGTTAACTTAATTAAGAGAATTACAGTACATACACAGCCCCTTGGAATCTATCTAAGTAAAATGTGGTGGACACTGGCCCTCCCGAAACTTTCAAGGTAATGACAGTATGGTAGTCTGGGTGCCAAGTGAGAGTTTCATTCGCCATTCAAAACAAGAATTTGTATGGCAAAATTTTAACTCTTATATGTCGCCAGGAGGCGCTGCTTCAATGACATACTAAATTTCGTTTTCGTAAACGTAATCGAATAAATACGAATAGTAAACAAAACTCACACTAGGCACCCAGATGTGCAGGCGTGTGTACAGTCACGACTATTAACATGTACACACTTTTGTTTGTGTATGTTTTAACTCTTATTCCATTGTAATAAGAGTTACATCGTTTAATACCTCTTAATGAATGAATGAATGAATCAATCAATTTATTTCAACCAACTTGGGTCATTAACACAATTGATATAAAAATACAGAAATTAAAATTAAATCAATTAAATTAAAATACACTTAATAAAATACAATTAAACAAATAAATAAATCAAATAAAATTACACTGTCACATAAAATAAAAATCAAATTAAAATACATCACAAAATTTCAAGCAAAAGCACAGTAATTAAAAAAGTATTTTGAAATCAGTCAGTACATGAACCATGTTGCAATGCTCGTGACTGTACATATTATCATTGTTCACGCAAAACTCCGCGCATAAGAGTACACATCACAGATCCTATCATAGACGCGCAGATGGGACTGGTTCTCGAATATCTCGATGTAGACCTCTACCATGAGCAGCAGCAGGTACGCCGAGAACACCGTCACGCCGCTCCACGCGCGCCCCTTGGGGTTACTGTAACTGTACCGCGGGCTTCTGTCCATCTTCTTTATCTCTTAATATTTTGTAGCTACGAAGAACCACATAAGAACCACATTAAACTTTATACTAAGTTATTTGTTTTTTTTCTTCATTTTATTTAATCATGAACATGGAATCAACAGCACTTCATACATTTAGTTAGGTATTACTATCCTAATGCAATAACAGATCCCTACTTAATGAAACAATATTTTAATAAAATAAAATAAAATTATAAGCCTTTTCTGTAATAATTAATTATTATCCATGAAGTAGAAGTTCATTAATATGTATAAGTATTTTATAAGGGTTTAAAAGTATTTTTACAAATAAAAGTACAATAATCTCAAGTGCAACATTGCTCCAAATTTGTAAGCGTTTCACAGTATGTACACTAAATACTATTGATATACGAGAGCTGCACTAAAAGTATCGGGAATGTAATATTACCACTGTTCCTGTCATATTTAAATCTTTTTAATTGAAAACTCCTTGGTTTTAAAAATCGAATACCATTTATTTATTTAAAAAAAGATTCTCGGTCTTGTCACAAAGTTTTGTCAAACCTGTTTAGTCGTTGAGAAAATGGAATTGACTCGAGAAAATTCAAGAGCGATGATTTATTATGACTTTCGAAGTGGTTTATCACAAAAACAGTGTGTTGACCGGATGATTTCTGCATTTGGTGATGAAGCCCCATCCAAAACCACAATTTATCGCTGGTTTGCTGAATTTCAACGTGGACATGTCAAGCTCCGTGATGATCCCCGTCAAGGTCGTCCAAAAACTGCAGTCACCCAAGAAAACGTTGATGCTGTGCGTAAGCTGATTGAGGAAGATCGACATGTGACATACCGCGAAATTCAGGCAACTTTAGACATTGGCATGAGTCAAATACAAATAATCTTGCATGAACAATTAGGTGTAAAAAAGTTGTTTTCCCGATGGATACCGCATTCGCTCTGTGAAGAGCAAAAAGCGGCTCGCGTTACTTGGTGTGTCAGAACTCTCGAAAGATTCCACGCAGGATCCTCAAATGCTGTATACAACATCGTATCAGGTGACGAATCCTGGATATACGCGTACGAACCCGAAACAAAAAACCAGTCATGAGTTTGGGTGTTCGAAAATGAGTTAAAGCCAACAAAAATTGTTCGTTCACGGAGTGTTGCAAAAAAAATGGTGGCCACGTTTGTCTCCAAAACCGGCCATGTTGCGACTATTCCTCTTGAGGGAAAAAGAACGGTTAATGCAGAATGGTTTGCTAGCATTTGTTTGCCACAGGTCGTTTCTGAACTCCGTAAAGAGAACTGCAACCGCCGCATCATCCTCCATCACGACAATGCGAGTTCTCACACCGCGCACAGAACAAAAGAGTTTTTAGAGCAAGAAAACATAGAATTATTAGACCATCCGCCGTACAGCCCCGACCTAAGCCCTAATGATTTCTATACTTTCCCTAAAATAAAGAATAAATTGCGTGGTCAGAGATTTTCATCACCTGAAGAAGCTGTGGACGCCTACAAAACGGTCATTTTGGAGACACCAACTTCCGAATGGAATGGTTGCTTCAATGATTGGTTCCATCGTATGGAAAATGTGTCAAATTTCGCGGAGAATACTTCGAAAAGCAATAAATACATTTTTAAATAGTTATGTTGTGTCACTTCCATGATTCCCGAAATTTTCAGTGCCGCCCTCGTACAATGGATGAGAGATAATTCAGAAACAGCTCATTTTACGTCCCCACTGGTGGAGCACGAGTAGCGTTGCCAGGTGTCCCGATTTGGGCGGGACGTTCTGATTTTCAGGGGTCTGGTGACAGATCCCGATTTACCCTTGATCGGGACGCCAAATGTCCCGATTTTCACTAACCTCTTAGTGAGTACTTTCGATAATATTGACAGCAAAAATGCAGGAGAGAGAATTCATGTTGTTACTCGTATAATATGTAGAAGTGTATCTAATTTTAGTTTCATTGTTTTCATAAAGGGAACAATTCATCCTATCATGACGGTTGACATTTTTTTAGTAATTGTAGCTGTCAAGATTTGAAATCCCAAATCCCGCCAATTTTTACCTTCCGTCCCGAAATTTGACACAGCACCTGGCAACACACGAACCTTCCGGATGGAAACACGCAGAAAGAACGGACCACAAACCACCTCGCGGCACAGATTATAGTTAATAGTTAATTGCTTGTTAATGATAACTGTTGGTTCTTACTAAGTATATATTAGCGGTTACTAACACAATTTTAAGCAAGGCTTTAAATCTCTAGCCTCAATGTAATAAATACAAACTTGATTCTACAATCAATTGACCGTGTTTGCTAACTGCGTAGGTAAGAACTTGGCAAATGTTCAGGGTGCGTTCAATCTCGCGTTTGTTTTAATAATTTTAATGTATGTAGGTATAATTCTTCCGTACGTATTTATGTCACTGAACTTCTCTTAAACGGCTAGACCGATTTTGATGAATCATTTTGTGTGTTTGAGTGGGTTCCTGTAGGTAGCGCTTTTTTAAACCATCATGTGATTCAGTTGTTCATTCAAGCGGGCCGCTAGCTTATTTATAAACTTTTCACCACTCCTAGAAGACTGAAATGGATACCAAATAAAATTAAATGTTCTTAAGAAAAATGTTCACCTGCACTGATCTGGCTGAACTCAAACCAAAATATAGAAAGAGCTTCTACTTTATACACACCAAATATAGATAGACATCTCTCGCTACCAACGTTTCGCGGGAGTTGTCGCAACTAGCTGCTCCATGAGCAGTCGCTGGCACTAGCTAATTACAAATATAGGTAAATAATATAATAAAATATTGTATGTAGATTGAAAATTTTAGGTTTAGATTTAGCTACAATTAATCCATGTATTATGGCTATGGCATAATAACAGGGTTTGTGGGTCTCTTGCAAACTCTGAGCCATAGACCTTTTTGTGTTTTTTTGGCAAATAATTATACTTATTATTATTATTATCCTCTTTATTTATTTTTTCTCATATATAAATTTACATTTTTAAACAAATTAAATAAAACATTTAAAAATATAAAAAATAGGAGTCCGCCGGCATCGGGACCAGGGTCCAAGCTACCGGTGGTTAGGGCTCCAGAGACAGGAACCTCCTCACAATGCGTGCCGTATCAAGGAGAACTGCCTTCTGAATCAGGCCCTTGATCCAGCCGCCTAACGAGAGCCTCATTAGATATTGATCGAGACTCTTGGCCATCAGGCCATTGGCCGTAACAACAATCGGTACGATGACAGCCGAATCTACACTCCACATATCGACAACCTCGTGTGCTAAGTCGAGATATTTGATTTGTTTCTCTTTCTCAGCTTGCACGAGGTTCTCGTCATGGGGAATGGTGATATCGACAATGATCGTGCGGCGTGCTAATCGATCTATCACCACAATGTCAGGCTTATTAGCTGCAATAGTCAATAGTAATAATAATAATAATGATTATTACTATTGACTAAACAAAAAAGAGACTCAAGAGATTTTCACTGGATGGCTGGATTAAGGGTCAGATACAGAAGGCAACACTCCTGGACACAGCACGTATTGTCAGGAGGTTCCTCACTCTGCAGCCCTGACCACCGGTAGCTTGGGCCCCGCCCCGCTGCTGGTGGTACTCTAGGATTAGGTTTTTATAATGTTTTATAGTTTTTATATTAAAATATTGTAAAAATCTAGTTTTAAGAAAGAAAATAAATAAAGGAGATAATAATTATTATTACTTCTGGGGTCAGCCTATCCGAAACCGGAGGACTTCAGGCTCTTCGCTCTTAAAGACGTTGCCAAACTTATGGCATCTATCTTTACAGAGAAAGAAGAGCGAAAGGATGGGGTTGCACAAAAGATCCCGATGGGTCGAAATGTTACTGCGAGATTAAGATAAGATAAGAAGTATGTTTTCATAGTTTCACCTCTGATCTTACAGTTTTAATAAGAGCTAATGCTCCAACCATCCGACTGGTTGACTGGAAGAAATCGCTTGAAAGCGATAAGACCGCCAAATTGTAACTTTGCAATGTTTATGTTTTATAGTGTTGCAATAAAAGTATTATCTATCTATCTAACCTACCACGCTAACCCAATGGGTTGGTGGCTAGGTGGGTTTTTACGATTGCTATTTTACGATAACTGGGACCAACGGCTTATCACACCTTCCTAAGCAAGAAGTACGAGATCCGGGACCAACGGCTTTACGTGCCTTCCGAAGCACGGAGGAGCTCGAGATGATTTGTGCTAGTTACCGAAAAACAATTTCAAGCATTTTAATAGAGAATTTTATCCCTTTTTTCAGTTATAAATAAAAAAACAAATTGGTAATCACTGTTTTTATTACCACATACATAATTCACATTAACAAATCATCAAATATTTTATATACAACTATATTTTGCAATGTCACTTGGCAACTTTGGTAATGGCGTAACATTTCACTAGAGGCTACATTGCTTGGCGGCAATTTCATATAAAATGCAACTATTTGAATCAATTTAAAAATGTAAACAAAATAAATGTTAATTTTTTTCTAAATTATAGATAAACATGTTCATTCACTGCTTCTATATGGAGAGACCAAAATAATACCTTTATTACCATTAGCCAGATTTCACAGATAGATCTTACTAAATAAGTCGTTTTTAACCTTATTTAGCTTATAAGTAATAAAAGTTTTCATCTATAAATTAAGCACTCGTCTGCGTGAATACAGACACAATAGAATTTTAATTGTTATCGACCACCTGGTGGTTGACGCTCAAGGGGTTAACTCAACAACATAGTTATATATATAAAAAAACATTGCGTACTTTAAAACCTCTCCGAATCTTTAAATTAATAAAGAAAGTCGGAGATATATGAGACGTGGCCTGACCATCATAGTATCATTGACTATTGAAACCCAGTCCAACTATTTCATCGGTAAAATTGTTAGCACATTAAAGTTATTGATAACATCTGTTGATTTATCAATGGCTTAAACGGGATGTTATCGAGACAAATAACGCGTGTGGACATCTCTAATACTATCGCTAATTATTGACGAAATCCTCTCCCTTCTTGACGTTCTTGATGAGTTCAGGGACGGCGTTCTTGAGGAGTTGCTGCTCGTAGTCGTTGAGGGTGCCGTAGCCAAGGTTCTTGGCCACGCCGTTGGGGCCCAGTACCACGGGGTTCGCGAAGTAGGGGGAGTCGGTCACGTCGGACTTGATGTACGCGCACTCCACCACGTTAGAATCGCCCTGGAAGCAACCAGAGGTTTAATTGTTTGTTTGAATGTGGATACGATTGGATGTCCCTATCACACACATACACACGTTAACTCTTTCACAGTCAGGTGGATGTATATTCCCACCATATTTTGAACTTTATGTAAGTTCAAAATATGGTGGGAATAAGATTGAAAACCAATGAACTATTCAAACATGTTCTGTCTCGAAAGGGTCGTGGGCTCGGTTCCCACTCGAGCTTCCTGAGATTGGTTGATTTTTTTCAAGTAAAAGCATTGTGAAAGTAAAAATTAAAATAATAAAAAATGTCCTCTTTGTCCGTTTGTTAAAGGATTAAAGTTCCATTTTTTAAAATAGTACATTTTAATATCTATCTCTATGTGCTTAAGGAAAAAACATAGATCTTAATTGGACGGCAACTTGTAGTTTCATTTTAATTTTATTTCATTAATTTTAGTTTTTTTAAAATGCTTGATCAACATTTTTTTTTCTGTCTTTCAATAGTTAGTAGAAAACATTTAAAAAAATCTATTCAATGGAATCTGTTGTATCCGGTTTTTAGATACGACAGGGGTTAAAACCACAGACCAAATAGTAGCATTTTACCTGTAAATAAAACGCTTATTAAATACTTACTATATTTGAAACTTTATTATATGAGATAGGCCCCTATCTGTTTCCTGGCCCTTTGTCTCTCTATTTACCATATAGCCCTCTCTCGCTCGCACATCTGACGTCACTCAACGGCTCCCACCAGGCAGGCATGCATGCCATGGGCATTGCTAGTTTGCCTCATTGAGTCGAACCCGGTCATGACTTACGCATACCGCGCCCTCCTATCTGTATCCCTTACAAACCCTCCAAAACTGTTTCATGCGTGGTGCCACGGGTTGCCCGTGGTACTATCGCAATGTAGATCTCCACCGTGATCTTGATCTTCCCACTATTAAAGATTTCATCAAAGACGTTTCCAGACGTTACTTTGATAACGCCCCCCACCATCCCAACCCGCTTGTTGTGGCGGCCGCCAACTATAACGTTGGAGGCCTTCCACCAACAAGACGGTACTCATATAGACGTCCTAAACACGTCTTAGATGACCCCGACGATCCCATAACAGTTGCGAACGCCCCCCGCCCGATCCTCTAAATGACACTACACATTTACAGAATACACTAAACATGCACACTAGTTTAGGTCCAAGACACCGTACTCGTAGAACAAGGGTACGAAGAACCGGTTCACACGCGCTCTATACCAGGTACAGACATGTACCTGGGCGCTTCTCTCCTCCTCCACGGCCCGGTCTACCCGAGCCGAGGTCCGAGCCTTTAGAGGCGCCTTCGGGTGGTTCCGCTCCCCGATCCGATCCGAACCTTTCGGAGAAACTAGTAGGGCACAGGGACGCGCATTAGTGCGCGATGCCATTCCCTCTAAAAAACCTCCGAAGGTGTTCGTTTTAAACGGCTTGAGGAACCCTTTAAGTTTCTCACCGCCCCCAAACAAGCCCGGTGAAGCTGAAAATGCCGTCAGAGGCAATCAGCAAACTCTCTCCAAAAAAAAAAACCACGTGGTGGTTTGCACTTTAAACACTTTTAACACTTTGATGGGTTTTTGCTGAATCGGAGAAAGGTTGGCCTCAACGAGACGCAACTTTTGGTGTATCGTACTTGGTGATAACTCACGAAAAACCCACTTTTTGTAATTTTTAAGCGCGGAGCTGCTTGTTTTTGCTGCGTGCGAGGTAAGAGGTGGCACGTGAATCCTTCAGAGCCATTATACACCTTATAGAGAGAGGAGCTCGATGGCGCAGTGGTTATCGCGCCCGGTCTGCGAGTGCTGATGATAAGCAACTTTTCGCAGAGGCCGGTCATCGGATGGATGACCAAAAATTTATCATCTCGAGCTCATCCGAGCTTCGGAAGGCACGTAAAGCCGTTGGTCCCGGCTGCATTAGCAGTCGTTAATAACCATTAACCCGCACGGTGATTTGTGGTGGTAATTTATATCCCTGTGGTGATTTCATCCATAGGGAAGCCCTTGCCCCAACAGTTGGCATGTGAAATGAGCTGGTGATGATACACCTTATAACCGTAAACTATCTATCAATCCCTGGAGCCGAACCTCACACCTGTACATGGCGACCCTGCCAGGCGTACACGACCACACCCTTACATAACAAAGACGTGCGTTACCTTGAGCCCCTTTAGCACCGCGTCAGCTATTCGCGCGCCCGCGTACGCCATCGACAGCGTCGCGGAGCCAGAGCCCGCCTTCGCCTTCACCACCTGTACCACGCGCATATTCATTCATTTATAATAATTATTATTATTATAAATTATCAAGCAGACAGTTGAAACAACTGATAAGTGCCTGAGTGGCATAATATAATAAGAATTTCATTAATTATTGTAAAATGATGGAAAAGGGATAGCGTAAAAGCAATAACAACAAAAAAAACATTTGTTTGACAAGATGTTTGTTATTTGGCATTTTTGTAACGAAAAATAGGATTTGAATCTAGAAATAGGATTTTGTAACCGGAACTTTCAACTGACTCAGTAGTCTGTCTCCTTCTTCGACAGCGACCGAGGCCAAAAGCATATGGCTGCGTTCTATTGTTCGGAGTGTCATCGGGACGCTAATAACGTATCCTTATTAATAGCAAGGTAAGACACACACTTAAATAAAAAAATCTAAATTTGTGAAAGACTGCTGCCTGAAATTGCTTTTTTTTCAAAACCTATTACAGATACCAAAGGTCACCAGCTTCCCTCGCTGTGATGATTACACCTTGCTCAACCGTGCATTGTACCTAAACTAATAATTATTCATTCCTTACATATTGTAATTATGATGCATACAACAAAGTAGGTACTTACTTATCCAAATAGATATACATACAACTATAAAACAATAGAAGATATTAAAAAAACTGTTACAATTAATATTTTTAGCGAGACAAGTTATAGAGAAGTTAAAGAGAGATAGAAGAAGAGAAGAATAGTTATGAATAAGGGAACTATAACATAATATATAAACGTGAACCTTTCGTCTGCTTAGTGCCAGATCCGTCCTACAAACAATTATAATTCTATTGTGTCTGTATTCCTAGCAGACGACAGATTAAATGAGTAGGTGAGGTGTCACCATTAAAATTAATAAAAATCCAAACCCACCTCAGTGCCGGCCTCCTGTACCCTCACAGTAAGCGCCTCAATCTTGGCGGAGTCCGTTAGCTTCAGCGCCGGCTTGCTCTGGCTGAGCAACGGTATGATGGTGATACCCGCGTGCCCACCGATCACGGGGACCTCCACCGTTCTGGGGTCCACGCCGTTAATCTCGCCAATGAAGGTGGAGGTGCGAACCACGTCCAACGTGGTCACGCCAAGAATGCGGGCGGGATCGTGCACGCCGGCCTGCGCACACAAACCGCTTAATGTACGAGGGCTGCCTTTTAAGTTGTGTCGTTTGCAAACCTCCCGCGATTATTTAAAAAAAAATGGCTTTTTCATCTTTTTAAATTTAGAATTCGAAAACAAAAGAATGTTTTTTGATTAGTCGAATAGTTTTATTGTAGCGTTTGTTCAAAGGTGTGAAAATGGAAATATCAAAGAAAATATGCGTGAGACAACGAGTGTCGCCAACCATTAAGATGACGCCGATCATAAACAAGTTACTCCTTGAAGAGCCAACAGCCTAATTACGATAAGAATCTGTCCAAATCCCAATTATAAAGGCCTCCTTTATTGTGAGACAAGGAACGCCTTGTCATCCCTTTAATATATCAAACCCTAAAATTTTGAGATTGCTTTGTTCCTTCCTGTCTTATGAACCCATGATCCTCTGTCGCTACTACACCTTCAGGCCGCATTTTAATTAAGCCCAGTACAATGACGGAGTCAACCTTTATAACCCCAGTAACAGTCAAAACCGACACCTTCGCCTTACGTAGCATACCCAAGACAATCGCTACCTATTCCACCGCGACATACATATCCGCCGTCACCGATGACACTACGGAACAAACAAACTATTCCTTATAACCTTCAAGCCCGACCTCAACAAATGATCGGCTATCAACGTCCCACTATGCACGCATCGCCTAGACCGTACTATAATAATCCGCCACGACTGCAACCTATAACGACGAATGACGTTACTATGAGGACAGTAACTGAGCGATCGCAATTAAAACGACCGCGCCCCGAAATTTTCCACCTTCCGATTCATGATAACGAGTTATATGGTAGACCTAGCGATCTAACACCTACGACGGGACCACCCTCACTAACCGATGTTTACCCGTGCCGACTCAAAGATTATCCTCCCGAAGAGTATGATGTCGAAGAGTACGATTACGAAAACTATTTAGATCCGTCGGATTTTCTCATTGCCACCTCGGAAGAGAAAGGCACTTAATTAACTGTGAAATACGGGACATTTTACCACATATAATATTACCGAAGTCCCAGCAAAGAGTACTGATCGACACCGGAAGTTGGCGATCATAGATATATGGGAGTGATAACTCCCAGAGCAGTGGAAACATTATTACAAAGCGATCCTAATATAAAAATCATAAACGAACCTTTCCAAGTTAGGACCTCACATAGCGAAACTAATCACGAAGGGAAGATTATCACACCTCCGTAGACAAAAACTTTAAAAAAAGATGCGGTCCCCTTTAAACTTTACATATTTGATTTCTCACCCCGGTACGATTATCTCCTAAGATGGGATAACTTACACAAGATTAAAGCCGTTATAAACCTCAATACCGAAAAAAATTTTGAAAGAAAGAAAGAAAGAAAATATATTTATTGACTTCACAACGAAATAAAAATAAAACTGAAGAGCATGATAAAATAATAAAGTACAAATAAACATAAACCGAGAAATAACAAAACATAACAAAAGTTTACATAAAAGTTTAAAAAAACCAAACAATACAAAAATTCATAATTTTAGTAAGAAAAACATTACAATAAACAAATAATATTAAACAAAATTTTGATCTTAATTCTATAAACTTATGCAAATTAAATTGTGAGGCCAACAAGGACCCTGTCTCAGCATAATGCCTCCACGACACTCAAAGATGGGCTGAGTGCCGTAGAAGCGCTGTTATTCTGACAGGGCCGGATGGAGACGACGCGCCGCGACGCCGACAAACAAAATGTCTATATTATAAAAATAACTTAGATATAATAACTTAGATATAACTTAGAATAATAATAAATCAAAAAACAAAATATGTTAAATATTTAAATGTGAACTGTTTTTTAAACAAAAGAAGAATATGTTGGATGGAGGCACAGACTTAGTGGGGATGCTATGAAAGTCAGGCAAAAAAACGGGAAGGAGGAAAAGGGTTGCTTGCCTCTACGGTGGTGGGACGCAATCTCAGACCTGCGCCAAGCAAGACGTGTGTAACGATCAGGTAAATCAATTAGTTATTAATTGAGAGTCATCCATTTGTAACTTTAATAGATGCGTTTTGAGTTTTCTATTGAACGTTTGCTTTGTTTTAAGGTCACGCATCGGCGGCGGGAGATCGTTCCAGCACCGAGAGGCAGCAAATCTGAATGACCCACGAAAAGCCACAGTACGATGTTTAGGAGTAGAGAATATGTGAGTAATGATTCTCTTAGGATACCTGCTGCGTTGATTTTACCCCTAGTAGTAGACTTATTCCACATGTTTACTCCCGATAGCTTAGAAAACCTACTGACGGAATATAAAGATCTGTTTGCAGATGATATATCAAAAAGTAGTTTTCCTGGCGTTAAACATGAAATCAAGTTGATACGTAATGGACCCCATATACTCGTATCAAAGATCCTACCGACAGCCACAATTTCAACGGCAAGAAATAAATAGGCAAATCAAAGAAATGCTTCAAAGTAGTATCATCAGACCCTCTGATTCACCATGGTCCAGCCCTTGCCACCTCGTAGATAAGACTCCTTATGAGAGTAACATCGCAAATAAGAAATGGCGACTAGTAATAGAGTACCGTAAGTTAAACGAACAAACGCGCTCAAATAAATATCCTCTCCCAAACATTGAGGACCTATTTTCTAAACTCAATGGGTCTAGATCAAGGATGGCCAAACCCAGGCCCGCGGGCCACAAAGTGGCCCGCCAAGGCATTTGAATTTGCCCGCCAGTACCAGGCCAGCTGGCATAGGCATAATATGGTAAGTATTTGTATAATATACTTTTTGTGTATAATATTATAAATTGATATTTGACCCGGGCGCTGCCGCAGTCCATGAAATTTTGCCCACCTGGAAAATCTATTGGCCAGCCTTGGTCTAGATACTTCTCAACTCTAGATTTAACTTCAGGCTATCTGCAGATTCTTGTAAATGACGCTTCTATACCAATGACAGCCTTTAGTACACTTCACGGACACTTCGAATATACGCGTATGCCGTTCGATTTGAAGAACGCTCCGGCTACGTTTCAGAAAATCATGACTGAGGTACTTGCAGAGTCCGAGATAATATATGTATAGTTTATCTTGATGACGTTATAGTATTCGCCATAACTCCTGAAATTCACCATAAAAACCTTAGACGGGTAGTACAGACACTCGCTGAAGCCAACCTAAAAGTAAACAAAGACAAGTGTCACTTTTCTCAACGCGAATTAAAATTCTTAGGACACGTCCTAACACATGAGGGATTAAAACCCGACGTTAAAAAGATCGAAGCAATAAAGAAATTCCCTGTATTGTTTTCTAAAGTTTACGCGAACACTACACATTTTAATGAAAAAACTTTTACGAATCTACTCGCGTTTATTTTACACATTACTTTTAATGTTTATCCTGACGTTTCGAACCCTTTGCAGGGCCCGTGGTCACATGGAGACTGAGGTGTTGGTCGTCTCATAATTAGTTAGTAGCTTGTATACCCTAATTTAAATTTAATCAGGTTCGTTCCGTAAGAGCAGTAAGAGCTTACAGTATCTTTTGGTCTGGCAGTATGGTGTTGGTGCTGGGATTTAATATTTTGTATGATGGGATCCCAGGCTGGTAGTAGATTCCAACCATCTTCTCTATTAAAATTAGGATGTTTTTTTAATTTTAATAGCCTCGCGTATCATCCTAGGGATAAATCGTTGTTATCTAGCGAGTATTTGTGGTTTATCAAATCTGATGTAATGGTTGAGCCCCTCTAGGGCATGTTCGCATACTTATTTTCGCGCCTATGCTTGACGTCGGCTATATGTTCTTTAACGCGGGTTCCTACACTTCTCTTTGTTTGCCCGATGTAAGAGAGCCCACAGTCGCAGTCCAGTTTGTACACGCCTGCATCTTGAAGGGGTATGTTGCACTTGACAGGTCAAAGAAGAAGAAAAAGAAGTCAATTTAAAAATACTAAATTAAAAATCATTGTCATAAAAATATTAAGAACTGATTTATTATTAGTTTTATTAGAGTTTTATTAGATAATAGATAATTTCATAGATAAAGACCCAAAATATATTGTTAAAAATTTTAAGAAAAATCTGTAAGTATGATTATAAAAATAGGAAACATAATCATAAATAGATTATTGTGTCCGTTGTCTGTCTCAAATTCATAATGCTATACTATTCAATAAATAAATGACGTCATCCACCCTTCTTAATATTGATGTGCCCAACAGGGTCCAAAGTTATGTCAATAATTTTATAAACACTTATAACTTTCAATGCATAGCCCAGATTTGTGATCATCAACTCACATTTGGCAAGCGTGGTGATTAAGCCATTGCCCACCAATTGTAGTGATGACTTGATTTCTATGATGGAGGCCTTCTCCCAGCAGTGGGACATTTATAGGCTTTTTACTTTTACTTTACCAATGCAAATTGAAATTGAGGCTTACCTTCTTCATGACTTCGATTGCAACAGCCACCACCGAGTTGACAGGGTTAGTGACGATGGCCACGATAGCCTTGGGCGCGTTTTCGGCTATGCTAGCGGCCATGTCGCGCACGATGGATGCGTTGGTGTTGAAAAGGTCGTCACGGGTCATGCCCGGTACGCGGGGCAGGCCGGCGGTGATGACCACCAGGTCAGCGCCTAGGGATTTTGATGTACTGTTAGTTTGTGATTACTGAACCCGTGCGGTTAGACTTCTCTCGTTTAAGGTTAGGCTAGGATAATAATGAGACTCCCGAGGTTGTTTTATAATATAATTGAAACAAGATTGTAAATGTGTTTACAAGATGGAGAAAAAGAAAAAAGCCTCCTTAAATTCTCGCCAGCTCTTTTTGGTTGGAGTCTCTTCCAAAATTCGAACTGGTGGTAGTAGATTCAGTAGTTAAGTTAAACGAAGTTATAGTTTAGTAACTGACCCGGCGGACTTCGTACCGCTTTGACAGTTTTCATCATTGAGTTAAATATACAACGTGTAAAGGATTTAAGCGCACATGCTCGGACATCCAAAAGAGATTATTTAAAATCATGCAAAATAATTTTACTTATATTCAATTAAATATGGTTTATTTAAGATATTAGTTACACTTGTCGAGGGCAAACAATGTGGGCATATTGGCGCTTTAGCCTACCGACCTACACACACGCAACGAAAGCCGAACACCGAAAAGAGGGGACAATAGTACCTACCTTACCTACTTAGGTTAGGTAGGTACACGAAATTTTCGTGTACCTATGTAGGTAATGTACGTAGGTTTTATTGTACCTTCTATTTCGTGACGAAATACGAATCGTGTTTAGCAGCTGACTTGTTTACGTTCAGTAAATAAATTACGATACTTTCGTCAATTACCGTGCTTTCGTTCCATTTCTTTCAGTCTTTCGAATGTTGATTCTTAATAATGTTTATTGATACGGTAATAAAATCTCAATAGAAAAATTCGTAGAAAAATCTAAGCTATTGTAGAAGGTATTGCAATTATTATTGCACAGCTAAAAGTAGGTAGGTTAGATTTGAAAGTAAACAACAAAACTTTACAAAAGCGGCGCAGAAAAATCGTACCTATGTAGGTATGATTTATTATTTATTAAATAGGTATTATTTTAACAACAATATTTATAACGTTCAATTTACTTACCTACCTGCGTCGATATATATTATATATATATATTTTAATTTCCTTAACATTTAAGTTTGCAAATTTGTTAACATAACAGTCGTTGCTTCGTTTTCATATACCGTTCTTTTAAATTTACCCCATAAAAAAAAGTCAAGCGGCGTGTGATCGAGATCGAGGTTAATTGCCTACCGGCCGGTACACCCCTTCATAAAGTGCACACGCGCGTGTGTGAAGAAGAAGAGACTTCAACCAGCTCAGCTCCATCCCCACGACAGTCGTGTCGTAGCTACGCGGTCAACGCCAGCTCGGCAAGTAAGTCCCAAATATCATTATCCATCCATCCTCAGCTTACCTTCAGCTCCCGTCGTTGTGTCGGACTGCCTTCCCGGCAACCGACACAATTTGGACGGCTCGAGCAGAGTTTCGAGCAATTAACGCGACGTCACGGGCGGGCCGGTCGTTGTCAACTCAGTGCACCGAAATTCACGCCGCACGTCCTTGGAGCTGAGGAGGGTCGCGCGGTCCAATCAACACATTCGCTCCGCCATCGGCTTGTGTGGCGTATCTTTTATTTGAATGAGTGAACGCAAATGAGACCGTCGCGTTTCTGGCGCGAACATGCATTAAAATTATCAATCGTTGATGCAGTTGAAGGAAGGTCTAGACTAGATACAGTCTGTAGTGGAGTTTCTTCACTGATAATTACTGGCGAGCTGTTTTCTTTATTAAATTCTATAGTGCATAACAGTTTTTTGTGAGATGAAATATTCAAAGACTCTTTTACGGTGTCGTGGTCAAGATCAATATCTAAGATTGTAGAATCCATAATTATGTTTTTTTGATTTTTTGTCGGATTTTTATGTATTTGCAAGTGATCTTTGTGTGTTTCAGCAACTGTTTCAATTTCGATTACATGTAAGTTAGACTTGTCGACAACATCTTGGGCCAACACAGAGTTCTCTTAGAAGTCTGTCACTCGATTTTCATCTTCGAAAGCATAATGATGGGAATAGCATTATCATTATTAACTTGACATATTTCCGTTAAATTTATGTCATTAAACGGTGTAACGGAGATATCATCCAGACATACAAAAGAACCAACTTTGAAAATCTGAATAGAGCTGTTATAGTCGCTGTGCTTTGCAGAAGATTTTCCTAGAATTATGGGCCTGGGGCTTCCCGATGTCTTTTCAGTAGGTATGTTAACTTCGAAACAATCGGCGTGTTGGGGAGTCGAAGTGGATTTTGGAATTGGAATGCGAGAAGGCGTAACATAACTACTATCTAAAGATAATTCTCAAGATTTAGAGTGTCGGGATAATTGTGATTTGCGGGGCATCTTTGATTTTGAACGCCGTTTCTGTAAATATTGTTCTTTAGTACGATCAAGTTCACGATAAATTATGTTTGGGTTTATTCCAAGCTTCGACATATTTTCTTCCATCAGGAAAAGCACTTGTTTTTTGGTTTTGTTGCAGTAGTATTAGTTTTCAGTAGTATTTATACTCTGAGCATCTTTTACACATTTCGAAAAGTCCACCTGCTCCACATCAAATGTGTAAAGACCGCATTTTCGGAATCCATTCTTTATCGTATCAGTCATTTCTTTGTCTAAGGTTTCTTTGAAAACTTGGCAAAAGTTTGTTTTCGTTATACATTTGTTCAAATTTTCAAATCGACTCTGCCAATTTTTTACAGTACGCCTCCATTTTTGTTTTAGCGGTTTGAAGACACTTACATCCGCCGGCTGTAAAATGTGGGTGGTGTCTGGGCCAACTATTTTATATTTTAATTTTTCCGTAACGCGACCAGAAAGCCTGTCCTGTATAGTCGATCAAGGAACGCCATATTGTCGGTATGCATCTCGGATACTTCGTACGTTACTGCGTACATCAGAAACTGCGTTTCTTAAAGCTTCCTCGACCGAATCTTCTGAAAAGAACTTTATTTATTTTCTTTTTAGCGACAGGAGCCATCTGTAAAAAGACAAGTAAAATTAGCTATAGCAGCTATAATTTTTCACACGCAAATTAACAAAAAAATATAGAATTAAAAAAAAAATAGCTGTCGTCTCTAGCCCAACCCGGTTAAAAACAGGTTTAAATGTTACCAATTATCGGCCGTGTTTATAGTTGACGGCATCTAGTCGACTAGTGATCGGCCATCTTATATTTCCTACGGCCGCAAACAGGTTTTGTTTTTACTAGTTATTCTGTTCTTTTACATTATTATCTAAGTTGTGTTGTTAGACGTAGTTATAGCTCGGGCGGGGATCCTGGAGACCTGAAATCCAGGTTAATCCTATCTTGGGCTCCAGTCCTTCCAAATATTATATGTTTTTCTTACTCCAATTTTTTCTTTTTACCTGTAAGAAACATTTACTTCGCTGTTTTAGCAAAACATGTAATATTATTCTGGTGGAAAATAAACAAAATTTTATTTATTGTTTATTATTATTTAGTTATCGGCTGTCTTTATTACCTACGGCTGAAAAACGGTTTGAATTCAACTAGTTGTCGGCCGTCAAATATTTTGTATTTCAGGAGGTTCATATCTTTAAAAGTATCACACTTACTGGCAGCCGGACACTAGTAACAGTTCTTGATAAATACTATAACTTCTATGTTGGTAAGTTAAGGTTTATCGAAATAAACGTAAAGAAAAAAGGCACACAAAAAACAAGTT
Source organism: Eudonia mercurella (assembly GCA_963082485.1). Taxonomy (NCBI): domain Eukaryota; kingdom Metazoa; phylum Arthropoda; class Insecta; order Lepidoptera; family Crambidae; genus Eudonia; species Eudonia mercurella. The sequence continues at coordinate 13,893,511 of OY720044.1, read as the reverse complement.
TGCCCCCCGGCCGATGGTTGAATTTTGAAGTAAATCGTTAACGTGTTTTATCGACCAGTACTCAAATCATTAAAGTTTGATGAATTATAGCACTTGAATATTAAAATTTAACATGTTATTGAAGCACAAACCAAATCAATCACCAGTTAATTGACAGTAACACTTGAAACACTTACCTTAGAAATCAGTCCACTCACTATTTTTTTTTTCGTAAAATTAAGCACACGTTCGCAAAGCAAATTTTAAAATGGCAACTGACGGGACGGCACAATTGTCAGTCGTCGAGTTATTTCTCACAGTGAATGAATGGCAAAGTTCAGACCTATGGAATGGCGCGCAATTTGAAAAAATAAGTTCCATAAATACTGCTATTGTTCAAAATAATGTTCGAAGTGGCCGGAAAGAGGTAGTGTCCGGCGAACCGGTACCCTACATAGACTCGGGTTTCAAAACATTTGAAAGTTTAATGAATAAATAAACTGTTGTAGTTGTAAGTTAACATCTACTAAAACTGTCTTACAGACACATTTAATAATTTAATAGCAAGTGGGTAATATTCAGGAAAAATATATAAATGTGAATATAGACATTTAATCATATTGACAATACAATGATTTAGTTATTGCCTTATAAATAAGAATTTACTTAGTAATTATCAATAATAAATACAATAGTATAAAGATCAACGAAATAAAAGAGAGCAAAGTGTAGGTTTCCAGTAACAGAAATAGCAATATTCAGTTACAATGCGAAGGTCAACCAGTTTAGAGGTTAAGTTGTCTAATTATACTAAAATAAAACTTTACTACTTAAAACATACATTTAACAAATTAACTATGATGTAACTTTCAACACTAATTTTATTTAAATGATTGACATACCTATCTGTCGTCTTATATAGCCAAAACTGAGTTATGTAACATGTTTCGATTAGCTTATTACAAGGTTTTGAGGCACGAAAGAGTTCTATATGCTGTTAAATACCTTTGATGGCTGTGGGTACTTGATCAACACCAGCGTAGCCAGTGACCTTGGCAATAGTGTCCATGTGGGAGAGGTCGACGCCGATGCCGGGCGTTCCTTTCTTTACATCGTAAAGAACCAACTTCGTCACCAGAGGGTTCAGTTTCAAGAGCAGGGCCAAGGGCTGGCCAATCCCGCCAGCAGCTCCAGCCACCACAACTTTGAAGTTCCTCTGAAAAGTTTGCCAGTTCCACTACAGATGCCAATGTTTATGACCATTTCTAGCAATTTCTAAGGCGAAGAAATAAAAATGCAGTCTACTGGATAGATAATGTCCTTGAGATTCGAGGACGGGTGCAAGTAATGGGAGTCATGACGCATCATGCCCGAGCGGTTGCTCACGGAACACTGAGCACTGCGGGCCGCTCCGGCGATATTTATGCGAGGCGTGCGCCGAAGGCCGTGCGGAGGGACACTTCCACCATCAAGCCACCTGCAGTGCACTAAAGCAGCTAGAGCGGATCGCGACATATTTACGTAGGTGTTGGAGCGAGACAGACAACCCACGATGCACGCCTTCCTTGTCTACAGATTTGTAATAAACATTCATTCGATCTGCGACATTGCTGTTTAACTTATCTTCCCTACCTGGTACAAGCCTCCACAAAGTACTCACTTGGGAACTTGTAGAGAAATTATTGACGCCATTCTGGGCGGCCACAGTCGCGACAGGCTTCAGGGCACGGGTGAACATTTTGCAATTATTTCTTACTGAAATAGGTACCCGATTTAAAATGTGATTGTGATTCTTGTTTAAGGACGTGTGGATGACCCCGCCGACCTTTTTATATAAATAAATAGTAGCTGCGCTGCGCCGCTGACTGATACTGACGTCGCTATCAGACTCACTGACAGATAACTTTTTTATTTGCTATTTTTATTGACATAGTCTAGCTAGTAAAAGTAATAGAAATATATACGTAAAAATATATCGATGTCTTTTCCGATATTATATATCGAAATAATGTATTGTTTGAAGTTGTTATCGTTGCATGTCTCGGTACCCAAATATATAAGAAAGGATATTAAACTTTATTAAAAGTAAGTACAGTATTAGGACACAAATCAAAGTTTATATTTAAAATTCCTCATATTTTTAATAATTACCCACAACAGAAGGTTCTGTAGATTTTTTTCTAATTTATATACCCATGATGTGAAGGCTCAAGGTCACCCAGCGAGCAATGGAGAGAGCGATGCTCGGTATTTCCCTGCGCGATAGAATCAGAAATGATGAAATCCGCAGAACTAAAACAACTGACATCGCTCGGAGGATTGCTCAGCTGAAATGGCAGTGGGCGGGACACATAGCGCGGACAACCGAAGGCCGTTGGGGCGGAAAGGTTCTCGATTGGCGACCACGCACCGGACGACGTTCCGTGGTGGGCAGGCCCCCTACAAGGTGGACCGACGATCTGGTGAAGGTCGCGGGAAGCCGCTGGATGCGGGCAGCGCAGGACCGATCGGTGTGGCGATCCTTGGGAGAGGCCTATGCCCAGCAGTGGGCGTCATATGGCTGACGATGATGATGATGATGATGATGATGTTATCCTAATAAAATTGTTGGAAACATTTTTGTACTTACAATTATTTCATGTTGATTTACTGTTGTATTTTATGTGATGGTGGTCCTAAGTATTGTTATTTATTTATTATTTACAGTCAGTCACGGCCGTGCGCTCGTAAGTGACGGATGCGTAAACGCAGCTTCCGTATCGCATATAACTATTATTCTACATAACATCGTTAAGAATACTGTGAAACTCAAGTGATTCGCCTATATAATAATATTTTTACAAATATTAAAGATCAGTTAAGAAGTAAGCAAGCTATTTATAAATGTTTAAATAATTTTTAATGCAAATTTGATTGCGAACGAATTACAAAAACACAAATGTTGAAAAAAATTCCACGAGCAGGATTTGAACCTGCTGCACCCTTCTGACATACCGGGTCAGGTGCTCTTCCAATTGAGCTATCGTGGTTCTAACCAGCCCGCCGAAATTATTGATATCAGAAAGGTGCAGGTTCAAATCCCGCTCGTGGAAATTTTTTCAACATTTGTGTTTTTGTAAGCTTTAGATTTTATTTCTTTAATTATTTGATTCGTTTACCATTCGGGATAAATAATTCAAATTTTTCTTGGGACACTATCTAATATAAATTATGTTTGTCATAGAAAAGATTAATACTGGCTTCTAAATTTAAATCATTATTCGGAGTTCAATCTATGCGCTAACAATGGGGGTTCAGCGCGGAATTTCAAAAATTTACGTGTTTTTAAGTCACTGGTGCTAGGCGCTGAATAGGTCATATAAGGACTAGTGTAGGTTAGCTTGATCCTTTCACAAGGTCATGGTTGTCTTGGAATTGGAAAAAATACCCAGAAACTGCATGAACAATACGTAAGAGTAATGATATCTAAAAACTTATTGACGTGACAACGTCTTATAATTCGATAGAGCCGGCTGCACGCACGAAAAAGTTCGGCGTTACCTCGCTCTGAGGCGTTCCATGTAAGGCTTGAAGTGCAAGCGAGAGCGCGGAACGAGCGACAAAGAAGCACAATCGGCTGAGTAGAAATTTAGCCGTGCTGCTGTGCAAGCCCGTGTCCGGCATCGCCACCGCGGTACTTACCCCCAACACCCCCCGACACCCCCAACACCTCCCGACACCACCAACTCCTCCCGCCTACCTGTTCGACGGGCTGCTGCTGCTGTGCAAGCCCGTGGCCGGCATCGCCACCGCGGTACGTACCCCCAACACCCCCAACTCCTCCCGCCTACCTGTTCGACGGGCTGCTGCAGGCTGCTGTGCAAGCCCGTGGCCGGCGTCGCCACCGCGGTACGTACCCCCAACACCTCCCGACACCCCCAACTCCTCCCGCCTACCTGTTCGACGGGCTGCTGCAGGCTGCTGTGCAAGCCCGTGGCCGGCATCGCCACCGCGGTACGTACCCCCAACACCTCCCGACACCTTCTTAAGACGTTGTCACGTTCAACTATCGTCAGTAAACCGACTTTACAGACAACCAATTTTTTTTTCAGAAACTTTGTAAATATAGGACAAATGAAACAATGATCCGACATCAAAATGTTTGTATTGATATTCCGCAAGCCACTGTTGTCTTATTTTTCAATTAAAAAACATGAATATGAAAATATTAAGACTTTTCTTATTTTTTACCCAAACGCCTATGATTTTACGAAAGTAAACATTGCTCTATCACCAGCCTACTCTGTACAGATATTAGTGTGCGTACGTGTTCTTGTCGTGCGCCGTTGTCACACCACTGCAACGCGCCGCTCGCTCGCTATCATAAAGAAACTTGAAATTCGCAGTTTTGCGTCCGCGCTGCACCCCCTTTTAAGTTAAGTTAACTTAAGTTCTGCTCCAGATTTCGTGGATTAGAGGTAAATACATGTACCTACGGATTTGTAAGTTTAATTTATTAGATAACACGGTACACCCTACCGCGAAAACAAGGAACTATTTAGGTATAGTCAGACTAAACACTTTGGACTTTGTACCGCTCTTATGTTGTGGGCATAAGTACTAATATCGAACTGCAAGTGTTTACCGTGATGTGTTGTTGACCGTACCTACTTACCTATTGTAATTTGTTGTGTTGTACAGTTGACAAACTACGTTTAAGTAGATAGGGGGTTCTCTGGAATGCATGAATTCATATTTCTAAGTATGTTCTTATTTTATATGATGATCTGACCTCATTCTAATTAAAAGCGACAGCTCTACAAGTTTAGGTGATTATCGCTCGCTCGGGGGCCGAGTTACCTTACTTGTTTTATTCTACTATGTCTTAGCCCTTGGCTTCCCTTTTCTTATCGCCATTTCCTTATTTATATTATGTGATAAACGATCCGCCAATTTACAGTCCACTACGCTCTATAAACCATCAATAAAATGGTGTTCGCTTCCGCATATTATTTACCCGCCTTCCGATAATCGGATGCTTTAGCTTAATTTATAAAATACACATTGTTCTAGTACGTTGTTATAGTTTCACCTCTGATCTTACAGTTTATAAGCTCTCTTGAAAGCGATAAGACCGCCAAATTGTAACTTAGAATTTTTTTCTTTTCTTTAGTTTATGTTTTTGTTACAATAAATGTATTAACTATCTTTACCACGCTAACCCAATGGGTTGGTGGCTAGGTGGGTTTTAACGATTGCTATTTTACGATAACTGGGACCAACGGCTTATCACACCTTCCTAAGCAAGAAGTACGAGATCCGGGACCATCGGCTTTACGTGCCTTCCGAAGCACGGAGGAGCTCGAGATGATTTGAAAAAACAATTTCAAGTAAAAAATTAAATTTTAATACAGCCTTTTATCCCTTTTTTCAGTTATAAATAAAAAACAAATTGGTAATCACTGTTTTTATTACCACATACATAATTCACATTAACAAATCATCAAATATTTACATAGGTACAACTATATTTTGCAATGTCACTTGGCAACTTTGGTAATGGCGCAACATTTCACTAGAGGCTACATTGCTTAGCGGCAATTTCATTTAAAATGCAACTATTTGAATCTAAAAATATATACAAAAAGTTATATAAAAAAAAATTAAAAATGTAGGGTATGTATACAAAAAATTTATAATAAAAAGAAGTTCTAAATAATAGATAAACATGTTCATTCACTACTTATATGTGGAGAGACCAACATAATACCTTGATTACCATTAGCCAGATTTCACAGATAGATCTTACTAAGTAAGTCGTTTCTAACCTTATTTAGCTTATAAATAATAAAAGTTTTCATCCACAAATTAACTCAACAACATAGTTATATATATTTAACAAAAAAAAAAATTAAGACCTCTCCGAATCTTTAAATTAATAAAGAAAGTTGGAGATATATGAAACGTGGACTGACCATCATAGTATCATTGACTATTCAAACCCAGTCCAACTATTTCTTTGGTAAAATTGTTAGCACATTACAATTACTGATAACATCTGTTGATTTATCGATGAAAACGGGATGTTATCGAAATAAATAACGCGTGTGGACATCTCTAATACTATCGCTTACTTCTTGGCGAAATCCTCTCCCTTCTTGATGTTCTTGATGAGTTCGGGGATGGCTTCCTTGAGGAGTTGCTGCTCGTAGGCGTTGAGGGTGCCGTAGCCAAGGTTCTTGGCCACGCCGTTGGGGCCCAGGACCACGGGGTTCGCGAAGTAGGGGGAGTCGGTCACGTTGGACATGATGTACGCGCACTCCACCACGTTAGAATCGCCCTGGAAGCAACCAGAGGTTTAATTGTTTGTTTGAACGTGGATACGATTGGATGTCCCCATCACACACATACACACATTAACCCTTTCACAGTCAGATGGATGTATATTCCCAACACATTTTGAACTTTATGTGATTGAGATAAGATTGAAAACCAATGAATGAATTTAAGTTGTTATTGCTACACTTAAGCTGAGTTGAATATTTATATAAAATACAGTGAAAAAAAATTAAACGCCCACCCGACCCAGCCAGGAATCGAACCTGGGTCTTCCGCAATCCGGGCGGCTGCACTGACCATTAGGCTACCGGGAAGGCTGACGCAAGCGCTGAATTTTGTCACTGCTTTTAGATTTTTGAAATGCTTTAGAGCGACATTAGTGCCATCTATCCAAAGGTATTTGCAACCGATGGACATGACCCAGGTTCGATTCCTGGCTGGGTCGGGTGGGCGTTTAATTTTTTTTTCTCTGTATTTTATATAAATATCAAATCTTTTATTCAATATCCTCCACAGGCACTTATTGACGTCAAAACTATAAAACCCAAATAATAATAAAATTAAATACTTATAAAATACAGTGAAAAAATTAAACGCCTACCCGACCCAGCCAAGAATCGAACCTGGGTCATCATCCCCATCATCAGCTCATCTCCCCGCATGCACACTAGTTTAGGCCCAAGACACCGTACTCGTAGAACAAGGGTACGACGAGCCTGTTCACACGCGCTCTATACCAGGTACAGACATGTACCTGGGCGCTTCTCTCCTCCTCCACGGCCCGGTCTACCCGAGTCGAGGTCCGAGCCTTTAGAGACGCCCTCGGGTGGTTCCGCTCCCCGATCCGATCCGAACCCTTCGGAGAATCTAGTAGGGCACGGGGACGCGCACTAGTGCGTGATGCCGTTCTTCCCGTCCTTCTAGAAAACCTCCGAAGGTGATTCATTTCACACGGCTCCCTCAACCCTTTACGTTCCTCGCGCCGCCCCCAAACAAGCCAGGTGAAGCTGAAAATGCCGTCTGAGGAAATCTGCAGAGTGCTGAGGTTAAACAACTTTCGGAAAGGCCGGTCATCGGATGGGTGACCAAAAATTTATCATCTCGAGCTCCTCCGTGCTTCGGAAGGAACGTAAAGCCGTTGGTCCCGGCTGCCTTAGCAGCCGTTAACAACCACCAACCCGCACGGTGTTTTGTGATGGTAATTTATATTCCTGTGGTGATTTCATCCATAGGGAAGCCCTTGCCCCAGCAGTGGGCATGTGAAATGAGCTAGTGATGATACACCTTATAACCGTAAACTATCTATCAATCCCTGGAGCCGAACCTTACACCTGTACATGGCAACCCTGGCAGGCGTACACGACCACACCCTTACATAACAAAGCCGTGCGTTACCTTGAGCCCCTTCAGCACCGCGCCGGCCATTCGCGCGCCCGCGTACGCCATCGACAGCGTCGCGGAGCCATCGCCCGCCTTCGCCTTCACCACCTGTATGTACCACGCACATATTAATTAATTCATAATTATTATCTCCTTTATTTATTTTCTTTCTTAAAACTAGATTTTTACAATATTTTAATATAAAAACAATAAAACATTATAAAACCTAATCCTAGAGTACCACCAGCAGCGGGGCAGGGCCCAAGCTACCGGTGGTCAGGGCTGCAGAGTGAGGAACCTCCTGATAATACGTGCCGTGTCCAGGAGTGTTGCCTTCTGTATCTGACCCTTAATCCAGTCATCCAGCGAAAGTCTCTTTAGATGTTGGTCGAGACTCTTCGCTATAAGTATTATTATTATTCACTCTTTATTATTTTTTCATATAAATGTATATTTTTAAAAATTTTCTAAAATCAAAATAAATAAAACATTTAAAAATATAAAAAATAGGGGTCCGCCGCCGGTATCGGGACCAGGGTCCAAGCAACCGGTGGTTAGGGCTCCAGAGACAGGCACCTCCTCAAAATGCTTTCCGTATCGTATTATTATTATTATAGATTTATCTGGCAGGCAGTTGAAACAACTGATAAGTGCCTATATTCTGCTATACACCACTATAGCTAGACCGCGTAAGTCCTTGCCTGCGGTAGGTGCGCGAGGCGGGCGGCGGTAAGGTGGTACACACGTGATAATTTTAACAAAATATATCTGAAGATAAGCAATTATAAATATCAGTGCCTGCCGACCTAATTAATCAATTGTTTTGAGAAAAGTAAAAAAAATATCCTTTGTCTTACTTCGCACCCGTTTTTATTATAGAAGATTTGATAAATACAATGGTAATGAACTTGTGTACTATTAATTAAGCAAAATTTATCAATATAATAAATCAATCACTTCACCTCAATCTATCTCAATACCTCAATCAATCACGGAACCTCCTGACAATACGTGCCGTGTCAAGCAGTACTGCTTTCTGAATCTGACCCTTGATCCAACCATCAAGCGAGAGCCTCTTAAGGTGTTGGTCGAGGCTCTTCGCTATCAGACCGTTCGCTGAAACGACTATCGGAACAATGATCGTCGAATCAACATTCCACATGGCGGTCACCTCGTGAGCCAAGTCAAGGAACTTGCTGAGTTTGTCCTTCTCAGCTTTCACGAGGTTCTCGTCATGCGGGATGGTGATGTCAACAAGCACCGCCCGACGTTGAGACCGGTCTACCACCACGATATAAGGCTTATTGGCAACAATAGTCCTGTCTGTGCTGATTGACCGGGTCCCAATAGAGCAATGCACGACCATTTTCAAGAACGGGCGCAGGTGCGTACTTGTATTATCTATATATTAATACGTGAAGCAAAAACTTTGTACCTGTTTTTACGAAAATTGCGCGGACGGAAGAGTATGAAATTTCGCACACTTATAGTTTATATAGAGAAGGTTATCCGAATGTTAATATTTTTTTAAATTATGCATAAAAAATACATTAAATCAACAAAAACAACATTACACACACTACCATGTATTTGACACACGTATTGTTTGTCTTTAACCCGTCCCGCGCTGTAGGTATAATTAGCGGGCCACCTTGTGTACGACCGTGCGTTCACAGGGCACGCGAGGACTTAATGTGGCCGACATCTGTCAATGCACCAATCCAAACTCACATTCTATCTTTTTTTAATTTTTCATTGCTTAGGATACAATCCGTGCAGCCTTAATAAAACTACGGTCTAATTTCGACCACTGGGCGACCACTAGTTATTATAAATTATCAGGCAGGCAGTTGAAACAACTGATAAGTGCCTGTATTCTGCTATACACCACTAGTTATCATATTATATTTTTTATTTCCATATTATCTTTTTTATTTAAAACAGATATACATCATCATCATCATTATCATCTCAGCCAAAAGACGTCCACTGCTGGACAAAGGCCTCCCCCAAGAATCTTCTCAACGACCGGTTTTGTGCTGCTCGTATAAAGCGGCTTCCCGCGACCTTCACCAGATCGTCGGTCCACCTTGTACATACATATAACTATAAAATTGCATTACATTACAATTAATATTTTTAGCTACAACAACAGCTACAAGTTATAGAGAAGTTAAAGAGAGATAGAAGAAGAGAAGAATAGTAATGAATAAGGGAACTATAACATAATATATAAATGTGAACCTTTCGTCTGCTTAGTGCCAGATCCGTCCTAAAAGTACAAACAATTAAAATTCTATTGTGTCTGTATTGCCAACAGACGCCAGATTAAACGGGTAGGTGAGCTGTCACCATTAAAAATAAAAAAAAATCCAAACCCACCTCAGTGCCAGCCTCCTGTATCCTCACAGTAAGCGCCTTAATCTTGGCGGGGTCCGTTAGCTTCAGCGCCGGCTTGCTCTGGCTGAGCAGCGGTATGATGGTGACACCAGAGTGCCCACCAATCACGGGGATCTCCACCGTTCTGGGGTCCACGCCGTTGATCTCGCCAATGAAGGTGGAGGCGCGAACCACGTCCAACGTGGTCACGCCAAGAATGCGGGCGGGATCGTGCACGCCGGCCTGCGCACACAAACCGCTTAATGTATCTCACGAGTAAGCACAGCGCCTTGATCTCACCTGATATAAGTTTTAATATAGCCTATGTTACTCAGCGCTAATGTAGCATTCTAATGGTGAAAGAATTTTTTAAATTGGTCCAGTAGTTTTTGAAGTGAAAACTTCTTTAACGGCGTTGTGCACGTTTTGGAATGGGTAAAAAATGTTAAACTCGCGTCAGGACACGTGACCGTCAGGACACGTGACCTGATCGAAAATTCGTAAGACGGATGGTGTCATGCTTCCCGGCGGAACCACTTTCGATTTAAATAGTTTAAGTTACTCAAAAAAATCTATGAAATGTCTATAAAATTCTAGTCCTATTTAAAAAAAATCTATGTCTCCGGTTTCGCCGTATTTTGTAATTGAAAGTGGTTGCGCTGCGGAGTATCCTTCCAGCGAAACCACCACGATATATCTATTACTATGCATAGTATAATCAAATATATGGTATCAAATAATTCTATAACAATTCTATATTGAATTAGAACCCCCAAATCCTCACTAGAATTTGAATATACGGACAAAGCTGTGCCTCAAATTTTCTCTTCGAAATAGTTAGTACCTTACAAATAAACAGAATATAAATAAAAAAAAATAAAAATGTAAAAAAATATAAAAAAATATAAAAATAAAAATATAGCGCATTGGGAGTCATACACGCACATAATAATCTACTTATTTCTTTGTACACAACACTGCATGAACGAGGCAATTCAGGACCTTTGAAACATTCTTGATATTTTAGGGAAAACACTCTTTTGTTCTTCTAAACTCACTGATAGTCTCTTTTAACGCTTCATTTTAAACATACACTCGTAAGATGTTAATGTTTAAATGTTCAATTCACAACTAAAAATTATTTCACTATGATGTGGGTAGTTAGGAACTTTAATCAAAGGTTCCTCAAGTAGGTAAGATGTAAATTTAATTGTTTAACATAAACATATTTATTCGTTACAGGAAAATGTAAGATAAATATATTATTAATAATAAATTTTATCTCAGAAAGATATGTAATGTTAATGTTGCTAAGAACTTTACTCTAGGTGTTTAAAAACCATTTCAAAGAGAAAATTTGAGGCACAGCTTTGTCCGTATATTTGAATTCTAGTGGGGATCTGGGGGTCTTTATTCAATATAGAATTATTATAGAATTATTTGATACCATATATTTGATTATACTATGCATAGTTATAGATATATCGTGGTGGTTTCGCTAGAAGGATACTCCGCAGCGCAACCACTTTCAATAACAAAATACGACGAAACCGGAGACATAGATTTTTTTTAAATAGGACTAGAATTTTATAGACATTTCATAGATTTTTTGAGTAACTTATACAAGTTAAATCGAAAGTGGTTCCGCCGGGAAGCATGACGTGACGGATGGAGAGTAGAGGAATGGGTACAAAATGTTAAACTCGCGTCAGGACACGTGACCTGATCGAAAATTCGGAAGACGGATGGAGAGTAGAGGAATGGGTAAAAAATGTTAAACTCGCGTCAGGACACGTGACCTGATCGAAAATTCGTAAGACGGATGGAGAGTAGACAGCTGGCGCGGCGTAATATAAATTTTTAATATAACTTAATATAACTTTTTAATGTACATAATATAAATTGTCATGTTTGTGTACGATAGCCCAATAAATAAATATTGTATTCTAGTACATAAATGAGAGTACTTTTATACTGATAATTAAAGCAATTCGTGCAAAATTATTCCCTAACCATTCCAAAATATCAAAAATGCACAGAGTTAATATTCAAGTTTTCACTTCTGCCGGCACTCCCAGAGTGCAACCCGTCGTTTTTTTTCATACATACATACATACAAAGGTTTCCTCTTTATAATATTAGTATAGATTTAACTGTTAACTGTATTGCTATAAAGATAAAATATACTGCAATAAACAAAAAACTTGTGTCATACGCCATTCCATGCCAGATTATGCCACGGTAAAACACGAGCCTCACATAAGATTAACGTTAGAATAACTGCCTATTGTAGTGTTGATCCCGCTGACAATGTGTCATTATACTTTTCTTCTGATGCACCGGAAGGACTAGTCAATGTGTTCCAGTACTGACAGAGACACTCATTACTAGCACGAAAGCATGCAAAGCATATTATTGAGCTAGTAGCATGTGTTCCAAACTCCGTGTCCGTAGAGGTTGCTGTGTGCGTTGTTCAAGCGTTCTTGTATGAAGCTCACCTTCTGCAATCTCCTTATTTTGTGCCTTTATTTATGGTTTTTTGTAATGGATTACTATTAATGCTCAATTAACACATTGTAATAGTCCTGTTAACCCATCCATAAAGATAATACGCTTGTGTATAGATGTAGGTGTACATCGGTAGTCTAGCCAAGCAATGGGGGTTTGAGTTTGAAACTGGCTTAAAAGGCTTATCGTGCTTAAAATAGTAATGCTCATTCCTAGCCAATGTCAACAGTTGAAGCGAATGCTAGTTTTAAGCATGCTTTTTTATGAGCATATCTATGAATACTAATTATAATAATATTAAAAAATATATATAATTATATTAATTATCTTAATTAATTAAAACAGTAAATTTAATTGTATTACTCTCTTTGATTGTAATCTGTTTTGTAGCTTTTTTGTTAATAAATAAATAAATAAATAATTTAACCTACTATTTATTTGTTTTTTGATATTTAAGATAAGGTAATATATATATCCAATAAGGAAAAAGGTGCTGAGAACTGTAACAGTTAGATTATTATAGATGATTAATTATGAAACTATGAAAGCGTAAGCGCCGTCAAATGAATAGGGCATGACTTCATATACATATAAATAGAATTGATACCATCTAACATATACAACAACAACTCTATTCTAGGCAAAGTGGATTAATTGAGACACTTAACTTACAACAAAGAGATTTAATAGGTAATAGAGCGGCTATTAGAGACTATTTCATACAAAGACTTTGAGCTGGGGCGCTAGTAACGCCATCTAACGTTGAGAAGCAAAACAGCGTATTAAAATCAATTAGAATAAGTTTCTACCACACGGTAGGTGTCGCTAGTACACCAGTAGAGATGTTCCGTTATGATTTCGACGTTTCGATAACTTTTATAAAGGTTAACCAAAATCGGTATAAAAATACACAGAACAACCAATAACCAGACAATTGAAAACCAATTGTTATAGGTTCACATGTGAACCTGCGGGGCATCAGACATTAAGTTTAATATAAGTAGTAACATTCTGATTCAATGATCATCGCGTCGGGGGACCGCTGAGGTATCACTTAGTTTTACTGTTCCAGTGCTTAACAGTCCTCCAACGCAATTATCATTGTATCAGAATATTACTACTTATATTTAACTTACGGTATAAAAATATTATCTATAACACTAATCGACAAATAAAACGACATCACTTGAACATCACTAAATCATCTACAAAGTCGACATCTTCCCTAAAAGTAGTGCTTTTGCTTTTTACCACTAGAGGGCGGTATAGAGCATAGGCAAATGTTTTAGAATACTTTATTGGAAATTATTATATAGGCTGATTATTGGGTAAATATACAAAATACTTACGAAAATAAACTATAATTACGTTCAGCCGTTTTACCATATCGGGATTTGCAATATCGCAATACGCAATTTGGCATATTTTCTGTAGATTTTGTCAAATCTATTCGCGCACAAACACGACTGCATTAGAGGTCGTATCACATCAAACTGATCGACTTGTTACCACTTGGTAATAAGTTGTGGATTACAGTGTCGATCTCTATGTCCTGTCTATAGTAAGTAGTTAAATGTCTTTGACTTACAAACAATTTCGAATAGTGAAAAAAGAACATATTTTATACAAAGAATATTTATAATTCCACAAATAAAACTCTGCCCAGTATAGAGATAATGATTATCTTATTTACAAACAGTGATCCATCAATAATTGCATGATGACATAATATATTAGTTTGTACACATTAACATTATGTTATAGTAAATACTATGTTTTCATTGATGAGAGAGAAACTGATCTGACGAGGATAGTTTATCATAAACATGTTATTTATTACTGAAATGTCTTATTGTTATCTATAAAAAATATTATTAATAAAACAGATATGCTGTCCAATGTTGTGTCACATGATGTGTTGAACTTATCAATCTATCTGCTGGTACAGATTTTACTTATCATGCATACTGTTCGTGTCAATATCGTGAACATATTAATATTAGGTCCTTACCTATTTGAAATTGACGTTTTGCCTTGTATAATATGTATTCTGTCGTTTTGTATAAAGATTTTTAATAAAATTATATTTTTCATATTAACGTTTTTTTAATTTTCTTAGCATCTATTTATGTTAACACTAAAAATTGTAGGGCAGTGTTTCTTTCACTAGCTAAATATAGCAGATCTTAAAAGAAAGAAAAAACAAGTCCCTTTAAAGCTACAATGAAACAAAAGGTCAATTCCGCTAGCAAAAAAAGAAGTCAATTTAAAAAAAATGCAAAATTAAAAATCATTGTCATAAAAATATTAAGAACCGATATTAAGTTTTAGAAGTAATATTAATGAGTGAGAAAAAAAAGATAATTTAATAGGTAAAGACCCAAAATATGTTGTTAAAAATTTTAAGAAAAATCTGTATGATTATAAAAATAGGAAATCTATACTAATAATATAAAGAGGAAACCTTTGTATTTTTGTATGTATGAATGTATGTATGTTTGCAACGAATAAACCTAAAAAGTACTGGACCGATTTAAAAAAATCCTTTCACCATTAGAATGCTACATAAGTGCTGAGTAACATAGGCTATATTTAGTTTAGTTAAAAAAAAATACTAAAAACGACAATTTAATTTTCCAATACAAAATGATTTGTTTGTTTTGTTGTCATGGAAACCATTGATAAATATTTAACTCGATGACGGAAAGTGTCAAAGCGGTACGAAGTCCGCCAGGTCAGCTAATATAATCATAAAAAGATTATTGTGTCCGTTATCTGTCTCAAATGTGTAAATGTGTTATATACAAATGACGTCATCCACCCTTCATAATCTTAATTGATGTGCCCAACAGGGTCCAAAGTTATGTCAATAATTTTATAAACACTTATCACGATTTCTATGATGGAGGCCTTTACCCAGCAGTGGGACATTTATAGGCTATTTACTTTTACTTTACCAATGCAAATTGAAATTGAGGCTTACCTTCTTCATGACTTCGATAACAATAGGCACCATCGAGTTGACAGGGTTAGTGATGATGGCCACGATAGCCTTAGGCGCATTTTGGGCGATGCTAGCGGCCAGGTCGCGCACGATGGACGCGTTGGTGTTGAAAAGGTCATCACGGGTCATGCCCGGTTTGCGGGGCACGCCGGCGGGGATGACCACCAGGTCAGCGCCTAGGGGGTTTGATGTACTGTTAGTTTGTGATGTCTCTGGCTAGGAAAATAATGGGATTGTAACAAGATTGTAAATGGGTTTACAAGATGGAGAAAAAGAAAAAAGCCTCCTTAGTTTTTCGCCAGCTCTTTTTGGTTGGAGTCTCTTCCAAAATTCGAACTGGTGGTAAATTTAGTAGTTTAGTTAAACTAAATTATAGTTTATTTTATACTTAGTTGTGACCTCAATAAGTGCCTGTAAAAGCTTATATTGAATAAACAATTTGACTTTGATTATGATTGGCCTATGCGAAACTATGGAAGATTTATATATTTATATACTTATTTGATAGTGACATGGGTAACTATAGGCCCATCACACTTATACCTTCGATATCCAAAATATTTGAAAAAGTGATGACGACACGTCTTTACTCTTTTATTACCAAGCAAAAGTTCCCGATTTATCGGGAGATCTACTGATTTCGGCTCTTCTTTCCTGATATCCCGATTTCACGACTTAATCTCCCGAATTTCTATTTTGTTTTTTTTTACTACTAAGGTGGCACACAATTCTTAAGACGACAACACTAAAATTAACCTGGTAACACTAAAACAATGCAATGGGATTCCCCAAAACTTATTGAAGGGCCTTTCAATACCGCAGTATACACAAAACATATTATATCGAAATGACTTTAAAATAAGGTTCATTATTGTTTGGTGAGTGTAAGTACTAGTACTGGAGCTAAACGAAAAAAATACTCCCAAAATTATAAAGAGGAATGGGAATCACAACCAGAATGCTCTAATTGGCCTAAAAAAGTCTGAAAGGAAAAAACTACGCAAATTGCAAAAGTTGTAATAAAGATATTAATATTTCTTCTGGTTTCGACGCTGTTAAACGGCATGCTGCTTCCCAACTTCACATCAAAAGTGTCAAATGCATTGCGGATCAACCTAAGATGACTAGTTTTGTGAATCGAGAAGTGATCCAATTGAAACATCAAGACACCTTATTATGACATTATAATTTAAAAATTTATTTAACACAGTGACAATTTTTATTAGCTCCATGTTTAATGGATAGTTAAGTGTATTATCTACTAAAACTGTCTTACAGACACATTTAATAATTTAATAGCAAGGGGGTAATATTCAGGAAAAAATATATATTTGTGAATATAGACATTACATGCACATTGACAAGATAATAATTTAGTTATTGCCATAAAAATAAGAATTTACTTAGTAATTATCAAGAATAAATACAATATGTAAAGATCAACGAAATAAAAATGAGTCCAAAGTGTAGGTAGATGTTCCAGTAACAGAAATAGCTATATTCAGTTACAATGCCAAGGTCAACCAGTTTGGAGGTTAAGTTGTCTAATTATACTAAAATAAAACTTTACTACGTAAAACATACATTTAACATATTAATTATGATGTAACTTTATCATTCAACACAATCTTTATTCAAATGATTGACATATCTGTAATCTTATATAACCAAAACTGGGTTATGTAACATGTTTCGATTAGCTTATTACAAGGTTTTGAGGCACGAAAGAGTTCTATATGTTGTTAAATACCTTTGATGGCTGTGGGCAGTTCATCAACACCCGTGTAGCCAGTGACCTTGGCAGCAGTGTTAATGTGAGAGAGGTCGACGCCGACGCCGGGCGTTCCTTTCTTTACATCGTAAAGAGCCAACCTCGTCACCAGAGGGTTCTGTTTCAAGAGCAGAGCCAAGGGCTGGCCAATCCCGCCAGCAGCTCCAGCCACCACAACTTTGAAGTTCCTCTGAAAAGTTTGCCAGTTTCACTACAGATGCCAATGTTTTTTGTGACTACCTTCTAGCAGTTTCTAAGGCGAAGAAATAAAAATGTAGTCTACTGGATAGATAATGTCCTTGATACCCGAGGACGGGTGCAAGTACTCACTACTCACTTGGGAACTTGTAGAGAAATTATTGACGCCATTCTGGGCGGCCACAGTCGCGACAGGCTTCAGGGCACGGGAGAACATTTTGCAATTATTTCTTATTGAAATACCCGATTTAAAATGTAATTGTAATTCTTGTATCGGGACGTGTGGCTGACCCTTCTGACCTTTTGCAGATAAATAGTGTCGCCGGTGACTGACACTCAGTGCAGTGTTGCCAGATCCAATTTTTAAAAATCCATAGGGCTACGCTCAAAAATCCGTAAAAGTCCGTAGATTGCCTTTACAAAAATCCGTAGATCTTTAGACATTTTTTAAAGCTAAACCTGACTATTTAGAGATGGACTAACCTTAAACCAAATTTCTGCCGGTACAGAAATTGAAAAATTTGTAGGAAAATCGCCAAGTCAAAGCAAAGGACAATATTTTAATTTTTTTTTTTATTACTGTCGGTCAGTCAGTATCATTTTCACGAGTAGCATTCTCATTTGTAGCCTTTTTTGTAGTATATATTTTAAAATTAAACAATTCAAAATGCTCCTTCTTTGCTTCTATCTACCTTATTACCTAGTTTTTATTGCACTTTTTGTATACAGCAGTCCTTTTATAGATTCTGTGTTAAGTTATAAAGTTATAATATACGAAGGGAAAGGCAATGGAACAGAACAATACAGCCAAATCTTGAGAAATAATTTCAGACAAAATAACAAAAAACTAAACGGAAGTCACAGGTTTTTCTTTTTTTGGAGTTAAGTTTCGTTTTACGCAAAATTTTATTTAATACTATTGTTTAGGTCGGGTGGAGGAAATCCAAAAAAATCCGTAGATTTGCGACTAAAACCCGTATGTCCGTAGCCAAGACCTAAAGCACAGTATTACATGCTTATAAAACTGTGCCTAAAGTCCGTAGATCTACGGACAAATCCGTAGGTCTGGCAACGCTGACTCAGTGTTGCAAAAGTAAAAAATTAAAAATCGGTAAATTTTCCAGGCAAAAATCGGTGCCCGTTAATCTAGCGTACACATGGTCAATTTCACGTTTCTTGTTAAGCCATCTTTTAGAGCGTACTTAGAGCGTAATAAGTGCAAACACAAAATAATTAGTACTTCTTTAGTTTAAGAAATAAAGACCTTTTTAGTGTGTACGCTGCCATCACGATCAAGCTGGCGTACACGTGATCGTTCTCGAAAACTACTTATATTATAGCAACGAAATTTACACACACATTTAGAGCCTAATTAGTGCCCCCGCTATGCAAAATTTTATAAGGTTTGCTCTTAAAGGAACGGAGATATTGAAAAAGACTTGTGAATGACAATTCGAGCTGGCGTCTATATAGTGTACCCATATTAGTGCTTATAGAAAGCGAACTTCTCTTTTTATGATTGCTATATGTTGTTTTTCAAAAGGCATTACCTTGTGCAGAAAACGTAGACGTGAACTCTTGTGGAAGTATAGAAAATCCCCAACTAACAAAAACAAAAGTAATTTTAAATCTTACTCAAAAAGATATAAATCTGTACTCAATCTTACCCAAAAATCACAAAATAGCCATTACATTAAAACTTCTATTAACAAAAGTAAAGCTACATGGCAAATTATAAACAAAAATAAAAGTAATATACTTAAGGAGAACATAAATAAAATGAAAAATGATAATGGTAATACAGTCTCAAACCCAAAAGCGATAGCTCAATTATTTAATGATTTCTTTTCAAACGTAGCTAACTGTGAACAAACAAACACAATACCACATTTAACGGGTAAGAGTCAACCTAACTCTATTTTTATGAAACCTGTAACTCCTAAAGATATCTTTAAAATAATTAATTTTTTGAAAAATGTACGCAGCACGGGTTACGATGAGGTTACACTTGGAGTTGTGAAAGACGTAGCTCATATAATTTCTACTGTTCTGAGCTATACTATTAACCTGAGTATAGAACACGGAGTTTTCCCAGATAAACTTAAGTACACCATTATAAAACCTATCTTTAAGAAGGGTGATGTTGAAGATCTCAATTGTTACAGACCCATAGCATTAATACCTATTTTCTCAAAAATTTACGAAAAAGTTATATATGCATCGTTGTACTCTTTCCTTGAAGCCAAAAACGTTCTTGCCAGCGAACAATACGGCTTTCGTAAAAGTCAATCAATAAATAATGCGATTTATAATTTTGTACAAACAGTAATAACCAATTTAGATAATGGTAAACCAGCTGTAGCCATGTACTTAGACATGTCAAAAGCGTTCGACCACGTTCGTCATGACATTTTGCTCCAAAAATTAAATGGCTATGGTGTTAGGGGTAATGTTAATAATCTTATAAAATCCTATTTAAGCAATAGACACCAAGCTACTCAAATAAACCGAGTATGCCCAATATCGAAAGAAGAAAAAGTATACGAATCTGAGTTCACTAATGTCCATTTTGGGGTACCACAAGGTAGCGTATTGGGCCCATTACTCTTTATTGTATATGTTAATGATCTACCATCCATAACGCACCATCAAATGACGCTTTTTGCTGACGACAGCACAGTTCTATTTAATGACGACAATATGCACTCTAGCATAAATGTGGAGATTGATAAAAGGAGAATGATGAAAACAACCACAAAATAAATAACACCAGCAAAACTAAAATTAAAAAATATGTAAAAATTAATAAATTTATAAGGAAAACTGAAAGGTTAATTAAAAAAAATAACTGTTTTTACAAAAACATTGCCCTTAGAAAGGAACGTATTAGCCTTATGGATTCTCTAGATATATATAATAGTAAATTAATGGAAAGTAGACAGATGTATGAGCGGGACACAAAGCAATTACAAACTGATATCCAACGGTTACATGAGTCAATTGATACAATGACCAAAAAATATTCAATTTCACAGAAACAGATTGAAGAACATATCCAATCAGCCACAGAGTTAGTTGATCTGTGTAAGTACAATGCTGATCGGTACAACTCATTAATTAATAATGAAATCAACCTAAACAAAGAGTCTTTATCTGTGAACTCTAATATCCAGATGAACACACATAATTTGTCTGTTTTGGTTTCCAGTCCTACATCCTCACCTCAAACAATACATAAATCTAAGGTTATTAAATTAGTACGAAACACAGTTATGTACTCTGACAAACTGGGTCAGGGCTTAGGGTTGCTTATGAATGGAAATGTTAACCATTCAATTACCAACATTTGTACCCCAGGTCAGTCTTTGAATGCTATAGTAAATAACATATCACAAAACTCACTGAATAGTTCCACTAATGTTATTGTATTATGTGGTGACATTTCACAAACTAAGAAACGTGACATAATAAATAATTTTAATATTTTAACAAAACTGCAATCGGATACAAATTGTAAGTTAATAATTAGCGCTTTTCCCTATTGTACAAATTTGACCTGGGAACAAAACAAGCGCATTTATGAACTAAATTTATTATTATTTAATTTGATTTGTCGTCATAGTGACACTATTTTATATTTTGACATTAATAAATTTATTAATAACTTTAGTTTAACTACAGATACTATGTATCTTTCTAAGAATTGTAGGACCCAAATAGCTAAACTGTTAGCTTATAATATACAGGATACAGTTTTAGATGTTATAACTAAGTCTCGTCATAATAATGTAATCATTAGTAGTTCTACTAATGCACCATTTACAACTAGTAATAAGGTAACAACCTCAGGTTGTTTAAACTGAGGTCTAAGACAAAAGCCAAGTCCACATTCATTAATATTATACATCAAAACATTCAGGGTTTGGCTGGCAAGGACTTAGAATTAGAATTATTTGCAAAAAGTCAGGCAATTCACATATTTTGTATAACTGAGCATTGGCTAAGAAGTCATGATACGTCATTTCATGTAAACAATTTTCAACTAGCGAGCGCGTATGTACGAAGCACAGCCATACACGGCGGTTCTCTAATACTAGTAAGAAGTAATATTAAATACAAAAATCGCAACGATATTGTAAACCTTTCAGTGGAGCGTAACATTGAGCTATCGTGTGTGGAGTTCAAAAGTTTTGTAATAGTGTGTGTATACCGACCCCCAACGGGCAATTTCGGTATTTTCGAATCAGTAATGGAGGACGTACTTAGAAAATTAAAATTAAAAAATAAATTTGTTTTAGTATGTGGAGATTTTAATATAAATATTCTAGAAATTAACTCAATGAGTGTTCGTCTTGTTGCGTTATTTAAATGCTTTAATCTAATAAATCTATTCCTCGAACCTACTAGAATAA
The DNA here is from genome assembly GCA_963082485.1 of Eudonia mercurella. NCBI lineage: Eukaryota > Metazoa > Arthropoda > Insecta > Lepidoptera > Crambidae > Eudonia > Eudonia mercurella. Next base: position 13,871,562 of record OY720044.1, on the reverse strand, counting down.
CTTCTCATTCGGCCACTTGTCTTGATAATGTTTTTACAGACTATGATCCTGTTTTTAAGTCAGTTTTTAATAATCTTACGTCTGACCATTGTGGTTTGAAGTTGACTTATGATTTTGATATCAAGGATGAGCCAAAAATAGTAAAATGTAAACCAGTAACAAAAAAACGAATGGAGTCTTTCAAAAATAGTATAGTATGTAAAATTGATGCGTTACCCTTTGTACATGATGACCCAGATGTACTATATAGTAATCTTTTTGATTTAATAAAAACAGAATACAATCAAGTTTTTACTTCTAAAACAATTAAAATTTCTCATAAACTCAAGTTCTGTGATTGGGCCACGACAGGTATATATAATAGTAGAAAAAAACTGTATGAGTTATATAATTTAAGACAATATAACCATACTCTTAGTTTTACAGAATATGTTAAGAATTATTCTAAAATGTTTAAGAAAGTGTGCATATTAGCAAAATCAAATTTCATTAAAGACAAAATTAAAAACTCTACCAATAAAATTAAAGCCACTTGGGATATTATAAACCGTGAAACGGGCAAATTTAAACCACGGGACAATACTTTCACTTTGAAAGTTCACAACACCCTTGTCAATTCGGATTTACAAATTGCTAATATTTTTGATGAATATTTTGTGAATATACCAGTGGTAACAACTTTAAATTTAGATTCATCACCAGAGGCTGCACAATCTTTACTCAAAAAATATGTACCTAAACCTAATCTATCTTTTCAATTTATATACATTGATTCTTTGAATATTATAAAAACATTCAAATCACTTAAAATGAAAAACACTAGTGATTTGTGGGGCATAAGTATTAAGGTAATTAAGAATATTATATATCCTATTGCTCCCTATCTTGCAGACATTTTTAATTACTGTATCAATAAAGGTATCTTTCCAGATCTTATGAAATTTAGTAAGGTTATACCTTTGTTTAAATCAGGGAACAAAGAAGACCCTAGCAACTATAGGCCAATTTCAATATTACCAGCATTAAGCAAAATTTATGAAAAACTTATACTCGAGCAATTAATGGCGTACTTTAACTTAAACAATCTTTTACATAAGAAACAATATAGTTTTACTAAGGGTCGTTCCACTACTGACGCTGGTGTTGCTTTAATAAAACATATATTCGATGCCTGGGAGGGGTCTCAGAACGCTCTTGGAGTTTTTTGTGACTTATCCAAGGCTTTCGATTGCGTTGAGCACCGGACTCTGGTCATGAAGTTACACTACTATGGTATTAGTGATTTTGCACTTAAATTGATAGAGTCGTATCTCAGTTCAAGGACACAAACTGTCGATATTAATGGAACTAAATCATCTGGTTCTCATGTAAAAATGGGAGTTCCGCAGGGGTCAATTCTTGGGCCCTTCCTATTTTTAATTTATATTAACGACTTGCCATTCTTTGTGGAGAACTTCTGTGAAATTGTTTTATTTGCAGATGATACTTCACTCATTTTTAATGTTACTAGGTGTAAAAATAATTATGATGATGTAAACAATGCTCTCGCAGAAGTACTCAGTTGGTTTACTGTTAATAACCTACAGCTTAATGCAAAAAAAACAAAATGTATTAAATTTACACTACCTAATGTTAAAACTGAGCCAACCGATGTTAGAATAAACGGTGATAAATTAGATTTAGTAGATTCAACAGTTTTCTTGGGTATCACACTTGACTCAAAACTTCAATGGAACCCTCATATATCGAAATTGGCCGGAAAACTCAGTTCTGCTGCTTATGCCATCAGGAAAGTAAGACAATTGACAGACGTTGATACTGCTAGAACAGTTTATTTTAGCTATTTTCATAGTGTCATGTCGTATGGCCTCTTACTGTGGGCTACAGCGGCTGATATTGAAACTATATTTATTTTGCAGAAACGAGCAATAAGAACCATCTATAGACTAGGTTCCCGAACTACTCTAAGAACTATTTTTAAAGAAATTGGTGTTCTTACAGTTGCATCTCAGTTTGTTTATAATTGCATAGTCTTTGTGCGTTGCAATATCAACTCATTTACTAAACACGGTGACATACACAATATCAATACTAGAAATAAGAAAAAACTTGTAATGCCACTATCCAGACTGCAAAAGGTTCTTGGCTCTTTCTTGGGGCAAGGTATACACTACTATAATAAAATACCTAGTACTGTACAAGATTTACCATTACATAAGTTTAAAAATCATGTAAAATCTTCTTTACTTAAGAAAGGTTATTATACAGTCAAAGAATATTTAGATGATAAAGCAGCCTGGTTATAATAAAAAATCCACATTTTGTTTTATTTGGATCAATCATTATACTTTAATATCTTAGCGCTGATATGATAGCCTTTATCAGCAGTGTCCTACAGTTTACAAACAATATTTATGTTGCGTTAAACAATTCATTGAGTTCTTATTTAGAGTAGCTTGAGTGTGGCATGCTCTCTTTATTGTCTCTGCGGTGGTGGCATGTGCGTCGGGTCGTTACATTCCCTAAGATATGGTTGAGTGAAGCGATGGCTGATTCATATGTTATACTCGTGAACGGGTGCCTCCTGTGGAGGCAGGTCTGCTCTTGCTTACTTATCTAATTTTATTATTATTGTACTCGTATACTTTAACTTTGTTTTCTTAGCTAATTTTTGACTTTTATTAGTACTGTATGACATTGTGAAAATTGAAATTGGTAGGTACCTGATGTAATTTTTGCAAAACTTATTATTATTTTCTTTTTTTTTGTATTTTTGGGTGTTGTGATTGTCCTTTTTTGTGTTTGTTTGTGATGGAAAGTGTCCTTTTATGATAGGGCATTTTCCAATATTTTTGACATGTAAGGGAGAAAAGAGCTTGACACTTGCTGAGTTTCTTGCCGGTTCTTCTCAGTACAAGTTCTCCCGCCCAGAGTAGACTTACGAACCGATGGCATAATGACATTCATAAGAGCTATTTGTAGCCTAAACTGAATAAATGATTTTGAATTTTGAATTTTGAATTTTGAATTTTGATATGTTTTTAACTAATGCAACTGAATGGCTATCATCTAATAATTTAAACATAAATCTGTCAAAAACAAAAATTATGAAATTTAGACAAAATTTTCTAGCATCTCCGAATTTAAATATAACATTCAAAGATACAAATATTGAAGAAGTAGATGAAATTATGTTTTTGGGGCTACATATTGACAGAAGACTTAACTGGAAAAATCACATAGATTATATCTGTAAACGCTTGAATCAACAGTCATATGCTCTTTATAAATTAAGTAAAACAGCAGATAGATCTGCTGTTCTTAGTGCGTATCATAGTTATGTCTCTTCCATTTTAAGGTACGGTCTTATTTTTTGGGGCAATTCGGCCAACAAAGACCTAGCTTTTAAGGCGCAAAAGCGGTGTATCCGATCAATCGTAAATATTGATTCAACGGAATCCTGTGTTCCACATTTTAAGGAACTAAAAATACTATCACTCCCCAGTCTGTTTATTTACGAATGTGCCATCTTCGCTAAATTAAATATTCACCGTTTCAAATTTAGTAATAGAGCCAGACATAAAGACAAAATGACACGTGAACCCCACAAAACTGCTCTTTTCCACAAAAGTGTTTTTTATCTAATCCCCGAGATATATAATAAATTGCCAAAGACTGTTGGAGATTTAGATTTGCATAATTATAAAAAGCAATTATTTCAATTGTTATTACACAAATGTTACTATACCTACTTTAAAGGATTATCTCGATGATGTTTAATTTTAATTGTTCCTGTCTATTTCTTAATTTGTATTAATTAATTTTAAATGAATTTATAATTTATGTCTTATGTCTTATTATTTTAATTGTTGTCTTGACATGTAAAAATGTTTCGTTAATTCTAAAGTGCTGCATTTTGAATTGTTATTATTTTAATTTTCTACGATTATGTTATAAAATGTCACTGACCTACTTAAAAATTATTGTATGCCATTATGGCGGGTCATAGCTGTGTATAATCGGAAACATGTAACAACTATCTGCTTACCTATGTACCACAATAAAGAATTTTGTATTTGTATTTGTATTTAGAGCGTGAAATTCTGACTCTGTCAGTAAAAATGTTTAAGTGAATTCGCAGTGGAACTATTTAAAAAATATATGTAAAGTTCTTTTTATACTAGAAGTACAGACAAGTTCATAAGTGTTTTCAATACCTTTAAAGTTGTTTTTGAAATACTGCAATAAAACCAAACTAATCTAGCAGGAGATTAGATCGTTAATTATCGTAGTTTGCGCTCGATCTGCGATTGCTAAAGTAAAGCAGCTTTCACAAAGGCTGGTCATCGAATGGTAACCAAAAGTTTATCATCTTGTGCTCCTCCGTACTTCGAAAGTCACGTAAATCTGTTGGATACAGCTGCACTAGCATTCGTTAACAACCACCAATCCGTTCTGTCCCCGCGTGGTAGTGTAAAGGCTCCTTCAATTTAGATGTTTATTGTCGGATGGCTGCCGCAACCGCACGTTTGCACTGCGTTCCATATTAAAAGGGTCGTGCGGCTGTCAAGCGACTGTTTCGGTCAGCAGACCGACACGAAACGTCTAAATTGAAAGAGTCCTAAGGTCCGTTCTCCCTGTGGTGCTTTTATCCACTGAGAAGGCTCGTGCCCAGTATGCTGAATGACGGCTCGTATGCAGTGGGGACATTAAAATCAACTGTAGAAGATGAATTGGTAATTGTCATTCTTTTACAGTCTATGTCTTGAGGGAATTGTAAATCATAATAAATTGGTGAAATTCAAATAAAATACCTTAATATAAAAAAGGATTTATTTTGTAAAAGAAATATATAAAATCACATTTTAATCACATTATGTATAAAATAATCACACTTAAACCTACCTACCGTTACATAGGTACAACAGATAGTCGACGAACTAGGGATAAACTTGAAAACGTAATTACTAATAATGTAGATCTATCTACACCTAGTACAATCTTTAGTTCACGTTTTGTAATAAGATGACAGTTGAGAAAATTAAAGTAATTCCAAGAACTCATAATGAAATAAGATGACATAAAATTAATAATATGATACATGATTATGTTGTAAACTTACATAATAAATTGAAGGCTGGCGGCATACAAATCACAAAACGAGAAATATTAGTACAGAAGCGAGCGATGAACTAAGAAAAAACATTATACTTAGGGCGTTCGGCGCAGTAAGCACATTTAGTCAGTGTCAAAGTGTTTTTTTAACAAGTTTTATATATTTTATTGCAATATTTTGTATGTTTGATAATAAATATAATAATGTGGTTTTATAACACACAAGTATTCTACGAAATAAATACAATTGTGTTGCTCTGAAAAGAGATTTATTCTGTTAACTTAATAATCTAAGTAATCATTAATATAATGTTTATTGTAAGAACATCTTACCTGAAAAGGGAAACAACATTTAATGCTATTATTTCGAAATATTCGTTTTACTTTATTTTTTTAATAATTATTAATGTCAAAATTGACAAATCAAAATCCGTCACCAAACTGCGCAGCATGCACGTATACGAACACTTAACTGTTAATAATCCGTCGTTTTACACGTTCATTTATATTCATTCTACTCTATTCAACAATATTGGAATTAAAAAATTTATAGACTTTAGCGCTAGAGTGACATCACAGTATAACCAGCAGACTTAAGAGTAGTATTCAAAAGAACTGCTAATTGGCTAAACCAATATACTTACTTTATAAAAAGTTACGATATCTCTCTAATTCTATGTAATATGATATGTCACAAATAATATTACTTTTATGTGTGACTGTATGACCACACATTTGTTCCTAGAACTTTACATATTTTTTTTACATAGTTCCACTGTGAATTCACATAAACTATTTCTACTAACAGAGTCAGAATTTCACGCTCTAAAACAACATATAGCAATCATAAAAAGAGAAGTTCGCTTTCTGTAAGCACAAATATGGCCGTACGCTATATAGACGCCAGCTCGAATTGTCATTCACAAATCTTGTTCAATATCTCCGTTCCTTTAAGAGCAATCCTTATGAAATTTTGCGTAGCGGGGACACTAATTAGGCTCTAAATGTGAGTGTAAATTTCGTTGCTATAATATAAGTAGTTTTCGAGAACGATCACGTGTACGCCAGCTTGATCGTGATGGCAGCGTACACACTAAAAAGGTCTTTATTTCTTAAACTAAAGAGGCACTAATTATTTTGTGTTTGCACTAATTACGCTCTAAAAGATGGCTTATATAAGCCATCTTTTAGAGCGTAAAACAAGAAACGTGAAATCGACCATGTGTACGCTATCTTAACGGACACTACAAACACATGAGTCTACAAATTTGAAATCTACTATATAATTAATCTAAGATAGTAACTCACATACTGGCAGAGAGCTGCTATATGAGTTATTTTTATCTGACTGATACTATCGATTAATCGATTACAAATAGTTTATAAAATATAGTTATTTTGGGCCCCATTTACATTTGCACACACTATCGATTGTTCGGCAACACTAATCCATTCTGGAATAAATTATTTAAAAAAAAAACCTTCCTATAGTATTTGTAACGTAGTGTTAAATTCTCTTTGGTATTTGTTTTTGTTCTTAACAAAAACATATTGCAGTGTTTATATAGTCTGATATAATTATTTATCCCTAAAAATGAATGTTATACAAGCAGTTAAAATGTATATTACAAAAATGACGGAAGAAAGCGGACCTGGAATGAAAGTAATACTTATGGATAAAGAAACGGTAAGCTTTGCAATCATTATCGGTTCTAAATTCCAAAGAGGACCGTCGAATTTGGGGGGGGGGAGGGTGGGGGGAGGAGGGGGTGGTATACCCCTACCCCTCCCCCAAAGCTCAAAACTCGGAACTTAATACTTTTTTTTAAATTAACTTTTTAATTTTTTCGAAAAAAAAAAAAATATTATAAAATGTCAAAATTACATCAGAGCTTAACCAAACCGCTCACATATGTGACAACTGTAGGTTTTAAACGTCTCCGGCGCTGCGGGAAGAGCAGCCCCTTCACCCTTGCGTAGCGAAACGCAGGCATTACAAGCTCGCCTCCGCAGCTTCGGCTTTTTGGTCGCCTGCGGCGACCAGCCTCAGCCGCAGCGGCGAGCTTGGTGCCTGTGTTTCGCTACAGCGGGTGAGGGCTGCTCTCCCTCCGCGCCTCCGGGCTTATAAAAACACTCTAGTGTAGGGCAGACTAGTACCACGTGGAGTCGGGGTAGACTAATTCGGGTCTGTGACTAACTTTGACCTAATGTTACCTTATCGGGTATGATACTTTTTTTTACTATAATATAATACTACTACTGTTAATTAATAATAAACAAATTATAGTAACCTGAGGACACAGTTGCACCAACTGGAAAAATGGCTTTTATGGCATTGGTTTTTTTTTTATGTAAATAAAAAAAAAAAATTTTTTATGGCATTGGATTTTAGCTTTTTTGGGCAATTTAGCAGTGCTGCCAACATTCTTTTGGTTGCTTTCAAAGCGTTTTTACGTTGAAAAGTTGGCAGCAGAGCTGTCACTTCACTATCCGAATAAATGTTAACCATAAAATTTATTATTTTCAATAATTTATTGTGAGAGTCCTAATCAATTCCGAGCAGTAAAAATTCGTGTACGTATTCCTAATTATGAGTTCTTTACGCAAAAAAAAAATCACCTCAAAATTCAGCGGTCCTCTTTGGAATACAGAGCCCATTCATTACCATACACAGCGTTTTAGTTAAACAGTGATATACATTTCTATCTATAATTTTTCAAACTCAAATAGATTTTATTCAATTTCAACCAGAACAATAACTAACTTAAAACTAAACAAATCAAAAAACCAGTTTAGTTTTAGGTTTCCCTTCTCTAAGTTGAAAGCACAAACTTACAAAATTATCAAGATAATTATAATGTTGAATATATTTTGCATGTATCAGTATTTTTTATTTAATATAATGAATCATCATCATCATCATTGTTTCAGCCTGTAAGCACCATATATATATCATTATGTACTATAGTTATTACTATAGTTAACAATGTTTTTTCTTAGACAATTTTTGACCTTTCATCATCATCATCATCATCATCATCATCTCAGCCAAAAGACGTCCACTGCTGGACAAAGGCCTCCCCCAAGGAATGGGGGGTATTTGCCGTAATCGCCACACTTGGCAGGCAGGTTGGCGATCGCAGTAGGTAGAGGGTAACCTCAGAGAGATGCTGCTGCCCATCCTCTGGAATGGTCCCTTAGTCGGCTTTTACGACACCCACGGGAAGAGTTGGCGTGGTGCAATTCTTTATCTCCGGCACCACACAGGGATTTTTTTTGACCTTTATTAGTATTTAATAGTAATTAGTTGGATCTCAGTTGATTCAAATTTAATTTAAATTATTTTATTTTATTTTATTTAACTAGTACATTATGTGATTGTTTTGTTTGTCCTTTATTAATTAAATAAATAAATAATTTATATTTATTACTTTCAGACAAGCATAGTAAGCATGGTGTTCAGTCAATCAGAGATATTGCAGAAGGAAGTGTATCTATTTGAGCGTATAGACAATCAGACGAAGTGGGACAACTTGAAGCACATGAAATGCATAGTGTTTGTGAGGCCGACGTCCGAGAACATAGCCTTGTTGTCCAGGGAGCTGAGGCATCCCAAATATGGAGTCTATTTCATTTGTGAGTGTTTTAATAATAATTAAGCTTAAGTTCAGAGCAGAACCAACAAAAGAAGGGCTGGCCAAGATTAGCGACAGTGGAAGTTGATTGTTTGTTATTTTACTGAATAGTGAAGAATCCCTTCAACCAAAATATAAAACAGTTTTAAACTTTTAAATTATGGTTAAATTTCGACCATGGATGACAGTGGTTTATATAATCATCATCAGCTCATTGTATGTCCCCACTGCTGGGGCACGAGCCTTCCCTATGGATGGATAGGGAGAACGGGCCATAAACCACCATGCGGGCCCGGTGCGAATTGGTGGTTTTTAACGACTGCTTATGCAACCGGGACCAACGGCTTCACGTGCCTTCCGAAGCACGGAGAAGCTCGAGATGATACATTTTTGGTCACCCATCCGATGACCGGCCTTTGCGAATGTTGCTTAACCTCAGCAATCGCAGACCGGGCGCGTTAACCACTGCGCCATCGAGCTTCTCTTCTCGAGATGAAAATATAAATGTGTGTGATGCTAATAGACATTATGACCTTCAAAATTGGGACAAATTATTTCTCTGAAACGACAACATCCATCTAAGAGGTAGTGGACCTTAAATGATGTACCAGTTGTGAACTTAATAAAAACAGAGCACTGAAAGAGTGCAAAAAAAGTTTATAAACCTAATAGGGCATCAGCAGGGTGCAATAATAATATAAAATTACTAATACTAATGAATACAGATACAAAAGGTCCCAAAATTAACTATCGAGGAAATGAAAAAAGTAAAAAAAAAAAGATGTACCTACCAGTTTTTCAAACATAATTTTCTGAGCAATCATGAAGACAAATACGTGAGACAAGCTCCCGGAAGAAATAGTTTTGGCTCAAAACCGGAATCAATTTAAAAACAGACTCGATAAATATATTCTAAATTAAATTAAATTAAAAACATAATGACTAGTTGATGCATAGCAGAATACAGGCACTTGTCAGTTGTTGCAACTGCCTGCCTGATAATTTGTAATTATAATAATAAAATTATAAACTGCCAAAAATGTACAGAGTCAGCCATACACATAAAATTACAGTGGCGAGTTCAAGCTGTCTAATTAGTCCCCATAGTTTTCTCCGCTACAGGAATCATATCTAAATGTTTGGAAAAAAGTTTAAATACACTAGTAATTAGTACTACAGCAGCAGGTTTATTACAAAAAGTAGTTATTTAAAAACAATTGCCGATCAACTCGTAAATTTTTGGCGACATCTAGCTTTACAGACTCTTAATATATAGGCATTTATACTTTTAAATAAACTTTTTTACGTTTGGCAAAACCCACATGGAAAAATGTATTGTCAAAAATGAGAGTAAAATAAAAAACTGAGATAATAATAATAACAACAATGGAAACTAGAAACAAAGGTTATGGGACGTTCTTCTTCCACAATCCTCCGCCACAATTTGTGCACTACGACACCTCCATCACACTACATGTCACAATAATTTGTAATAAGTGATAATAATAATAAAAATACAATTTTAATGTAATTACAATGACAGCATGTTAAAAAAACTTTAGTGAAAAAAAATATTTGAATCTGGATATTTCGGAGGAATAAAAAGGGCACATGTCGTGTTCTTGGAGGGGATATGCCGTTTGTCTGTAGAAAAGAAGAATTTTCCTTATCTTTATGTCCTGTCCTGTCTGATTTATTTATGATGCACCGACGCGACGACGAACCCACTTCAAATTCAAATATTTTTTGTTCATCCAAAGGTTGTCTGGAAGAGATCACTCTTAGTGATAAGACCGCCCTTTGTACGTGTATTTTTATGTAATTTTTTGTCAAATGTTTTATTTTTGGTGTACAATAAAGTTTATTTATCTTATCTTATCTCGTACCCGTCCCGCAGACTTCAGCAACGTGATCTCGAAGTCGGACATCAAGACGCTGGCGGAGTGCGACGAGCAGGAAGCGGTGCGCGAGGTGCAGGAGTTGTTCGCGGACTACCTGGCGGTGGATCGGCACCTGTTCTCATTCAACATCACTGGCTGTTTGCACGGTAATACAATATACAAATATCATAATTATGGTTACTATATAAAATTTTACGCAAATTTTTACGCTATAAGAAACAATCTTGAAACAGTGTTAAAATCCCAGTGTATTTTTTTCATATTATCATTGTCAGATCATTAATATAGCTTGCCTAATTTTTCATATTTGAACCACTGACTAACTCACTCACAGGTCACTGGTAACTTATTTTTGTCTGAAATTTGATTTTGAACCCGGGAGTTCGTGTATCGGGCCGAGCGCTTTTCCATTCGGCCACCACATATTTAATATATTTCGCAGAGTCGCGACGACAAATCCGACAAGTCGCCTAGTTAGGGGAGTCGCGAAGCTGACGCTCACAACTGTCGCACGACTGTCGTCGTGTGTGTGCGTGCTCTACGCGACTAGACGCAGCGACAAGTCGTCCAGTGTGCGGAGCCATTAACAGATAAAGTGGAACCACTGGTATCCCCCATTGGTAATCCAGGTCCTCTAGTTGATGGAGTACTAGTCAAACAATTTGACCATGGAAGCGGTTAAATTTGTTTATTACCTATTCATCCCGACCAGGCATTTGTGTGTTGTTGTAAATGAACCTCTAAAAGTATTATATTAGGGTACATCTACAACATGTAACAGAAAGGTGTGGTCAAAATGAAAAGATCCAAAGTGTATCTGATTTAGATCTCGTATGTATTGTTACTTAGACATTATTAACTTTAATTTGTCATACAATTGCAAATTAAATATTTAGATAAGTGAAGTCATGCGCGTCAGGCGCGCATTACCAAGCAGCTGTGATCATAAATGTAAGTACACAGAGGTTACTAAACCACTAGGGCTGTGACTTGTTTATTTTGGTGGGACGTTACAATAGAAATAAAAATTGCATTACAAATTAAAGTTAATAATTATGTCTTTATTAAGAGATTAAGTCAGTACACTTTCGATTTTATAATTTTTGTTTCTGTTTCAAGTGTCCAAGTGGGTAAAGAACTCAGTCTGTCCCCAGGACGTATGTGGTCTCAGCAACATCTCCAGCGTTGCTCGCAAGGCTTGCTAGCGCTCCTGCTTTCCCTCAAGCGGCGCGTCCAAGTCCGGTACGAGGCGGCGTCGGAGCCCTGCGCGCGGCTGGCCGAGCGAGTGCGGGACCTGCTGAGAAGGGAGGCGGTCCTCATAGACAACAATATACCTTTTAATGGTGATTTGCCTACGCCGCAGCTGCTTATTGTCGACAGGAGGGACGATCCCGTCACTCCGTTGCTGAACCAGGTAACTAATTATAGTTACAAATCTATACTAATATTATAAAGCTGAAGAGTTTGTTTGTTTGTTTGTTTGTTTGTTTGTTTGTTTGTTTGTTTGTTTGTTTGTTTGAACGCGCTAATCTCAGGAACTACTGGTTCCAATTGAAAAATTCTTTTTGTGTTGAATAGTCCATTTATTGAGAAAGGCTAAGGCTATATTACATCACGCTATGACTAATAGGTGTGGAACAGTCGCTAATTAACGCGGGTGAAACCGCAGGGCACAGCTAGTTACAAATAATTGCTATTAAGGAATTATTTGTAAGGTCTAAAGTAGATATGAGCCCGCTCGCAACAGGAGTGGAAGAGCCACTGCTGCACTGCAGCACGAGTTGAGCAGGCTTGCAAGTGTAATGCCATGCCACCTACTCACAGAATACCGGCGTAAAACAAGGTCCAAGGTCCAAGGTCAGTTGGATCTGAGGTCGAGGTCAGTTGAATCTGAGTTCGAAGTCAGTTGGCAGACAAAAAACTCACTAGGCTTACTCTGGCGGTGCACTTCTGCGACGAAGAGAGGCAGGACGTGCTCCTGTTCGTCGACAACATCTTTCGGTTTACGCAGGCCGGTCGAGGTCAGTTGAGTCTCAAGTCGAAGTCAGTTGATTACAAGGTTGAGGTCAGTAGATTAAAAGGTTTTTACAATACGAATAACGTTAAAATAAGAATCCTACAATGTAACTGCATTAAAATATTGTGTGTGTGTAATGTGTGTGGTTGGTGTACTTACTACCAAATCAATGAAATTAGTAGTTTGTATCTACAGTGTAACATATTCATAGACAATGCCTGCTTGCTGTAATGCCATTAAATAATTCTAATTTTCGTTTACGTGCTCAAATAGTAAATAGAGCTTGCACTCAGTACTCTAGATTATCACGTAGACTCTTTTTCTTTAAACTTTTTTTAACAAACAAGATGAAATTTTACTTAAAAAAAAGTAAACCGGTCTTTTATTTTACATTTTTTCTCTTATTTTACCCCAACCGCCTGTTCTTTTTTCCTATTCAATTTTTTTTTTCATTTTTTAAACATGATATCGGTTAGCACCGAACGCCCATTATCGTTCTATTTTTTTAAAAACATTTTTCATTTTTTTTACGACCAATTAAATCTGCTAAACCTCACCGCCGGTTTCAGTGGACATACCAGGCGATGGTGCACGAACTGCTCGGCATCAACAACAACCGCGTGAGCCTCGCGCACCTGCCCGACGTACACAAGGACTTCCGCGAGCTCGTGCTGGCTTCAGAGCAGGACGAGTTCTACGCCAAGGTGGGTTCTGCAACTGGAACTAGTGGAACTTAAGACGCTGCGCAAAGGTAGATACTTTTTGTTACCGACACGGCACACCATACAAGGAAACCGAGTTGCTGTATCCGGTAGCGGCGATCCGACACTCTGTTACTGACACGGCATACCATCCGGTGGCGGTGGACACAGTTGCCGGTTGCAGTAACAATTCGTTGCTTATTTTCATCTCATGAATCTGTTTCACGATGGACGTGTACACAGGATACGGACACCGATTGCATCGTCCGTTTGCGCAGCTCAGTACAATTGTAAGGAAGTTTGAAAATGTTGCTTGTGTCTTCAACTGACGACATTGTGTGTCCAGTTACCTACAACGAACACTTTTTGATTAGTGTCAGATGTTGATTGTTGTCAGGAAGTAACTGGACACAAAAAGTTTCTAAGTCTGCGCAGGGAGGGCTGATTTCATATTCACTGGTAGCTTGTATCCCACACAAGACACAAAGTGTCTACGTTTGCGCAGCGCCCTAGGGTCATATAGACGGGCTGCTCGAGCAGTTAGCTAATGATCTAGCGGCCGCCCGCAGTTTTACCCGCGTGGTTCCCGTTCCCCTGGGAATATGAGGATAAAAAGTATCCTATGTGTTAATCAAGGTTATATACTATCTGTATGTCGAATTTCATCCAAATCCATCCATCCGTTGCAGCATGAAGAATCAACAAATATACACACACATACAAACAAACTTTCGCATTTATAATATTAGTGTGATTAGTGTGATTACATTGTCGCAGAACCTGTACTCCAACTTCGGCGAGATCGGGCAGACGATGAAGTCCCTGATGGAGGAGTTCCAGCGCAAGGCCAAGAGCCACCAGAAGGTGGAGAGCATCTCCGACATGAAGGAGTTTGTCGAGACCTACCCGCTGTTCAAGGTACCTCAGCGATTACTTTAAAAACTGTTGATATAATTATAATTGGCTTTCCTTTATAATCTTATGTTATACAGGGTGTTTGGTAATAACTGTATAGCACTGATTCTCGACTATGGTTTTTTTTATTGGAGAGAGTGCTGATTTTCACAAACGGCGTGTTATGTTACTTCGTTCGTATGTCGTTACTTCTATTAAAACTGTGCAGTTTCTTGCGCCCATTCTTCTCCACAGCTAAAAAATAGAGGTCTTAGGACCTGGGTAGTAAGTAAAAAATGTTTGAATGATTAAAAAGCACTTTTCTTAAGGGGGTGCAGCGCGGACGCAAAACTGCGAGTTTCAAGTTTCTTTATGATAGCGAGCGAGCGGCGCGTGGCAGTGGTGTGACAACGGCGCACGACAAGAATACGCACGCACACTAATATCTGTACAGAGTAGGCTGGTGAATTAATTAGAGCAATGTTTACTAAAATCATAGGCGTTTGGGTAAAAATAATAAAAGTCTTAATATTTTCATATTCATATTTTTTAATTGAAAAATAAGACAACAGTGGCCTGCGGAATATCAATACAAACATTTTGATTCCGGATTTCATGTGCTATATTTACAAAGTTTCTGAAGAAATAAGTTTTATATATCATTACTTTTACGTATTTTTCATGCAGTTTCTGGGTATTTGTTTCAAATTCCAAGACAACCACAGCCTCGTGAAAGGATCAAGCTAACCTACACTAGTCCTTTTAATGTATATGACCTATTCAGCGCCTAGCACCAGTGACTTAAAAACACGTAAATTTTCGAAATTCCGCGCGGCACCCCCTTAATTTTATTTTAATAAAAAATAGTGATTTGGCATTGGTGTTTCAGCGTCACTGGACTTTTTTGGGGACAGCGACAAACTTAAAAAGTTTCTAAAGCTGTTTAAAGAAGCTTATAAGTTTATCTCGATGAAGTCAAAGTCAAAGTGATTTTTTTTTATTTAATTAAATTTAAGAAAAGAACACGTAAATTTTCAAATTCCGCGCTGCACCCCCTTAAGGCACAGGCCGCCTGAACGGTTCGCGTAAACTTTAGACAACAATATAATGTAACATCTCTAAAACGTATCACTCATGTTGTTGCAGAAAATGTCTGGCACCGTGACGAAGCACGTGACGGTAGTTGGGGAACTGTCCGCCGCGGTGGGGAAGCATCATCTACTGCAGGTCTCCGAGCTGGAGCAGGAGCTGGCCTGCCAGAGCGACCACGCCAAGCATCTGCAGGTTGGTGGCGAGCTGGTGGTCTACTTCCCTTCTACCTGCATCACTTCAGCTGGGGTAGCAGCTGGCCTGCCAGAGCGACCACGCCAATCATCTGCAGGTTGGTGGCGAGCTGGTGGTCTACTTCCCTTCCACCTGCATCACTTCAGCTGGGGCAGCAGCTGGCCTGTCAGGGTGACCACGCCAAACATCTGCAGGTTGGTGGCGAGTTGGTGGTCTACTTCCCTTCCACCTGCATCACTCCAGCTGGAGCAGCAGCTGGCCTGCCAGAGCGACCACGCCAAGTTTCTGCAGGTTGGTGGTGAGCTGGTGGTCTACTACCCTTCCATCTGCATTACTCCAGCTGGAGCAGCAGCTGGCCTTCAAAGCGACCACTCCAAGCATCTGCAGGTCGGTGGCAAACTGGTGGTCAACTTCCCTTCCACCTACATCACTCCAGCTGCTGCAGTTCTCTGAGCTGGTTGTCTACTTCATCAGCATCGGTTCCAACACTTCCAACCCCGAAATCTGTGCCGTTTCTTTGGCCTATTTTTCTACACAGCTAAAAGATAAAAAAGTTTCATGAAAAAGTAAATAAAACTTGGCCGCTTTTTTATTATATTTTATTCTCTTAATGCTAAATAATGTATGTAAAAGATAAGGAAGATTCTCTTTCTGGTACAGGTGCTACTTGCACTTAAAATAAGGAGTCGGCCTCGGATATTGTTACAAACGAATGTGATAATTGCTCGCAGGACTGATGGCCGCTGGTGTACGAGCAAGCGCGTACAATGTCTCATCAGCATTTATTAAATTGACCTAGTTTAATTCATTAGCAATTTTCCATATAATTTTAGTTCGCAATCAGTAAGCAATCAAGTCACGCGTACTCATAGCATTTTCATCCATTCATAGTTTTATTCAAATATACTTACATCTGTTTCGTATCTTTTATCAGCTTATCATTTCTATCAGTTACTCAGTTCTTAGTTCGACCCCGAACAGCTGGGGCGGAACAGTCCTCGAGTGGCGACCGCGTACCGGAAAGCGCAGTGTGGGAAGCCGTTACCGGTCGTTGTGGAGATTCTTGGTCTTGGTTGAGATGATAATGATAAATGTGATTATAACAAATAAAAATTTAAAAAAAATAATGCAACAAATATTTGGATTTTATTATTTGTCACCGCAGCGCCTGAAAGCTCTCATCTCCAACGAGTCGGTGCGCCACCACGACGCGGCCAAGCTGGTGGCCTTGTACGCGCTGCGCTACGAGAAGCACGCCAGCAACAGTCTGCCGGCGCTCATCGACGCGCTCAAGGTAAGCGCCGGCGCCGGTACTTATTAGAAAATAATAATAATAATAATAAATAAATGTTTCCCACACTCACACCAATTATCTAGCCCCAATAAGAGCTTCCTTAAGAAACTCGATAAAATGGTTAACTAGACAATGGATAAACATACTTAATATACTTAAATACATACTTATTATACATAGGAAACACCCAGACCCGAAACAATTTAGAAAAACAGGTATTTCTAAATTGACCCGACCGGGGATCGAACCCGGGACCTCAGAGATGGCGACACCATGAAAACCGGTGTGCAAGCCACTCGACCAAGGAGGTCGTCAATTCAACTTATTAAACAAGGCGATTGAAAATATGTGTATACTCCCAAAACATAGTCATGCAACCAAGTTTTCTTAAAGGGCTATTGCTCTAGTTTTCTTCCCATACCCTCTGGAGTTCCTCAGGGATCCCATCTTGGTCCAGTTTTGTTCTCCATTTATATTAATGATATCAGTAACGCTTGAATTTCGAGGTTTTTATTTTTATTAGACAACAGAAATACTAGCTACCCTACTACCGTAGGTCACGTAAAAATATTGTGTTTAAGTAAAAAAAAACATTTAACAATTCAGAACTTTTTATTGGCTTGACCAGTTGAAACAAATATAAGGCTTGGCAAATCGAAACAATATTGGGACTTGACTAATTATTACTTTTGCATTGCTTGACGAATCAGAACAAAAACACGCGGTAAAAACACACCTGACCAATTGGAACTTTCTTTCTGCTTGATGAATTAGTTCCTAAACCGATACCAATTGTTCAAATTAAAAAAAAAACTACATTCTCTTGCTTAAATTTCCCCATGAGTATGGGTTCGAATTACGCACGAGGAAATTTTTTTCAACACTTGTTTTTCAAATAGTAATTTTTTCGCCACAATCATAAATATAGCTTACCTAATTTTATAACTGATCTTAAGTATCTGTAAAAATATTAAGAGCCGGTGTTGATAATGAGGTTTGTCGACATTGAATGTGGCTCCTTTGCCTTACAAATTAAGAGTAGATAGTGTTTATTAATTGCGGCGGGTTGGACAGAGCCACGATAGCATAGTTGGTAGTGCACCTGACCCGGCATGTCATGGGGTGTGGCTTCGGATCCCGCTCGTGGGAATTGTTTTCAACACATTTTTTTCAAAATTTTATTGTAACGATGTACATACATGTTTATAAAGATAGGATTCATATTTTTAAATATTAACATTTTAGTTAATAATTAGAGGAAAATAAATTGAAACTATGGTACTAAAACTACGCAATTACTTAAATATTAATAAACTTCGTTAAAAAGAAAATACGTTAACCCTTTAACGGGCACAGCATGTTCAAATTTTTCATTGGTTTTCGACCTTATCTCAATTGTATAAAGTTCAAAATATGGTTGCAATATATATGCCACTGCCTTATGAAGGGTTAAAAAGAGAATATGTAATTTGTTTTGAAGGCTCGCGGCTGCCCGGAGCACTTGCCCAAGGCGGTGCTCAGCGTGCTGGAGTACGGCGGGGCGCACGCGCGCCAGAGTGACTTGTTCGGCTTGCAAGATGCTGCTAAAATCACCAAGAGACTATTTAAGGTAGGACATATACGGTGTTTTTTTTTTAAACAGACGGAATAATAAAATCTGAAACTATAGGAGATACAGAGAAGTTAACTTACAGCCGAAATTAATAACCTATCTCTGATAAGAGATAGGCCTATCTTAGTTTAGTTACTTTTTTTTTTTTTTTTTAGTTTAGTTACCTAGCAACCGCTGTTATTTTCCGATAATTAACAGAAATAAGCAACAAATCTCTAGTAGGCCTATCTCTTGCTGAGGATAGGTTATTAATTTCGGCTGTTAGGATATATCAAGTCTTTTTTTGTAAAAACAA
Organism: Eudonia mercurella; assembly: GCA_963082485.1. Taxonomy (NCBI): domain Eukaryota; kingdom Metazoa; phylum Arthropoda; class Insecta; order Lepidoptera; family Crambidae; genus Eudonia; species Eudonia mercurella. Next base: position 13,852,814 of record OY720044.1, on the reverse strand, counting down.
TTTTGGCATAAAAATTTGTCAAATTGTTCAAGAAAAAAATCGGAGCAGCAGAATCAATTTTAATGAAATGTTTCTCATACAATTTGTACGTACTCTGTACTTATACGTTTACTGCAGCAACATTATAGCAGAAGGTAAGGACGATATGCCTGGCGCCATGGTGGGGCTCGAACCTAAGTCCTTTCGCAATTCAGGCGACAGCTTTCAAGACTAAATTATAGAGACATTAACCAATGTAACCAAAGAAACCTCTTTGTCGATTTTCTGAAGTACTGTAAGCCTAGCACGAAATTCTATCGAAATCTGTTGATTGGTTCATCTTAACAGATTGTTGAATATTTCATTCTGATGTTCACTTGGTTTAAACTAGTGATGCAAGCATTAGGGTTCGATTAATCCTAATCCCAATTATTCGGTATATTTCCGATTAATCCTAATCACCCATTATTACATACGATTCTTCATGATTATTATGGGCATTTTCCAATATTTTTGACGCTGTAAGGGAAAAAGAGCTGGACAGTTGTTGAGTTTCTTGCCGGTTCTTCTCAGTACAAGATCTCCTGCCGAGAGTAGACTTACGAACCGATGGCATAGTGACATTCATAAGTGCTACTTGTAGCCTAAACTGAATAAATGATTTTGAATTTATTGTTTTTAAGTAAAATTAGGTGTATGGCCTAATTCCTTTAACTTTCCCGTAAATTGAGAAAAATAAATTATTTGACTGACATAAAAAAAATGTTTGTAATGTCATTGCAAGCATATCCTCGTTCGTTTGTTGTGTTGTTTTTTTGTTTGGAAATGACGGGAAAAAAACGTTTGACGAGTGCTATATTTGGATGCATTTCACTAAAAAGTTCCAAGATTAAGACATAGACGATTATTATTAATAATATCCGGTGGTTTTAGTCGATCGACATTTCCTTCTATCAATCATCCTAATCATAATCTTAATCGGCGATTATCGGTGCAGATATTCCTAATCGTAAAACCAGGAATCTTAGCATCACTAGTTTAAACATCAATCTTTTATGCTGCCAAATAAATTTGCTTACCCGTTGTTACATCTGTATCTTTCCAACGTGGTAAATGTTATTTTAACGTGCGCCCTTCAATATAGGGCCTCAATGGCGTCGAGAACATATACACGCAGCACACGCCCCTCCTAAGGGACACGATCGAAGACCTGATCAAAGGTATGTAAGTAAAGTTAATAGCCTATAAGTGTCCCACTGCTGGGCAAAAGCCTCCATCATTGAAATCAAGTCATCGCTACAATAGGGTATTTGACAAGTTTTAGAAAAATATGTCTAATGGTTCATTATAGCATAGTTTATTTGCAATTTGATTGATTCGTTGTGAAAATCGCCATTAAAATTCAAATGAATTAAATAGCCGCCAAAATAATGAATGCAGGTCACGTGATGTCGTGACGTCAGTTGTATGTAAACAAAGGGTGTTACGATATAAATTGCGAGCACAGTCCATTGCTCTTACTGGTGAGAAATTTGTTCCGTTATGGACTGACAGTATACTGCCGCAGTATCCTAGGGAAATGTATGACGTCATAAATCGTCGCCATTTTTGTACTGTAAGCACTGGCATTTTCGAGGTAAGGTGCTCTCAGTGCTTTGATCACGTGATCAACAGCGTCCAGAAATGACATGGATGACAGTATACTGGACTGCGTTCCGTTTTAAACCAGTAACCAGTATAGCTAACTATAAAGCAACGGCTTCGCAGTATACTAAATTGACGTCACACCTTACAGTGCTCGCAGTGCATATCGGAACATACCCAAACTGTTAGCTGTCAAATCACACCGTACAAAACTTCGAGTGACGTCAAGCAAATGACGTCACGACTACACGTGACCAAAAGTTATGTGCTGGCTAAATTGGTTTAAAAAAATGTTTACTGTTCAGTTAACAACAGTTTGATCTATATTTTCATTGTGGTCAAATGCCCTATTGATGGGTGGACCACGCTTGCCAAATGCGGGTCGGTGATCACGAAGCCGGGCTATGCATCGAAAAATCCGAAACATTACCACAGTCAAACTATTAATATAGTTTTGTGGGGCTATGTTTGTAAATGTATTCGTATTTCTTGAAGTTTAATAAAGAATTTCATTCATTCATTAATTCATTCATTCATTAATTCATTCATTCATTCATTAATTCATTCATTCATTCATTAATTCATTCATTCACTTATTTGCCCGACCTGGGAATTGAACCTACAAAACTGTCAAATTTCTCTAATCGATATTGATCTTTATAAAATTTACTTTTTATTTTTAAGTGCTAATTGCTGCACTGAAGCTGAATTCAATATTTATAAAAATACAGTAAAAAAATTAAACGCGGTGGGCGTCCCAGTCAGGAATCGAATCTGGGTTTTCTGTAATCCGGGCGGCTGCACTGACCGCTATGCTACCGGGAAGGCTGACGTAAGCGCTGAATTTTGTCACTGCTTTTTTAATTTTCAGTGCTTAGCGGGCACGGTGGTGCCATCTATCCAAAGGTTATTGCAGATCCATCTTTGCAGATGAAATACCACAAATTTGATAATACAACGCTATAGTAAATTTTACTTTTTATTTTTAAGTGCTAATTGCTGCACTGAAGCGAATTAAATATTTATAAAAATACAGTAGCCTTCCCGGTAGCATAGCGGTCAGTGCAGCCGCCCGGATTGCGGAAGACCCAGGTGCAGGTCCAAAAAAAAAAAAAATTTTGAAAAAGTTTCCTATTAAAATCTCAATTCCACTTCGAAGTTGCGAGTAAAGTGCTATAATTATATAATGGATCGTTGGTAATATAAAAATAATACATTTTATTGATTCAAAGGCAAAATACGGGATAATCTCTATCCGATCGTGGGCGGGGACGACGGCTACGGCCGCCGCCCACAAGACATCATAGTGTTCATGGTGGGCGGGACCACGTACGAGGAGGCCTACTGCGTGCACCAGATCAACCAGCTGTACTCTGGAGTCAGGGTAGTGTTGGGAGGCACTACCATCCACAATTCCACCTCTTTCCTTGAAGAAGTCAAGTCGGCTATGCAGGGTGTTCATAGAACGCATACGAGGCATATAAAGAATGTTTAATTATTTTATTAAGAATAAATAAATACTTTTTCATTGTCAGGCAAATCTTTAAAATAGAGTTATCGCTATGGGTATTGCTTAGATACGTTTGCCAGGTGCGGGTTGGTAGTTTGTGACCATGTTATGCATTCTTTTTGACCCCACAGTCGGCTATGATCGACAAGCGATTTGCGAAGCGAATTGTAGTAGATATCCTACGTAATAGATACAAAATGATACATAATTTTCAGTAATCTACATTCAGATTGAGGAGCCACCTTTGCAGTGATATAACTGTCTGTAATATTACAAAGGGTCGTTCTACTATTGATGCAGGTGTTGCTCTAATAAAACATATATTTGATGCCTGGGAGGAGTCTCAAAACGCCCTTGGAGTTTTTTGCGACTTGTCCAAGGCTTTCGATTGCGTTGAGCATAGGACTCTGGTGATGAAGCTACATTACTACGGTCTCAAAGATACCGCACTAAATTTAATCCAGTCTTATCTCAGCTCTAGAACACAGACTGTCGATATTAATGGAACTAAATCATCTGGTTCTCATGTAAAAATGGGAGTTCCACAAGGGTCCATTCTTGGTCCTTTTCTGTTTTTGATTTATATCAATGACTTGCCATTCTTTGTAGAGAACTTCTGTGAAATCGTATTATTTGCAGATGATACTTCACTCATTTTTAATGTAACTAGGTGTAAGAATAATTACGACGATGTAAACAAAGCTCTCTCAGATGTACTCAGTTGGTTTACTGTTAACAATTTGCAGCTTAACGCTAAAAAAACAAAATGTATTAAATTTAGACTACCAAATGTCAAGAATGAACCAACCGATATTAGAATAAACGGTGATCGATTAGATTTGGTAGACTCAACAGTTTTCTTAGGTATAACCCTTGATTCAAAACTTCAATGGAATCCTCATATAACGAAATTGGCCGGCAAACTCAGTTCTGCTGCTTATGCCATTAGAAAAATAAGGCAGTTAACAGACGTTGAAACTGCTAGAACAGTTTACTTTAGTTATTTTCATAGTGTCATGTCGTATGGCCTCTTACTGTGGGGAACAGCGGCTGATATTGAAACTATATTCATTTTACAAAAACGAGCAGTAAGAACAATCTATAGACTAGGTTCAAGAACTTCTTTAAGAAATCTTTTTAAAGAGATTGGTGTGTTGACAGTGGCTTCTCAATTTATTTATAATTGTATAGTTTTTGTACGTTGCAATATCAATTCATTTACCAAACACGGTGACGTACACAATTTTAATACTAGAAGTAAGACAAAACTTGTGATGCCACTGTTCAGGTTACAGAAGGTCCTTGGTTCTTTCTTGGGGCAAGGTATACACTATTATAATAAAATACCAAACACTGTACTAGATTTACCTCTAGATAAGTTTAAAAAACATGTAAAGTCTTCTTTACTTAAAAAAGGTTATTATACAGTCAGAGAATATTTAGATGATAAAACAGCCTGGCTATAACAAGAAACGCATACTTTACTACTTTTTATAATAAAAAATTATACTGATATGATAGCCTTTATAAACAGTGTCCTACAGATAACAAATAGCGTTACGTTAAACATTTCAATTAGTTTTGATTTAGAGTAGCTTGGGTGTGTCATGCTCTCTTTATTGTCTCTGCGGTGGTGGCATGTGCGTCGGGTCGTTACGTTCCCTAAAATATGGTTGAGCGAAGCGATGGCTGATTCATTATGTCATACTCGTGAACGGGTGCCGCCTGTGGAGGCTGGTCTGCTCTTGCATACTTGTCTTAATTTTATTATTATCAACTATAGTTTAACTTTGTTTTTTCTTAGACAGGTTTTGACTTTTACTAGTACTGTATGACATTGTAAAAAATTTAACTGGTAAATGGTGTTTTTGCAAACTATTTTTTTTTTTCTCATGTGATTGTCCTTTATATTATGTGTTTTTTTTTTTTTTTATTTGTGATGGAAAATGTCCTTTTATGATAGGGCATTTTCCAATATTTTTGACGATGTAAGGGAGAAAAGATCTGGACACTTGCTGAGTTTCTTGCCGGTTCTTCTCAGTACAAGATCTCCCGCCCAGAGTAGACTTACGAACCGATGGCATAATGACGTTCATAAGAGCTATTTGTAGCCTAAACTGAATAAAGAATTTTGAATTTTGAATTTTAACTTTTGATGTATTTTAATACAAATTCGAGAATTTGACCTACAAAATTATCTGCATGGCTACTAAGTAAGGGTGTTAGCTGCCCTTAAAATCTGGAGTGGCTCCTCAATCCAAACGGACATGATACTAGTTTACAAGAACACAAAATAAAGATATTTGGAAATTTTGTGTGGAAATTTTAATCCCTATTTCTGTTACAAGTTTTTTTACTCTAAATTGAATGCTTTATTTTTTATGACATTCTATTATGGCGTACAGGACACGGCGACGCATTTATGCTGTTTTTTTTTAAATTTTTTTTATAATTAGCTCGGCAAATGACTCCATCCCACCTGATGTTAAGTGAAAATGGAGTCCAGACGCGAAGATAACTGGTGCAGCGTGAAAACAAACGTAGCATCAGTTGACCTCACTCTGCCGGCCCACAAGGTGCTTCTTCACGCCTCTTTTGAAGGACCCCATGTCATAGGAAGGAGGGAAAACGTGTGCTGGTAGACTATTCCATTTTTTGGAGGTGCGACAAAGAAACGAGTCACCAAATTTTTTTGTGCGCGATGGGATATTTTAGACAGTGAGGCGGTGACTCCGAAGAGCAGCACGTGTACTGCTATGAAGGAAGGGAGAAGGTGGGATGAGGTCAAAGAGCTCATCAAAGCACTCAGCACCATGGCATAAGCGGTAAACACGCTGAGTGACGCAACATCACTACGCAATTGCAAAGATTCGAGAGTATTTGCGACTTCTGCATTGCCGATAATGCGTTCAGCGCGACCGTTATATACCCCATACACTGTGCTATCATCTGCATAGCAATGAATATTTCCAAGTGGAACCATATCATTGATATGCAGAAGGAACAGCGTGGGGGGCAGAACGGAGCTTTGAGGGAGGCCTCACCCCATAGATGTGCAACGTACGCTAGATATGAAATGAAATAAAATTAAATGAAATTACAATGCAGTCATCGATTCGGGAGGAGTTTGGCCAGGCCAGACCTTCTCCAAAAGGTTCGGTTTCGGCCAAAGGCACTTTACTGGATACCAAGCAGTGATCCGAAGATCCTAAAGGAGCTCGAACTTCCACTCGGTAACCAGCTGGGCGACTCGTCAGCAGAAAGTCCAACAAAGAGGGCGCGTGACCGACTATATCTGGGAACCCGGTAGGCTGGTTCACCTGTGCTCGAAAGGTTTCTAAACAACTTCGATCACACTGTATCCACCCCGGTCATTGAACCCAGCTTTTGCCACTGCTACCGGTCGGTTGTCGTAAATTATTGAAAAGGCCGCTTGCTTTGTTACTTTCAGTTCCTCGTATGCGATAGTCGATGAAATTGTAAGCTATCTATATATATAATTTGACATATAGCAAAGTTCATCGTCTGCGCAGACCCTATACTCTCGAGCAAGACTAAACGATTGACGGTTTTTAAAAACTATCTAGCAACTAACTATCTACGTTACTAGAGCCTCGAAGGCGTTCCGAACAAAATAAAGCAGCCGTATCTTTTTGGTTTTGGCCCTACTCAGTTTCTTTCGAAGAAGACGATTACTAAGAATTTAATTTTCGCTAGAAAATGCCAAATAACAAACAATAGCTGTATTTTTCGTTCTATTTGCTTTAATTATTTTGCATCATTAAATATTAGTCGAAATCAAAAATGAGTGTTTGTGCTGCCAATGCGTCCGAAGTTAGAACAAAAAAATTCGAAGCATTTTTGGCGGTTGTTTTATATGCATGTAATGTATCTACCCTCTATCTATCATTGGTATCTAGGTGCAAGTTTAGGACTGTTGACGATAAGCATCGATGAACTACTTTGTCTTTCTGATTCGCCGAATCAATGAATGTATGGACTTGGGTGGTTTTCATGAAGCCAAATGTACTAATCTAAGCCTAAACCTATTATTAAGAATCACAACGGAAACTTGAACATTCCTTCTTTTTCAGAATAACTCCAATATTATATCGTGCGTTTTAAATAAATAAGTTTGTAATTATCTCTTTAATAAATTATGTTGGAGTTTGATAATATTACTGTAAATGTTCAAACTAACATGTATGTATGTAAATCGATTAATAAAATAATATATTAAATTATTAAAGTGATGGCGTGTTTTGTTGCTTAATGTCACTTCGCTATCGATACGGGACACAGCTACCAGCAAATGAACCAACTGAATTTGGCTTTAAATTGAATTCCATACAAACTTTATTGGTACAGTCACGAGCAATAATATGTAAACAACATAGGACTATGTCATATTACAATATTGAATGACATTTGTGACACATTTAGTTTTGTTACGAAACGCCTCAATGTGACAAAGTTCTATGTTGTTTACATATTATTGCTCGTGACTGTACTCCATACAAAGTAGCATTTCATGAGTGATATAAGGAATTGCGCAGGCGACGGAATTCGGTCCGCTTGCTTTGTTACTTTCCTTTTTGTGCTTGTGTTAGTCGATGGAGTTGTAAGCGATCTATTTAAATACGGATAAGAAAGTTGCGCACATAGTCAGACTCCGATCCGATCCGAATCCTTCGGAGAATCTAGTAGAGCACGGGGACACGCACTAGTGCGTGATGCCGTTCCCTCTAGAAAACCTCCGAAGGTGATTCGTTTCACACGGTTTGAGGAACCCTTTAAGTTTCTCGCCGCCCCAAAAAAGCCCGGTGAAGCTGAAAATGCCGTCTTCAAAAAAAAAACCAGTCGTCTGTGCAATCCCTAATACTTCACTCTGGCTGGACTCAGTTCACAGTTCACTGCTACAGAGGATTGTCCCGCATCGGTAAGTACGTGACTTCAAAGCAACATATAAAATGTACAGTTTAATGTATTTAGGTTTTAAGATTGTAAAATATGTCTAACTATTACAAATAAATAATTATTTATCACGAAAACATGTTTTATTAACCTTCCTTTTTGTATAACATTATTAATCCACATCTTTTATAAAGATTCACATTTTAACTATTCAAACTATCATGATTACTTTGCATTAGAGTAATTATTAATATCGATTATGGAAATAGTAGAATCTCGTTAGTAATTACTCTTGTTACACATTTTGTCATTCATTTGTGTCATGTCATGTATATTGTTCAAACGAACTTTGAACATTTGGTCAGCGACGGACGCTGGCATACTTCATCCGACTGCAAGAAGGCGCTACGTTGCTAGATACACGGACAAGACACTAGTCTAATATTTATTTGTGTGTACAGTAATCTTAGTATATAATCTAATAGAAATTGTAAATAAATCTCTTTTTTGACTCAGCCACGGACTACATTTCGATGTTGGTTTGGTAACTATAATCCTCTCACTGTGGTAAAGACACCTAGCGCTGTCAGCTTCTCTGATCGGTCTTGGGAGCCTGCTTGACCGGCAGTGACATAACCACCTCCTAAACCTTATTCCTCACCACCTTCCGTCTGTTACCTTAGGTCTCATGGTGCAGACATCTCGTACTTATCTATATATTTATTTATTACACTTTTATACTGTAGGTTAGGGCTGTAGGGACTTAGGCTCCGTAGGAACTCAGGGACTTAGGTTCTGTAAGACATGACTAATAATTATTTGTTTGAATTGTTTGAAAATGTATTGAAGAATTTTTTTTACGTGTTAATTGCTACACTTAAGCTGAATTAAATATTTATATAAAATACTACTACTGCACTGACTTCATGACTGCATAACGGTCAGTACAGCCGCCCGGATTGCGGAAGACAGGTTCGATTCCTGGCTGGGCGTTTAATTTTTTCACTGTATTTTATATAAATATTTATTTATTTATTTATTTATTTATTTAAACGAGCACCAACATAGTATACACCAATACAATTTTAAATAAAATACGCACAGTACGACACAAATCAAATGTTACTACAATTATAGGTGTGGACAGCGTGCATTAAAAAAAAATAAAAATAAAAATAAAAATAAAAATAAAAATAGCGAGCAACAGAACATAACACAAAATTATACAAAATTGGGAATAAACAATAACAATAATCAATTTATAAACAAATTAAAATTTAAATCAAAAAATAAAAAATAAATTAAATAAAAAACCAAAATTTACATTAAGATCAATACCTATCGGGAACAATGTTAAAATAAAAATAGAAAATAAAGATTGAAATTTAGTGAAATCTAGATCAAGAAGCATTTTAATACAATTTATCATCAATGAAACAGGCTTTGAGCTTCATGGCATTGTCAGCAAATACGTCTATCGTTTCCGTTTTAGAGATAGCATTGTACTGCCTAACGAGTCTAGATATAGGTGCGTGGTATCCTAGACACGATTTGGACCCCTCCGGTAAAAATAGAGTAAACCTAGATGCCCTTGGTAGTCTGGAAGGCGCGCAAATTGATACCAATGCCAAAAGATCAGGAGCATCAAGAATACCGTTCACTAATTTATAAAAGAATGTCATGTCAAGCATTCGTCTACGATCCGACAGGGAAGACATTTTGAAATATAGAAGCCTGTCTTCGTAACTCAACAACACCCTGCCCAAATGGCAGGAATATGTGAGGTGCCATAGAAAGCGTCGTTGGACACTTTCTATTCTTTTTTTATGAATATCATAAAAAGGGTTCCACGCTACACAACCATACTCCAAACCACTACGTACAAGAGAATTGAAGAGTAGAATTTTGGTCATAGGAGACTTAAAATCTTGACAATTTCGCAAAATAAATCCAAGGGCCTTAAATCCATTGGAGGCAATGTTATCCACGTGAGTATTTAAGCGGAGTTTGCTGTCAAGAGTAATTCCCAGATCGCGCACCTTGTCTACAGTTTGTAGGCTTTTACCACCGATAGTGTAAACTGGAACGTCCATTCTTTTCCTACGCGTAAATAAAATAGAGTAGCACTTAGCAACATTTAAAACCATGGCATTGTCCTCACACCATATACCCAATCTATTCAGATCGTCCTGAAGTAGAGCAACATCGAGACTATCGTCTATTGAACGGAACAGTTTGAGATCGTCGGCGAAAAGATAGTGGTGAGAGTTACGGAAGCAATTTCCAATATCATTTATAAAGATATTGAAGAACATTGGGCCCAGATGTGAGCCCTGAGGGACACCAGAGTGAGCAGGAAACGGTTCAGAAGCATGTCCATTCACTACAACTCTAGACGTTCTATAAAGCAAGTACGAACCGCACCAACTCAGCAAAGGCTCGGCGATACCATGCAAAGCCAGCTTCCGAACGAGGATCATGTGGTTAACTTTATCAAAGGCCTTACTGAAGTCGGTATAGATTGCACTGACCGAAGAGCGCCTGTCAAGAATTGATGAAACTTCGTTAACGAATGAAACAAGATTCGTGGAAGTGGACCTATGCTTCATGAATCCATGTTGCCGAGTAGAGATAATCCTTCCGAAGTGCCAAGACAGAATAGGAGTCAGCATCTTCTCAAAAACTTTGGCAAACGTTGGCAGTATGGATATGGGCCTATAATTTTTAATAAGGTTTGTATCTCCAGCCTTGTGGAGCGGGACGACCAAAGCCTTCTTCCAAACATCCGGAAATGATCCGGTTGCCAGAGAGTGGTTGAAAATAAGGCACAAAGGTATTGCTAAGGCTGAGGCACATTTGACTACGAACACTGACGGAACACCATCATCGCCGGCTCCTTTGTTGGGATCAAGTCTTTTTTATACCTTTAAGACTTCACAATCTCGGAATTTAATAAGAGTTAGGTAATCACTAGTGAGATCGGCAGCTGCAGTGACATTACATGGATTGGTAAGGGTAGAGCCAGAGGTGTAAGCAGAAGCAAAGTTTTTTGCAAAAAGGTTGCAGATTTTGCTACCATTATCTGCCAAATCGTCGCCTAACATCATCCGTGCAGGATAAAGAACCTGACCCTTCTTCTTGCACTTAATGAATGACCAGAAGAGCTTGGGATTAGAGCGCAAACTGCTTTCGAGGCGCGTTATGTAAGTCTTATAACATTGTGACATTAATTTTTGGGATCCTTCCTTCGCATAATCGAAAAATAGCTTGTCACGAGGGTTCTGGTTAAATTTGCGTATCTTTTGGTGATATTTATGTTTTTCGCGTAAAAGCCTGATGAGCTCGTTGGAAAACCACACTGGGTACTTTTTTGAGCGTGGTCTAGAGTAAGGCACATGCTTTATAATGGCTTCTCGAATAAAGCTATAAAAAACACTAACCATATCATTAACTGTTATGCAGTTCACGAACTCGACGTCCCAACAGACATCGCTAAGGTCGCTGGTGATTTTCTCGTAGTCGGCTTTGTGAAAACAAAAACGAGCGCCACCGTTGGCAGTAAGACAAAGATCAGAACCAAAAGAAAAAGAAAAGTGTATAGGCGGATGTAGCGGGTCGATCACTGACAAAGGAGAAACATTTGATGATAAATTAATTATCTTTGTGTTACTTAACAATAAATCTAACTGTTTACCCTTGTTGTTCGAGATAAAATTGTACTGTTTAAGGTCATGCATAGCAGCAAAGTCAAGAAGCGAATTTATGTATTGAAGAAATTTGTCAGTTTTGGCAGGCGTCTGTACCTATAATAAATAAATAGTTAAATTACATTGTGGGGGGTGGAGGGGTGTTGAAGCACTGAATCAAATAAAACACTCGTCTGTTGTGTTCAAAACACATTTTTTATCATTTTTTTTATTGAAAAATATTCGTCGACATAGATGTTGGGCGTCGTTCAACAATACCGTATCAGTAAACAAATGCCTGAGTTTGGCACCGACCAGCCATAAGCTAGACATTTTCACAAATCATAATCGAAGCTGGCGCCGCGCCGGGGTTCCCGGGCGCGCCCTGACGCGTTGTATACAATACAAACAGTTTTAGGCTCCCACATGTTATAAAAACCAATTTACATTTACACCACACACCACAATCATTCCCTTCAGTCTTAGATGCCGGGCGGCGGGTCCGGTGTCTTTTAAGCTTATATAAACCATTAAAATTGACTCGACGATTGCAGCGGCTGCGACGGCGACCGCCGCCCGGCGCGGTTGGTAACAACTCTCGCCACACGCAGTACACATGTATAAGGCATTATAGAATCATTATTCTATAGGTAATGGAACAGGTCATCCACGCCTATACTCGGATGACAATATTTACATACGAAACGAAAGTGCCCATCTGAGGTACCGAATACAAGAAAGCTGCTTCGAAGAGATCTAACCTTTGTGCATCGCACAACGTATTACAAATAGCTCAGAATCGCGAAACTCACGTACGCGCCGACTCAACTCGTCGCAAACTCTGCAATGGAGTCGTAATATTAAACGATACGTGCTTCATATAATAAGTTCAAGGCACAAATAGTATTTCTCGCTGCGGTACAATGAACGAAGCTTGGCATGTTATGGAAGGTCGGCGGGCTGCGGCGAGCGAGCCCGCGCCACTCACGTCGACACCGTCTAAATGCTTCTAATGCATTGTGCGTAAGCCACACGTATATATATTTATATATACACGACGCTTTTACATAGGGCCGGGGGCACCGGCCGTCGTTGCAACGATTTGAACGTACCGACTTAAATAAATCATTTAACACGGATTCAATTGTCTTGTACAAAAGTTTTTTTATCCACAACCGTAATACGAGCCGGTCGAAAGGAACTTCCATAACACTTACGACAACATTACAAATAATCTTGTTACTACTAATAATCGTCCGAAAATTTATATAACCCAGGCCGTAAACAAAGCTCCCGCCTCAGAACGAACCGATATATACTTTATATCATTTATTTTTAAGGCGCTCAACAATCAACACACGCTCATAGAATTTCTCATATTACTCTTTACACAGCAACAAACAAACGCAGTGCATTCACGCGATAATAAAATTTAAAAAAAAACAAAAGAGAAAATAAAACAATAATATAATGCGGGCGCGCCGCGCGACGCGGGCGCCGCCCCTCCTAGGCCCTTTCCGAACAATTTTTTTTTGTGATTTTTTGAATGTTAACCTTTTCATATTTTCGAATTCCTTTATACATCACAAATTATACACGAATAGAAGCAGTTTTTTTGGGAAAGGACACTATTTTCCCTCTCTATATATATTCCTTTATATACATATTTACAACTATCTCAACATCTCCATGGACTTAGTTAGCAAAGTTATATTAATTAATTACTTACATATTTATATTTTTTTATACCAACACGTTTCGATCTGTTTTTATTATTTGTAAATATGTCTATTGTATAATCTAGTCGTTTATTCTAAACACTTGTTTCAGCAGTAAATATATTATTCGGAACGAGTTTTATTTTTTATTAGAATTTTTTTAATCTTTAACGAACTTTACAATATTTTTCACAATGTTTATTTTAATATCCTATTGTTTAGTTAGTACATTTAATTGGATTTAGCAGAGTCGACAACACTACAAGTCGGGGGTTGCGCTGACGTTACCCTAATACAAAAATGCAGAACTGGAGGGGAGGACGTTGTTATTGAACTGTTCTATTCTGTTAACTTGATTATAATATATTTTTATATACAAATGTCCCAAAAACCAATCTAAGAGAATACTTAGTTCCTATCTATACACTTTTAATACATACAGCCGCGCCTGTCTCTTTATAAGGGTAGGCAGAGATATACTTTTAAAATGCCATACTGGTTATTTTATGTAAAGTGACTGTTTTTTTTTAATTCTTCTTTATTTTCATTTTGTTTCATTATAAAAGGTTCTATTATAAAGTAAATATAAAATAACTGTCTATTTTTTTGCTTATCTAGCAGGTAGGCTACTCTTCAACGCAAACTCAATCTCAATACAATTCCAATGCGATTATTATGTATCGATATTGGGATAAGTTTCGAAATTTCGGAACGCCCCATCTCGATAATAATTTGTTCACTCAGTTTCCACGCAATTTAATTCCAATGTGGCGCTATTATTGCTTTTAAGAGTGCCATTTGACATTTTTTAGATTTGTGATTGGAAATTGATTAATGCAATTGTGTTTCAAGAGTAACCCTACTTACTGGAGTGCGTTAGATTAGATTTTTGGCACATCATGAATATAAAAAATAAATACAATCAATATAATATTTGTTGGTTAGTTTAAAATCTAATACCTACATAGTACAGACAATTCTCTGTACAATCAGCAGTCAGTCTCGGCAATGACTGCTGCCGGGAGCTACGTATGACCGATGACGTAGCGATGCGAGTGTCATGCGGCGTGGGCGCATCCAAGGGGGTGCACTACCCTCCGCCCTTATTTACACTTTTTAATAAAATATTACTAAAGTCAAATCGATAATACGTTAACGAAATATAAAAAAATAAGAATTAACTTCGTTCAGTCCACTGCTATTGATAGACCTAACGTTATCTAGTAACAATCCTGATTTATAAAAAACAAGTTAAAAAATTTGTCGGCGTACAGTTTACGCCATTTTTCGTTCCTCATCTGAGCTGATCTTCAAAATTGGAAAAATTACCAAAACTGAGGGTAATAGACAAAAAAAAAAGCAATTTGGTCCTACGAGCCGGACACGCCCACGGTCATGTGTCCACGTTTGGCGCGACCCAGGGAGCACCGCGCGGAGGTCATGGACTAAGCTCCCCTTGATCCCACACGTAACCTATAGGCACGACCAAAATGATTCATATCTCTACAGTACAAAAGGGGGTTTGGCGCAGAATGTCACGTTATCATATTAGCAAAATGTCACAGTCTGGATTTGCACCGTGTTACGTACGATTTAGAGAGCTTACGCCTTAAGGATCCCGTATAAACTTTAAAGTTCAATACTTTCAAATCAATAAGTCAATTCTAATGAAACTTTCTATACATAAGAAAAATACAAGTCACCAGATCACTGTATTCCCCTTAAGCGTAAGAGTTACCTAAGAATTGGCTTACCGATTAGAACTTTAAAGTTTGTATGGGACATTGTAAAGCGTCAACCCTAAAGAAAAAGTTTAGAATTCACGTTGGCATCATTATTACAAAGCAGAAGTATCGCACGTACAATTTGTACAATACGCAAACATTCGATTTACAAAACGAATGGAAAATTTTAAAAGTATCCTAATAACGATAAAAATAAATAATAAGAAAAATCCTAGCGCCTTTTTCATAACGTTATCCTTTAAACAAATCTCCATTGAGCATCAACTTCGGCGCGGGAGAACACGGGCACGTCGCAAGAATAACACTATCGGTTACGAACGAGAGACGAAACGTGAGGCCAAGTCGTATCGTTGTGCAACACTTAACGTAACTTAACATTAAAGGGTTCGTAGTTTTGAAAGCGCGGGGGGCGTGGCTGCGTAAATTTTTATGCTTTTCGAATAATCGTTGAAAGGGTTTACGCCTCTCGGCCGAAGTTCAATATTTTCTAATATCAATAAGTCAATTCCTATGAAACTTTCTATGCTTAAGAAAAATGCAGAAACATCGTTAATTATCCGTCGCCTGCCGTGCATACACAATTGAAATTGTTTGGCGGCGCAGATCAGCGCTCGCGCATCATCATCAAAAAAGTAAAGTTAAAAGAAAAGTACGTTTATTGAATGATATTCATTCGATTTCAAAGTGTAGTATGTCTAAAAGTTGAACTATTATCGTCTAATAAACTAATAAGTCACAAGATCACTGTGTTTTCTTTCAACAAAGAAAGTTTCATTAGTATTATTACTATTGATTTGAAAGATACTTATTGAACTTCGAAATCAATATGGGACGACGCCATGAGGCGTGTCTTAACTATGATAAAGATTTATTTTGATGTAATTACCGTTTTATTTACCGTGTAAAGTATTAATTTATATTGTAAGCTAGTAATCAAATAATAGTATTCGGCGCAGCCACGCATTGTGTGCCAAACCTAACCTATCAATTGTTTATTGTCAAAACTACTTGCGTTCCGTACAACATTCGTCACGCGCGAGTATAATTCTGTATACAGATATTTTGATAGTGACAGAAACTATGTTATATTCGACCTTAAGCTTGTGTTTTATCTTATTAAAACGCATAAGTGTTACTCATAACAATTGAAATGCTATTGTTTTAAATTATGTGTTTTCTTTAAAAAAAAACATCAAAAAGAGAGAGACCGTTGAACGACCGCACTTAGAGAAAAAAAATAAACGTAATTAATTAATTCCTTTCTAATGCCTTCAGTAAGAAATTTTCATTCATACATAAAACTGAGCATACACAACGTAAAGGCAGTATCGGAACTAAAATTAAGCATCTCAATCATACAGCGAACAACTAAGGGTTTCGTTCACACATCTCACAACACCCTTGAAGGCTAGTCCCATTTCTAAACGTATTCAGTTACAAGTCGAGAACCCCAACTGAGCTAACGTCCCGAAACAAAGTAGTATTGATAAACATTTTGCGTACATAATCTGGAAAGACATATCTTACTCTACATTTCGGAATAAGATTACATACACATACATGATCATTAAATAAAATAGAATAAACAAAAAAAAACTCAAGTCCATAGACAAGATAGCGACGCGGAGTGTCAAGTGTAATGGCCACTCGACGTAATTACAGCTCGCGTTATGCGGAGGGTTACCTTTTTACATATAACTAAGATAGATCTAAATAAATACGTTTCAAACAGCGCGCCGTTTCGTCGGAGCGAGACGGGACGCGTTTCAACGAAAAACAAAATGGCCGACAGAAATTGTACGACATTTGGCCGCGCTCGGAGTTAATGTTGTATATTACTATTTGATTACGATATAGTTCTAAAGTTACGATAAAAATATTGCTCATACGTTCGAAGTCAGTCTGACAAATTTGTAAGAAAACACTGTTGGATCGCCTCTGCTCATGCTTCCAAAGAGATGCAATACAACACGTCGGTGTAGCCTAATGTAAAAAATGATTTTGTGTCGTAAAATAGCGAGAACATTAACGAATGACTCCGTAGGGCTGTGTGCAACAAATCCCTTACAATTTCAGTGGGCTCGAGAAGGTAAATTATCTAAGTGTGGCACGCGCGCCCGCCCCTCGGCGCAGGCGCCGTGCCGTCCCTATCTACATACAAACAAGTAAAGTTTACTTCCGTTTATATATGCCCCGCCGTGCTAAGCGACACCTTACACTATCAAACGCATTATATCATTTCAAGTCCGTTCAAATTATCTATTACAATGTACAGTGTTAAAATAGTAGTAATATTATACAGTATGTTCATTTAGCATATACATAAATAGTTTTAATTGTTATAAAACCGACACTTGTATGTAATCTTAAGACGTCCAGCGTCTTAGTGGAATAATTTATATTTTGCTTTGTTATTTAAGGCATCGGATAATAAATAGGTGTATTAATTGACAGGTCCTGTTGTTTATATCGAAACGCTAAAAGAAAATAACTGTATAACATTCACATTTAAAAGAGTAAGTAAAGAAAATACATAACACATCATCATCTTTGTTTCCACATCGGCAAGTAATAATTTCATACAGTGCAATTGCTATAAATTATTAGCAACTATAAGAATATTATTAAAACACAGATAGAGAGACATCTGATCGATTCTATTTAACATGAATGTATTTATTTTTAATGTATACGTATTACGCTGTTTTGCAAGTAGTGAATAAACCAAATTGACATTAATTAACCATTTATATGAGTTCTCTATATATTGGGCATCACAATTTTAACTTTATTCTCTTGACAAAAGGTCGAAAATCCAAAGAGCAAATTCAACATGCCGTGTCTGTTGCGTTACATTCCATTAATGGTCCATAAAATCGGGAAGAAATGTCGATTGACAAATATTGAAACACATAAAATATTAGTTTATAATATATATACAAGGCTAACGCTATGGTTCCCGCCATAACACCAACACAATAATATAACACGCTACATAGATATATAAAGTCTGACAAGTTACCCTAGCTAAACTTTAGATGGCTCCACTTTCGATAGTATTTCCGCTGCTGAAATCCTTATTTATTATGATACTTTAAAGCATTTCTTTTTTCATGTAAAGATGAACGCTACTTAATATATGTGTGAGACCCAAGCCCTAATAACAATAAGCTACAAAATGTTAATTCAAAGTGTATTTTTTAATGTTAAACAGTGAATCATATTGCAAATATATCAATTCGTTATGGATATCTCTAAAAAGCCATGTCTAAGTGCGAATAACAGTATCCGTCACCTATTTCACGACCTCATAACTTATTAAAGGAAACCTCTCATATAATGAATTTATGTATTTACATAAAAAGATCTTTGAAACAACATAAAGGCTTTTTCTTATTGGTAGTTGGGCACAACCATTCCCATTGAGACTTTTCAAATATGTACAAGTAGCAGATCAAAGGTGATTTATTAATTATAATATAGCCTATGTTACTCAGCGCCAATGTAGCATTCTAATGGTGAAAGATTTTTTTAAATCAGTCCAGTAGTTTTTGAGTTTATTCATTGTGTAGCGTTGTGTAGTAACCCCTTTAACCTTGTGTTGGAGCACTGCACCAACGCAAGCGTTTGACGCGTCACACATCAGGTATAAAGTACCTTCCTCACCCGGATGCGATAAGGTTACTGCATTTTCTAGGGATGACTTGCAGTATTCAAAATTGAGGAATCAGATGCCGATTACGGCTCTAGTAATAAGGATATTAGCACTAAGGAAAATGTAAATGATAATATTAATAAAAGTGTTAACAATAAGAAACAACTAAAAATGTCTCCAGCGGTTCAGAATCCGCTACCGCTTAAGCTTGTTACGCGCAGCGGCCGCGCAGTTAAGCAGCCCGTAAGATTTGTGCTTCCGTGATTATATTGAACTAGTTTTTTTTGTTTACGTGAATTGTTGCGACCTCGTCCAGATATAGTAGCCAAGGCGTTTGTTTTCTTTATTGCGCTCCATTTACATTTTTGCTGAGATTCTCAGCGTATTTTGATGGTATATAGTGAGCTACATTGGCACGACGCTACTATTTGATGGTGTTGACATTTTACTATTAACATCACTGATAGGAGATTTTGGGTTGTCTTTTCTTTTAAACGATACAGTACCAAAGAAAACAGCTGGCCCGTTAGGTTTGGGAGATTTTGGTGTTTCAAACCTTTTGTTTTTTTTTGGACTCTCATACATCCGGGTCTTCGTAAAATTTATTTTTCTTTATAATGATGATGTGCATCGTCGTATACTTTTGCGTTGGAAAATGTCGTCAGAATACCCAGAGCTGGGCTGACAATATATTTTGAAGTTCACCCGTGTATAGTGTACTAGAGTGAAGTAAAGGAGCTAGTAGGCTATTGTCGCGAGAGGAGGTAGAGTGGGCCCTAAGGGATGTTGTTTTTTATTATAGCAGGCCGGCTTCTCGGACAATATATGTACCATTAATTGATATTTTATTTTGTGTTGTTCCTCTTTTAGGAATATTTCAAGTAGTTTTTTTTGTTAGTTAGTAAATATTGTAAAAACCAAGTGGGTTTGTTATACTAGTAGTTAAGCGGAAGTTCGATTCCCGCGTGAGTCGCAAACATACATACAAAAATACAAAGCTTTCCTCTTTATAATATTAGTATAGATATCACCTATACATAAATTTGATCTGATACAACCATAATCGCTATAAAAATATGTAAAAAAAAAAATGCTTTGACAATGAAAATAACAAAAATATATATAGTCAAAAAACAGCATATAAAAAAGCTTTCTATACTCATCAACAATGGAACACATCTCAAAGTACCCAACCTATTTATTGCTTATTTATTTCTTTAATAACACAACATTTTTTTTAAATATATGAACACCAAATAAACTTGCCGATATTCAACAATTTATATCACACTAAGTGTACAACATGGTTATTGCGATAACGGACTCTTAACAATAGACATAGGGTTCAAATTACATAACCTTATAGCATCACTTATTCACTCGTGTCGCGGTTTATACTCACTACAGTTCATGGAATACCTTTAAAACTCATAAAATAATATATGTTATGTAAAAACAAACAGAGAGAAAGAATTTTCGTTTTAATATTTGAAACTAGCAAATAAATTATACTTTTCCTAAATAAAATAATCAAACCTATTCTCAAATCAGCTGTCATTGAGGCACGTATGCCCTCTTTATTTAATATATCTCATACTTTGTAAACTGTTTGATTAAATTACTCGTTTAACGATAATTATTATAAAAATAAATAAATAAACTTAAAATTAAAAAAAACCGTTTAAATTTTGCGTCAGCATCAATTCAGCTGACGTAGTTCATTTAAACCTCACTTTTCTAGTCGTGTACGTTCCTGTGTTAAAATTGACTATCGCTTTAAACTTTACTAAGCATGAACGCATAACCACGACCTACTTCCCTACGTTGAGGATCAAACTGTTTAAACGCGTGAGTTGGAAAGCTAAAATCCTTCTTACCCCACCTCAGACTACCATTAAAACTTGGTTGGTTGGTAGGACTGATGAAACATAGATATTTCTTGTAGAAACATCCATATTCATGAATAACACAATGTTCAGAACCTATCATCGTTATTC